>CM022472.1:15092918-15375847 GCA_011952105.1 Coreoperca whiteheadi | reverse complement strand
AGAGAGAGAGAGAGAGAGAGAGAGAGAGAGAGAGAGAGAGAGAGAGAGAGAGAGAGAGAGAGAGAAGGTGGATAGTGGGATGGATGGAGGGAGAGAAAGTGGGACAGAAAAGAGTTTGGAAAGAAATAGTGAGGTTTTAGGAAAGGACAACAGGGCAGAGAAAGGAGGGAAAGAAAAATATGAAGGCTGCTTTGAAGAGAAAGAGGGAGAAATAGAGGAGGCGAGAGAGTGAGAGGGAGGTGTGTAGAAAGAGGAGTGTGGGAAAAATCAATATGCTCTCTGGAGCGACTGGAAGAGACAATCAGTCCTGTCTGACCCTCGTCTCCCCTTGGTGTCAGTGAGTGTGTGTGTGTGTGTGTGTGTGTGTGTGTGTGTGTGTGTGTGTGTGTGCATATATTTAATTCACAAATGCCTGTAGGTGTTTGTAAGCAACATGCCTGTACATTGATCTTGAGTTTGAGTAGATTTATGCACCGATATGTGGAGCTGGGCATGTGTGGTTGTAATCATACGTGTGTGTGTGTGTGTGTGTGTCGCTGCCTCCTCTTGTGTTTGCAGTCCTCAACTCAAATATGTTTTATTGGCATGACTGCTGAGGGCAGGAGAATGACGCCAGGGACGCTAATGGGATAAAAGTTCATTACTCTCCCTCTATCAACTTTATGAGAAAGGACAGATCGAACAAACACTCGGAGCAAAGTTGAAATAGGATGAGGCTGTCACATCAGCAAATGGACACTCCAGCAGCTTTAACTGGCACCGAATGTGTTGATTCTTGCTTACAGTCGCTCCCAGTCACTTTCCTCACTAACTCCATTTATGTCACTGCCATCCATGGGGTCACATTCGCTCACAAGCCACAGGCTATGGGCCAGATTTTTGTGAGATTGTCCCGAGCTACTTTTTGTGAAATGGCCTCGCTTTGATAGCTATTATTATTATCAATATAAAGAAGAAAGAGTTCCTTTGCTCTCGCTCCTTCTCTCTCTGTATATGAATGTGTGTGTGAATGATTAGTATTTTAGCAAGCCTCGAGGCTAGCGGCTTTCACGGGCCGTCCACTCGACGTTCAGGGTTTGTAAAGCTGGCTCAACCCGCCATTGTCCAAGTCCCACTCCTGAATTCAGTTTCTCCATCTGCCCCCAGGCGCCTCTCAGACTGACAGGGGGGCAGGGGGGGTAGATGGATAGATGAAAGCGCAGACGGGAAAAAATACGACTCCTCAGAGAGAGAGAAATTTACCAGTCGCAAAATCCACTTTTCTCAATCTCTCTATCACTCCTCTGCAACCGTCATCCAATCACTTCTTTTATCCTTCCCTCCCGCTGCCCTCCTCCCTGCTCTGTCTCACTGCTGTGCAGTTGCAGGGGGTTAATTGAGGTCTGAACAGCAGGGGGCTATTATGACACCTTTGCTAAGAGGACGCACACACAAGCACACACACAAACAATTCTCTGGGCACATCATAAAGAAATTATCAAAATATTAAAACACTGTAAATGTGCAAGACTTCTCATTTTCAGTGTTATGCTATGTAACATCTGCATTGTTAGAGTGTGTATGTGTTTGAGAGAGAGAGAGAGAGAGAGAGAGAGTGTGTGTGTGTGTGTGTGTGTGTGTGTGTGTGCGTGTGTTTGTGTGCGTGTGTGTGTGTGCGTGTGTGTGAAGAGTGATGTCAGATTTAATGATGGTTTCCACCCTTTGGAAAAGGCTGCCTCACCCCAAATCAGGAACCAACTGAATAAATCACACAATTAATCCAACAAGTCGGCGTGGCGTATCGAAGCCCTGCACACACAAAACAGAATAGATTGACAGGTGTGTGTGTGTGTGTGTGCGTGCGTGCACACTCTTACTCTGCATGCTCTGTTAGTAGCAGATGGTAGGCTGGTGGTCTGTTGCCAAATTCACTCTGTGATCATGTAAATGATCACATGCACACCCACACTCAAGGAAGCCAAACACCCTCACAACTGCACCATGATGTAAACAAACATATAAGCGCACACCCACACTCAAACACACACACACACACATGCAGACACCTGTAGTGAGATAAACAGGTGAGCAGGATGTTTATCGCTGTACCACCATCGATCTAAATTAGTCTGACTCTCCTTTGTCTCTTCTGTCTTGACTCTTTTTAATTCTCATTGTGAAGTCTTTAATGTGAAACAGTGGCTGTGTGTGTGTGTGTGTGTGTGTGTGTTGCAGTTAAGATGTTGATTGAAGCTGAAGTTTAACAGTGGGAAGCTTTACATCAAAGACTGACATTCACCTTTTATATCCTCTTCTTTTGATGCATGGAAACACACACACACACTTCATGGGAATAAAGAACCGACAGTTTCACTAAATCAAAAAGTGACATTTGCTTCGAACCTCTGCAATGCAGAAAGTCTTGTATGCGCACACACACACAGAGCACAGATAAGGGTCTCCTACAGGGTTTTCGGGCCCCTTTTGGCACACATCTACTTTAACAGAACCCCATGCTTTGGCACAATGAACACAATATATAGAAGAACACACACACATTATGCACACACACACACACACACACACACACATTTGGCAGCAACAGCATCAGGCAACAGATGCTTCTGAATGAGCTCCTTTGCCGGCCATGATTCATAATGTGACCATTGAAAATCACTTTCAACACATTCATAACCACTCATAGATGCCTATGAATATTCACAGCTCCGCCACGTAATCTCTTAATGGGATTCATGCATGGACAAATACAAACACACAGAGACACACACACATACACACAAGAACACACCAACTATAGCTTTTTCTATTTGCCTCTTTAAAATTTCAATGAGGTATTGTTTAACAAGATGGATTACAAGCAATTTAAGGTATGCAGATCTAATTTTTACCAAATTCCCCCTCGTAATGTCCCTGGTCTCTGGAGGAAATTGCTTTCCAGGGTGAGACTATATTCTAATATGATACAATTAACTTAAGGTTAAAATAAAAGACAGTGTCCTCAAAGGACCCTTGAGAAAACCCCATCTCTCATCATCTCCGTTCATCCACAGTCTTATAACACTTGGAAAAAGTCTTTCCAAGCTTTCTTCTCCTCTACTTTGCTTATTGCTCCTCAAGGGATTTAGAGTTGTGCTCTTACAGTGAGTCATCCTCAGGCTTAAGCTTGATGCGATTTCCAAATATCACCCGCAGAATTACAGAAGGTTCTTTGAGCTTTACCTTTAGCCTTGTGGCAGCTCCAAAGTTGAGACTGTCTTGAATGAATAAAATGCAGAAATCCACTGAGGTTCCACTGATAACTTAAACAGCATTTTCTTAGCACTACTTGCACAATAGACATACTTTGTACTCTGTGAAAGACTGAGGTGATCCAGCATCTAATACAGAGAATAGACAGTGCTGACTGACAGACAGACAGACAGACAGACAGACAGACAAAAAGAGTTCAGTTTGAAAGTTCATATTTGATTCCACAGGTTACGATTTAGGTTCACTGCCAACTGCCAGTGCAGGAAATGGTGTTCCCTTTATGTAGATACATGGAAAGGAAGGGTGTGGAGGTTGCAGGTAGTTGGGCAGCAGACCACTTGTTGTAACCATGTAACCATGACCAAGATGGTTCCCTAACCTTTAACAAGTGTTTTACTTAACCTCAATCACCATAACCAGAGTTTATTTGCATTAATAAATTTCCCTTTCCCTATGTTCCCAGTAGAGTTTTTGACCTCTAGTAGGGCTATGGAACAGTTTTTTTGCGAGTTAGTTTTTGTCTTGTTGTCTTGCTATTCCACTGATCTTCATGTGCGATAATGTTCATTCATATTGTGATGGACTGGATGACGTGTTAGTGTTCAACTGCTGTGTTGTGAGTGTCCCTGTGTTAAGAGATAGGAGCTCAGCGAAGATAGAAAGGACTGTTTTTGCAGTTACTAAGATTTCCAGGGTGTCAGTGAACATAATCTTAGAAGCCTTTCAGTCATGCCTGTTACATATGATAATGATTTATGTGAGATACCTGATAGGTTGAAGAGTGGGAGCTAGTCTGTAAGCGAGGGGTCGAAGAGAGAGGATAGCTCAGAGAGCAAACAGTAAAGTTAAGTGTTTGTTGTTTTGGAGTCGGCTGCAGCCCACATTAGCATGTGTACTGTTCTGTAATAAACTGACAGCGGAACCAGCTAATGTCTTGAAACTGTCTTGCTGAGGGACGGTATAATAGAATATAATATAATTGATTATCAGGACTAATGATGAGTTTGACAGCTGCACTGATAACCACCTGACAACTTATAGTTGTTTAATAGTTTAAGTATGTAGTATGCGACTAAAGCATTAAGAACACTAAGAACACTCCTCCCATGTAATAAATGATGCAAAGTTAGGTTAAATAGTACATTTATATGATAGACGAAGGGAGTGTGTTTACGCGTTGTTTAATGAAACCTCAGTGGATACACAATTTTCTCATCACGAATGCCACAACTTCTGGGTTTCCCCTTTCCTTTAAGCTAGCCAAACAAGAAGATGATGATTACAGCAAAAAAAAAGAGAGATAGAAGAGTAAAAGAAAGAAAGAAAGAAAGAGAGAGAGTAGAAACAGAGGAAAAGAGGTGAGAAGTTGAGGCAGTGGTTCATTTCTCGATTGAAACCAGATGAGGAACGTGGGGTGATGAAAGATCTGGGAAAAGCACCATTAACCAATTAGCTTGCCCAAACAATCGTGTCTCCACCTATCAGAAGGCTTTACCTGACAACCTCATTAAAGGAAGACGATTGGTTGATTAACTGGAAACACTTCAGCTTATTTGTCACAGATTTACGGATTAAAAAACCTTTAAATAGAGTTGACACAAGCTTTTTAAAACATTTTCTCTGTTTTTGAAGCAATTTTTCCTGCTAAAATTGTTAAAACACACACACACAGTGTCAATTAAAAATTGCGCTTTTTAATTCACATCACTGCTTTGGATTTTCTGCTGCATTTTGTCTGTTCCCACTTGAAGCGGGACATGACTTCACAGACTGCTATAAGTGGAGTGTTAGTGTGTGTGTGTGTGTGTGTGTGTGTGTGAAGCACTACTGTGTGATCTTGTCCTTCTTTCTCCTCAAAACAAATTCAGACCACATGTTTTACAAACAATGAATTCAAGACTAGAATCGGGAAAGCACCTTACAGTCCCTCCCTTCCCTCACTACCCCTCCCTCCCTTGCCCTCCACCTCTCTTTCTCCACCTCCTTTCCCTGCATCCCACTTCGTATCTCTCACCACATCCATATGTCTCACCCAGTATCTTTTTAGGTATGTGTCTTTTCTCATCTGTCAGATCTCATCTCTCACTCTGGAGCTTTTAATCCCACCACAGCGTGAGGACAGGTTCAGCTCAGCGTGAAGTGGGTGATGGGAAATTGAGTTCCCGCTGAGAGCATATGATGTGACCTATTGACCTGTTGCCTCAGTGAAACACGATGGGAGAAGGGAAGGAAGTGCACAGTTGGTAAGGAACGCAAATAAAAGAAATCCTAGTATTTTTCTCTGTGTGGTTATGGGATGATGAGAGGGAGAGAGACTCTGGAGATGTCTCTTTAGATGATCCTGAGAGTCAGAGAAATCGAGACAAAAGGTAAGAGAAGTGAGGTAGAATGAAAATGGTGGTGATGAAGTGGGGGTAACAGATAGGAAAGAGAAATACATGGGCAAAGTGCAGCAGTGTCAAAGGAGGAAAGGGAAGGATGGCCCTCTCACCTTTCTCCCTGCTGTTGCCGAAACACGAAGAGCAAGTGGCATCGCCATGACAACACAAACACAAACATCAGCAACTGGAGTGTCTGTGTGGGTGTGTGTGTGTGTGTTTTTGTGTGTGTGTGTGTGTGTGTGTGTGTGGGTGTGTGTTTTGCAAGAGAAAATCCTGTCTAATTATATACATTCTGATTTGGGATTCTCAAATCCCACTTCATATACATGCCTAATGCAAACAGACTGGTACGTGCAGCAACATGCACACACACACACATCCTGCACAGAGACACGGTGGAGATATCACAAGGGTGGAATTGAAGGATTTAATGTGGTATTTTCTGTGTGTGTGTGTGTGTGTGTGTGTGTGTGTGTGTGTGTGTGTGCACAGAGGGGAATGCCTTGGCTGAGATCCTGGTTGCGTGTGATGGCGAACTCAACAAATTTCCAAACAAATACTCTGGAAACAATTAAGAGAGAGAGAGAAAAACACGGAAAGACAGAAAGAGAGAAAGGACAGAAAAGAGAGAAAGAGAGAGACAGACCGGGAAAGACAGATGGAGGAAACAAGACCAAAACGAACTTTGAAGAAACAAACACCTCGCACATATCAAGAACAAACGACTTCCATGTCTCTCGGGCAGAATCACAAACACACACATGCACACACAAAACCACTACAGAGTCCATGATTAATTAACAAAGACAGAGTTTAACGTCTATGACACAATATTACCAAATCACAGGAAATGAATATTCCCAGATCAGGGAGAGTGAGTGGAGTCATGAGCCTGAAGCTCTGGAGAGTCATCAGCTCCAAAAAGACACACAGATCTCCACCTGCTGCTGCTATAAACAGAGGCACACCGACACTGAGAAAGTCTCCTCAAATGATCATCTGTAACATCTTCATGTAAAATAAATGTCGCTTCTGAAAACGTTTACATGAGCTGTTCCGCAATACCTCCTCTTTGTCGGGAAACATCTTTTGAGACTTGTTGAGATGTGTTTCCCAAATATAGTAGCAGATTGTTTGGCATGGCAATGGAGGTCAACCATGGAGATATACTAAACAGCGTTGACGCTGTTTTTTTATTCCAGTGTACCCCTTATAAACGAACATGGATGCAAACCGCAATAGTTAAAAAATATAGACCAATGACATGATTTGTCAATTCATTATAATAAATGGAGGGAGGGTGTGATGAGCCTGAAGAGACATGTGAGAAAGACGTATAGCATTTTTGGGCACTGAGAGCCACCCTGACTGATGAGACAAACTAAACAGCAAGACCTACAGAAACTTCATCAACGGAAATTCAGAGGAAAAGGACGTCACAGTATTGGCAGCACAGTGACAGTTTATCATTTATAATATTGCCAAAAATAAACATTTCACTGATTACAACTTTGTGTATTATTCATGCAATAGTAATGTGTAGTAATAGTAATGAGTGAATGTGTGTGTGTTGTACATGTTCCCACCCCCTCAGCACTTTCCCAGGGGAGTGACCTCATGTCCATCAGCAGAGCTGTTCGTCCCGTCTAAACACTCAGTGATAGATGCAGCAGCTAATCAGGACAGTGATCACACAGTGATATTGTTACAGACCACAGACACTACGAGCCAGACCCCGACGGGTAGTTAACTACCACATAATATACAACTCTTTCTGATGATTCAGTTTTATACTTCCAGTTTCTTAACAGCACCTGTCTGTGAAAGATCATTTTATTGTAAAACGATATTTCATGGTGGGGCTTATGAAAACTGGACAATGTCATCATGAAAACAAACCAAATATGATGACAAACTGAGGCAACCTCAGGCAACCAGTCCCCTCAAAGGCCAAGTCATCGCTGCCTCATAGCACCTCACAGCACCTAACGCTGGCTCATGTCACATAATGTCGCCTGTTAAAATAACTAGTGAGTAGTTTGTACTCATAATCCAAACAAAGATAGACACCACAAAACCAGACAAATGTTCACACCACCGTGAATCTGTTTCAGATGTTTGGAATACAAAGTACAGCACGCAGAAGCGTTTTCTGAAATGACGCCACTGTCGGCAGGACAACGAGGCACAGTAAACAAGAGAGATGCAAAAACGTGGTGACTTCATACCTTTGAAGCAGTCATAAAGTCTAAATATGTGTCCATTCCTCAATTATTTATGTTCCTTTAGTCCATAAGGGTCCACCAATCAAAACATTTTTTTTATAAAAATGAATCCAAGTTGTGAATATTGTCATGTGAAGTCCATTGCACGCTGTCTGCTAACTTTAACTGACATCAGCTTTCATCCTTTCTAAGGTAGGACACCAATATTTTGATATGGGGCTCGCTCACTCTCTCTATTATCAGGCTATTAATTGAAGTTTTGGGGTATTTAAGGTTAGGGATCATTCGTCGTCATGGTGACAATAATGAACGCATGGTTCAGGTTAGGGAATGATCGTGGTCATGTCAAGAAATTGCCTGTCATTTGGAAACGGGAAATGAATCCATCCGCCCTGACCTCCTGCCCACATGGATTTTGTCATTTGTGTCATAACTACTACGGCCAGGACAGGGTTTTGTCACTTCAACGAAAACATATGTCGTTTTGGGGCACTTTCTACAATGACTGATGCTGTCATTCTCTCTGATAGCATGTGTACTTAAGACTTGCAACAGACACTGTAAAGTGTTGATTTGCTTTGCTCTGTCAGTCTTTTTTTTTAAAGATATGTGATATAAGATATGTTTTTGATCTTGTATTTTATTTTGTATTCATTGTGTTCTTTGCTGAAGATAATTGTGGAAAACATGAAGCATCATGTGTCAGGAACTTGATCAGGAATGCCAGGGAGATACTTGGATGGAACTTAAGAGATACAGGAGATTAGTAGCTTTTTGATTTACTGTAAAGGATTTTTATCAGGGATAACTTTAGTTTTTTTTTAATTAGCCTTAATATATTGAAACTGAAAATGTTCAAATGTACTTATATAGATACCCAAAGTTCACTATTTGCAACAGAGCTAGTTGAACTAACACTTTCATATGTGTCTTTTGTGTTCACTTGTGGTGGCCTTTCTTAAGGTCCAATAAGTGATTGATGTTAAGTATGTTCTGCACAATGCTGTCACCATCAACATACTAAACGCCTGCTGGCATTTAATCTCAAGTTACTTAGCAACAGTTGTGAAGTGAGATTGTTTGTCAGAAACTTTATAAATCATCAACCCTTACCTTAGACTTCACCATTTCTAAAAAAAAGAATATGCATAAGCACTCTAACTGTCATCTTGGCACACAATAGGAGCAGAGAACAGACTATTCATTCATCCATCCATCCATCCATCCATCCATGCATCAATCCTATCATCCATTCATTCCTCCACTCGCAGAGACAATAGGCTGTTGTTGTTGTGTTTATGGTCTCTGTTTGTGGGTTTTTCTCCCAGGCCCAGTGCACTGTGGACTCATGAAGCCTGTTCACTCTAATAAAGTTTAACAGGCCTGTTTCAGTCCCACAGGACCCTGAACACACGGGACAACAGTGGAGCAACACTGACTTTCATTATCTCAAAATCCTATGACCTAATTATATCCAATCAGCAGTCGGTCTTCCACTGTGTGGTTTTCATTACAGAAATGTGGTAAGATGATTGACAGTGATTATTTAAACATCTAAGAGTGTAAAGTCTGACTCAGAAGAATTACTTAATTACGCACTGATTGCTTAACTTGTACCACATAGATACTGTCACACGTGGAAAGAATTTGGCTTTAAGGATTGTAAAAGAATATTTTCATCACACAAGAGTCCAGCAGTTTGAATAGTTGGAAAAGTTGGTTAAATAAGGTTCGCACATATACATCACTATGGCAAACAATTCATTGCTGAACCAAACCTGAGGTCATGACAGATGCAATCAACCCTGGTAAACAACAGTTAATCTTTATGGTTGCCAATGTGCAGACACATGTAATAAGGAGCAATGTGTCAGAGAGTCGGTAATGTGTATGTTCATGTCCTCAGCCAGCTTCATGTATGAGCCCCTGAACATGCCTGCATGATTGTAACTATGTAAATACTGCCAGTGTTACACAGTATTTTCAGTCACGCTTTTTCTCTGCAGGTCTTCTTCATTCTGTCATCCCCTTTATATCTTTTCCCTCTGTTGCATCATTAATTCTTTGTAATATCTTTCTGTCTGTATCTGTCTGTTGATGGGAAACATGGAGCATCCAGCAGAGCTGGATGGAATAAGAAAGGCGTTACTGAAAGATAAATGATTAGGTGCACTGAATTACTCTGTCAGGAGGAGGAATTTCACTATATGTCAACAGCTTTCAGTATTAATGTAGACATGCAACTCTCACATGAAACTCTCTAAGAAGGAGGGGTAGATGTGGAGATGAGCACAGAGGAAGAGGTGTGTTTCAAAAAGAAAAGTAAATATGGGATAGACCACTATCCATGCATGCCAGGACTTTGTGGGGGATCTGCAGGTGTTCAGAAGACTGATGGTAAATGTAATCCCTGACAGTGACTTGTGTGTGCTCTGAGATCTCTTAGGGCTTGACCACATGACCATTTATAACATTCATTCATTTATATGAAATAGATGCGATCTGTGAATTTTCTTGCAGAGACAAAGTAAATTCCCATGCTGCATTTCAACTTTGGTGAACTTTAGCACAAACTCATACCGTTGTGACAGTGCCAACCTTTGAGGGAACAGGAGAAATGGAGAGTCCAAACTGTAGGAATGTATTATTTGCATTGTTGCAATGTCCAGTAATATATTACCCTGCCCTCTATGTCTCATTATTTTGCCACAAAAAAAACTAGCCAGAACCAACAGTAGCCATGTTGCAAGTGATCATAATGCCATTGAGAATGGTGTTCGAAGTGCACTTTAAATAAAAAAAGCAGTCAGACCTTAAAAAAATATACTCGGTGGTTAAGACAATAGGACAAAGTCAGGGAGAGACTTTCTGGAATCCATGTATAAACACACTTGAACTCAAAGCTGGGCATGGACAGACATTAGCACAGACCTTGGTTTTTTATCCGTCCTCTATGGACTGACAGGCAGTGCGAGTGAGAATGTGGATTCATACTTGTCCTCCTAACATTTGATTAAGCACGTATCCACGTATTAAAGCACATATCCACACTTGGACTCAAACTCCAGCGAGTGTTTCCCTTCAAATCATAATCAAAATCTCTAATCAAGACCTCACGAAAATGTCCAGAGCACAAGTTATGTTTTTGCTCAAATTTAATAAAAATGGAAATTGTGAAAAAAAGATAAACCCCAGAGCGCAGGAAAGCCATACAGATGTAAAACACCCTTGACTTTTCTGCATTTTATTCTGACACACAGCTGCTCAAAGAACAAAAGACATTCAAACCTGCACACAGACACACACACACACACACACACACACACACACACACACACAGACCGAGAGTGACAGGGAGAGTGGGTGAGCGGGGGTTAGAGAAACAAGGAGAAATGAAAAGTGTCTTTGAAAGTAAACAAAGGCAAAGTGATCAGGACCAGATTGGTGCAGATCAAACAGTAGTGTTGAAGTAGGAGGAGAGAGGCCTCTGATGGAGACATCAAACAGTACTAATGTAAACCACATATCGGCCTGACACACACACATGCACACACAAACACAGAGGTCCCTGTCAGATGCTTCTGCAATCTCAAGATCAGACAAATTTAATACGTGCATCTGCACATGAGAATAAACCTCTACATTCAAGCACTCTCTCACACACACATAGACACCCAGAGCCAAGTACTCAGCAAATACTTTTAAAAGACTGAATATTAGGGCCATTTCTTTCCAGGAAATTAGAATTACGGCGCAAGAAACACAATTTATCAGTGAGGGATGAAGCCAAAACGCAAAGTAAAAACAAATGAACTTTGAGAAGATATTTGATCAGGAGCTTGTATTCATCAGGGATGAATTAAATATGGATTAGGTGATACACAGTGCTGGAAAGGGACATAATGTCCCTGAACATTAATGGAGTCATAATCTTTGCTTGATTTTTCTTTGCATGCAAGACACAGACGCTGACCTGCGATGTCAGATGGATGAGAGAAAGGCAATGAAGGAGAATACACAGTGGTGACTGGGCTATATCTATTGTTGAGTCTGTCCATGTGAGTTGGAGTGTGTGATATTACACCTACCTACGTCACTGTGGTGTAGGGCGTCCACAATGAATCAGCAGCACCGCAATCAATGCGCTCCAAAGTGAATAAGAGTTGGAGACAGAGAGGTTGCAAACAGGTCAGTGACAGAACGGGCCAATGGCAGAAACAAAATGAATATTTAAGCAGAAAGATGCAGTCAGCCAGCACACTTTATCCACAGAAGCAAATCCACATTCCTGAGAAATGTTCCACAGATTTTGCCAATATCCCTGATGTGAGAATTTCAAAGAAAGGGCTTCCCAATGTAGCATCAGAAATCACACATCATACTGTCTGTAATGTCTGCACTGACCACAGTGCCAGAAACCCAAAATATATTTACTTTAAAAGGAAGTGTGTACTATCAGCAGACTTTTAAATAGTGCTAAGTCATAACATGATGGCGTTATACAGCTGAGGTTGAAACGTACTAGCTCGTGTGACGTGTCGTCCGCCCATGTCCACAGTTAAAGTGTTTTTAGCTGTTCCGAATTGCCACAAAAGGAGAAAAGCCTACTGTCATGGAGAGGGGCGAGACATAATTGTACAAATGGGGATAACGGCGCAGGCTTTTGGACAGTCAAGCCCAGAATGCACTCACTTGTACAAATGAAAAGTGATGGAAGTAGTTGTGAGAAGAATGAAAAAAAGTGAGCTTGTGAGAGAAGTTTTACACCTGGCTAATTTCTGCGTGAAGTGGGCGTGCATTTCGGATTGGCAGTTTTGGAAAGTTACAAAAACAGTCAGGCACAGCTCCTCCAATTCTAAAGTCGTGAAGATGTGATGGAAGTGGGTTTCAGAAGCTGTTCGATTGCACGCACTTTGCTCGAAAGCATACCAATGACTTCGGGGCCTCTGTTGAGAAAAAACAAATCTGCCATTTTGAAAATAAAGCCATATTATTTGCAACTTAAACAAAATACTATGACTTTCTTAGTATACTATCATCACTTTTTCTTTGTATAATTATGACTCAAAATATTGCTACTTTATTCTTGTAATATTTTGAATTTTTTCCCAAATATACAACTTTAGTCCCCATTTTTCCCCCACAGTGGCCCTAATAGCTGTGCTTATACTCTTGTTAAGAAAGTTTCTAAATAAATAATAATAATTATTACTAATACTCTGTCATATCATTAAATGTCCCATCAACAACATTCTTACATTCTGGACCATTTTGTGTCTATTCGGTTACAGATAGAAAATCTTTAGACATACAGGGAAAAAATGCCAAACAATTTCAAGTGGTCTGCAACAAATACACCACGATAGTACACAGCAGTTAATGACGTTTCTGAGTACCCCCTATCTGTTATGACAATGACAATATACAGCATGCAGCCTGTAAAAAAGTGAGTGAAAACTAAACAAAAACAACAAGAATTCCCAATTGAGTTTATCATTTAGTTTTATGGAACAAATGACAGAATTGTCATTGTAGTTTAATAACAGATTTATATTTCTGTTTGTATCAACAGAGTTTCCCCAGCTGTGTTTATTCAAATGAGACTTTTCCCAAGAGAAAGAGGTAATATTTGCTGAATTATCAGAGAAATATTCGAGCCACAGTGTGTGCTGATCTGCCAGGAAAGGTCGTTAACCTCGGAGGTCCAGCCAGAGCAAGTGATAACCGGTCTTCTCATTTTTCTCAGGCTGCTTGTCCCTCTCGGTTCTCTCTTGCTGCCACTCCTTTTATTTTATAGCTCTATTAATTAAAACTAAGAGCCTATTGAACATTGGCATAATTAATTTGCTGTCTATGCATGATTAATGCCCCAATCAGGATGTTTGTGTTCACATGTGTGAGTTGGAGATCGGTGTTAGTGCGGTCTCCGTGACGTATGAGCGCGTGTGTGCGTTTAGGTGTTCATGAATGTATCGTGATGCTGGCGTCGTCGCCGGTCCTGCTCTGTGTAAGGGTCAGTGAGACAGAGAGGAAGCAAGAGGAACAATGATCAAGGGTAAAAATTTGATGTTTATGCAAGGCTGTAAATCTCATGTAAGGCTTGTTCCTCGAGCAAGAACACTAATCCACTGAAGTTTATGGAGATTAACCTCATCCTATTAATGTTGCACTGTGCGCTTTTACCATTGACTGTCCTCCTGCAGCAGTAGAGAGGCACAGTATCACCATGTAAATGATCAGTTTTGGCATATGTTGTTCAAGGATGAAGGCATGACTGGCATTAAATCCAACAGTTGAAGAAAGAGACACAGGGGACGATATGGGTGAATCGAGGGGTTTTGGGGGGGAATGCAAAATCCCATGGCAAACGCTTTACAAGTAGACATCAGAATGGCCTGCTAATCAACCCAAATAACAATCAGAGAAAAACTTCAAATGAAATATTAAGAATCAAACTGGCCCGATTAAAAAACTAAGTGGAAGAAGATATAAAGTCTCTTATTTTGTAAACTTTAATTAGGCACAGAAAACACACACATACATGCACACACCACCTTTGCTGGGTTACTTTACAAGGATTACGCTGGCGATTACATGGGGCGCTTTTACTGGCTGCTCCCACATTCCAGCCTCTCTCTCAGTTTTTCTTTTTTTTTTTACGCTAGTTCTTTCTTTTCTTGCTCTCTCTCCTTCTTTTATTCTTTTACAATCCCTGTCTCTCTCTTTCTCTCTCCACAGACGGAGAAATGTATCTGAGTGGAAGAATATATCACTGCAACTCTCCTATATTAACATTTCCATTATGCTTTTAGCTCGCTGGAAGAAAATAAACTCAAGTTGGTTTGTGCCTTTTGCTCCCCTAAACTGCATGCAACTGCATCTCTACCTTGCTCTCTTTCGCTGACTGTTCTAAATCCATAAGAGCCGGTTCAATAAGTGAATGATAATCCCTGTAGAAGCAGGGAGCAGCCTGCTGGAGTGCCTTTGTAGTTTGGAGGGCAGATTAGCATGGCGGCAGTAGAGAGAACAGAGTCCTTTGTCTCACTAAAGGCCTGGGATTAGATATGGGGACAGGCCTATGAACTTATGGGAGTCCTGTGTGTGTTCTTTGTGAGTGGGCCTGCGTATATTGAGGGGCTGTGGACATGCATATGTGAACATGTGACAGATAACATATATTACTGTTTCAAAAACACAAAAATGACTTTGTGGTCCTGGTGAAATGAAACAAAGTTGACTGAAAACTTGAACAGCCCTATCTAGAGCCAGTGTTGGATTTTTCCATTCTGGGCTACTGTAGAAACATGGCGATGCAGCATGGAGACTTCCCTGGAAAGGGACCCTCTCCCTCTGTAGATAAAAAAGGATTATTCTAAGGTAAAGAAAAAAAACAATGAAAACATAATCATAAATATGATATTCCATTTCTGCCAATAGCTCCTCCTAAATGTTACACACTGGACCTTTAATATGGACGAGTGAGGGTGAGAGCTATAGGCTAGGTTTGTTTCTTTATAACTTTCCCCTCGCTATTCCCCATTCGAGGTAATAACTGCAAAAGTAAACCAAATATGTACATTTTTGTTAATGATTTTCACTCGTTCATGTTTGCTGTATGAGAGAAAGAAGACGTGTGCTTTGTACTTTCATTCTGTTTAAAGGTACATGGCTAGTGAAGATGTTTTTTTTAGCTAGCTGGTCCCACTGTAGAGTCCAAATGTTTCTACTGTCATTTTTGTTGCCATTCAGGCCACCTACTTGAGCTAACTGTTATGTGGTAAGAACCAAAGCATCAGCATTTGCAAGCGTACAGACACACTAAAGCAGTGAAGTTAACAGAATAGTTTTTTCTTATTTGCCGGGGAGTTAGATGAGAAGATTGATACCACTCTCATGTCTGTGGCAGCAGGGGGGAATCAGGGGGAAGGAGCTAGCGTGGCTCTTTCTAAAGTTAAACAAACATGCCTAGCAGCACCTCTAAATTACACTCATGGACAAGTTGTTTTGATAAACCACAAATTGTTGTTTTTACATTTTTATGTGTGTACTGATTGCACAAAAGACAGAGCCAGGCTACCTGTTTCCCTCTGCTTCCATTCTTTATGCTAAGCTAAGCTAATCATCTCCTGGATCTAACGTCATATTTAGCTTACAGATATGAGACTGGTATCAATCTTCTCATCCAATTCTTAGAAAGGAAGCGAATATGCTTATTTGCCTAAATTAAAATAATACTAAATGTAGATCAAGTGAAGGCGAGAGCTGAGTGTTGGTTTCTCCCTGTTTAAGGGCTCGAAACAGACACCTGATTAAAGCAGGGAGCAGGGAGCAAGAGAGAGACATACTGTACAAAGGGAATAATATCCATAAAAGTTCCCGTAAATCAAAGCGTTAGTTTGTTTAAATAAATACAGCTGGTATGACTTGGGATGACTAGATGAGCCCCATTCATCACACACACACACACACACACACACACACACACACTTCCATTCCACCCTCTGCATCAACAAACATGGACCCAGATTTAGAACCACAGAAAAATGCCAGCAATGAAACGATGTTATGAGAACCACCACAGCCATGTAACTTACTGCTTGTCTCAAACATTGTCCGTGTGTGTGTGTGTGTGTGTGTGCGTGCGTGTGCGTGTGTGTGTGGGGTGGTGCACACTCGTGCACTTTCTCAGGCAAGAACAGGGAACAGACTATGCAAACGCAAAGCCACTCTTCAGTCTCAAAACTGATGGCAACAAGCCGGCCACAAACACTCTCCTCTGTGTACATTTCCTCACCACTCACAGTTACTGACCGCTGAATAATTTGAAGACACTCTTGGGATTAACCCATTAAAAATGAAATTACCATGTAAGGTTCAAGTGCAACTTTATTTTAACTGCCTATTTGTCTGGTAAGTTGAGATGCAATTGGAGGCGCAGTTAGACTGTGGAAAAAGTCATTATCTTTACATTTAGTTTTTTTAGGTTTTTGCCTTCGTTGGGAAAAGAGCCTGCTCCCTGCCTCCAGTCTGCTGTTATTCATATTACAATTGAATTTATGAATCTGAAATGCAATTTTCCTGTGGTTTTAAGGCTATTGGCACCTTCAGCCACTTGAACAGTCACATAGGGTGGAAAAAATATGCATGGGAGTGTGTGTGAAAGAGAGGGTGTGTATGTGTGTGCACACATGTATTGAGGTACACCGGGGTATCGTTACACAAAGCTATCATCTGCTGCCACTGCGACTCACACACACACACACACACACACACACACTCAAGCACAGCTGCCTTTACAATAAAGTCAGGAAACAACTAACGATTATTCTGAGAAGCACAAAGTATTATTTTCAGGGACGTAAAGCAGCACACTGTTATACAGTTTGATTTTAGGGGAAAACAACTTAATCGTTACTTTAGATGAACAACCTCGGCAAAGCCTTAAAAGCCTCTCAAAATTGTTTATTTTCACTGTTTTGCCTGCATAGGACTTAATTTCTAAAATTACACATGTGGGTTATTTCTGCCTGAGCCATAAATTCAAAAATTGCATTATTGTGGCATTGGATAGTTAAGTGTTTAAACTGTTAGAACTTAATGCTGTTGTTAAGTGATGTTGTCTTGTTACATACGATGAGAAATCAAACTGATGTACAGCAGCCTGTTGAAAGCAATTGAAAATAAAAGACATTGACTGAGAATGTACAAAGAATGATTTTCTATAAGCAGTAAAAGCATGTAGTTCAAGCACAGGATGATCCAAAGGACCAAAAGGCTATTTTCTGAGCAGGAGCATATAGGTGTATACATACCGCACATTCATTAAACACTGTACATTCACACAGTCAGTACACATACATTCATTGACATCAAGTAATGTAGTGGTGCAGGAAGTATTCTGATCCTTTACTTAGAGCTACAGTTTGACATTTGGGGAAACATGCTTTTTGGCTCTCTAGCAGATAGTTAGATGAGAAGATTGATACCACTCTCATGTCTGTACAGTAAACATGAAGCTACGGCCAGCTGTAGGTTAGCTTAGCTTAGCACACAAAACAGGGGGAAACAGCTGGCTTGCTGACTCTGTACTGAGGTAAGTAAGCTCACTTTCTTGGCCAGGCACTGTAACTTCCTGGAGTCTCCGCTGGTTGCGTGGCAACTGCTGAGAGCCAATAAATAGTCTGGCACATAACCCACCCTAAAACAGCAAATCTGTTTTTTTTAAACTTTAGTTTTTATGGATCAAACAAAGGAGATATAATAAGTTAATTAATGAGCTTTAGAAGTGCTGGTAGGCAAAGCTTGTGACGTTGAACAGAGCCAGGCTAGCTGTTATCCCGTTTCCAGTCTTTGTGCTAAGCTAAGCTAACAGATATTTCCCAATATGTTGAACTATTCCTTTAATTTCTGAGGAGAAATATAAAGTAGCATCACATTTCAATGCTTCAGTAAAGTCCAAGTACCTCACAATTGTGACCCGTCTCGGAAACCAGTGACACAAGTCGGCAGCACAACTTTCGAGCAAAATGAGAAAGAAAAGGGGTTTTTTCAAAATCGGTGATTTTTGCTTTTTTGCAGAATCTGTTAGTTGAGATCATGAAGAAGCCTCTCTGTGTTTGAGATAGCAGTATTAGTATATTTAAAAGCGTACATTTTAACTTTGCAATCGGCTTGTTTTTCGGACATTCTAGCATGTAGTAGGGGCGTGTCATTGTCTGCGTGTATTTCCATACTGGGTAAGCCGGCGTTTGTTTCTCTGTTATTGCCCCGCCCTACAAGGGAAGCGTGGCCACTTATTATTCCGCACTCTGGCCGGCTTTAGCTGATATCAAAATTCAATGAAGATGGACGCCGCAAAGATTATCGCAGACGAGCTGAACCGTGGCCGTTACACCGAAAATCTTTTGAAGTACTTCTTTGACAAGCCGGATGCTTACGAACAAGCGCTCACTGGCAGGGCATGCGAGTTATTGGACATTTAGAGGCAAACAGACGCACAGTCCAAACTTCAGAGATGGTTACATCCACAAGACCCCGACAAAGAGAAAGTGTGCCTGAACGACTTATTTCATTGGAGGCAGCGAGATCTGCAAGAATACTTTTCTGTTTCTTATGGGGTGAGTTTCCATAAACATCAAAGTTTGTTGTTTTGTGTTTCTAAGAACACGTACACGTTATCTCATGTTTAGACCTTCCCATACCTGCCTATGGTTATTAGCTAGCTCAGGACTGTCGTTTTAATTGTAATCGTTAGCACCGTATCACTTGTCAAAAACCCCCATTACTATAATGGGCTTTTAGATGCACCGCATATAGCGCATACCCACTTTTTGTGCCACTGCCCAGTACCAACTTCTGTCCCTACTTTCCGTGACTGGTCACAATTTTACTTCAAGAACAGTACTTCAGTAAATGTACTTAGTTACATTCTACCACTGAACAAAGTACATTTACTATACATACATTCACTGACATCAACAATTACATTAGTTCTTGTTTAAACTGTATCTTTGTTTATTTTAGCTTATTTTATGTTAAGAAATGCTTAAATTGGAATTGGGACATTGGAATAAAGCACAAAATAATATTAATTTCTTCCTTGAAGGGTGCTCCCCCTATAATGATTGATAGAGTAGGCCAATTTATCCTCTTGAATTATCGTTATTCACATGGTCAGGTGCGATCAAAACGTACATGGCAAAGTCATAAAGTAAAAAACAAAACAATAACAGAACACATGACCCAAACATTTTTCCCTCTAACTTTCAGGTAGGAAGAATGAACTTCTGTTGCCTCAAAGGTTCCTTTGTCTCATAAAATCGTCTTTATTGTTTTAAGTTCTACATTTACATGTCTGCACTCGTTCATTGGAGAGTGAAGTTGTCCTTAGAAGGGCAGAAAGGATATGACTCTTGGTTTTTTGGGCAACGTTGTGGGAACGGTGTCACTTAGGAATGTCGGGGATTCATAGCAAAGATCCTCTACTGTACACACACACACAGTGATCCTATTCCTAAATCGCCTAAAATATCACCAGTCACATCTTTGAGAACTGAGCTGCAAAGACATTATTTTGCCAGAAGAGAATCCTGACAAAACAGTGAAGATTGAATAGAAAAATGGAAAATAAACCACAATAATTTTAAACATTATTATCAGGTCCATTGACTTTCTCTAACCCAAAGGCATAAATAGACAAGCTTTGATCCAGACTGTGAAGGTATGTCTCACTGGAAGAGCATCACACAGAGCGCTCCTATGTCTGTCTACAGTTTATACACAGAAGTCCTCTGCTGTTGTCACAGATGGCTCTCAGACCCACAAAAGGTGACTGTGTGTGTATTTGAGGGCATGTGTGGTTCATATTTTTGTGTATCTGGCATTCATTCACTTTTCAATGGCAGCGTCCTGAGGTGCATGTGTTCTTGTGTGTTTGTGTGTGTGTGTGTATGCAGGCATGCATTTTTCAGTAATCCACTCCAAAGAGCCTTTGTGCTAATCATTCATCCGTACATTTCTTTGCGATGAATAAAACACTGTTGGGCCTTAGGTTTCCACCACACCGTACGAGCCAGAGATGTTAATCAGGGAACAAGACATGGATCTGCATAGTGTCTGATCTGGACCACTCTGCTGTGTTTACACGTAGTTTTTTGTTACAGGCCAAAGGAGGAGGAAGCAAAGTCTTTATCGCATTAATAATATCCTTGTCAGATTCCTACAGGACATGGGGTGATGGAGAAAACAGATTTAGAGAGGAGGAGGAGATTGAGCTGCTTTTGAAAAGTTCTGAACTGAACAAACGAGAAAGTGGCTTGCTGTTATCTTGTATTTGTTGGAGCAAAGGGCCAGGGTATGCTAGAAGCAAACAATTTTGTCCGACCACTCTAAAAGTAGAGGTAAAAATAGAGATAACATTTAATTACACAAAATCTGTCATCTCTTCTTCTACGGTTCCCAATATAAACGTAACCCCTCTCTTCATTAGGTTAAACTCCCTGTTGTCGCCCGCATCAAGTACAAAGCGATGCTCCTGGCCATCAAGACCACCACTGGTTCTGCACCAACATATCTTCACTCGCTAATACAGACCTATGTTCCTGCCAGATACCTGCACTCTGCGAACGAACAACGTCTGGTGGTACCATGCCAAAAAGGAAAAATAAACCACTCCCGCGCACCTTCTCTGGATCCGTTCCACATTGGTGGAATGATCTGCCTGCTCCTACAAGATCAGCAGATTCTGTAGCCACCTTTAAAAAGCACCTGAAAACGCATCTCTTCCGTCAACACCCAACTGCAATCACTAACTTCTCCTTCCTTTCTCTCTCTTTTCCATTAAAAACAACAACAACAACAAAATAACTTCCAACCCTTAGCTTTGTATACTGTGCTGGCCTTTAACGGATTAGTTTTTTTGATGCCCTTATGTATTTTCCAAGTCGCTTTGAATAAAAGCATCTGCTAAATGACTAAATGTAAATGTAAATGACAGTTTTCTGCATATATTTTTGTTCCACAAATATCAAAATATCTGTCATCACCTGTCAGTATATAGATTTTAGAGGAATTGGACTTTGTCTCAGTCAGCCAACTCACATGGAACATATTATTATGTGAATGCATATCGACCTTGACACACCCCATTATGAAACATCAAGCTCAACACAGCAGGGAGTGGGGAGTGATGATAACTTCCCCCCTTGGGAAACATAGACTCAGATCCTACAGGTGGATGCTGGGGTGGAAGGAGGGGGTTTAATGAAATGCTATATGAACAGCAGCAGTAGAACCAAGCAACATCATTGCTCTCAGTTGAGCTGTGTGGCAGCAGACATGTAGCAAACGACTGAGAAGAGCACATACGGCTTAAGTATGGATATGTGTTGCAGTGAGAAGAGTTTGACATGCAAGTGTAGCATCGAACCGGAGTTGACTGCCTGAACTAGCTTTCAGGCTCATTTTTGAAAGCTAAACTAACTTACGGCAAACTAAGCTAACACGCCACACTGATGGCTCCAAATGAGCAACCCTGCATTTCCTGCAAGTCTTTATATGCGGCAGTTTTACTCCTGCTGGAGAGAAATTCAATTTAGAAAGTGTGCATGTGAGACAGCTGAGAGATTAATAACCCAGCTTGGTTTATTCTCAACTTGTTTGTATATCTTGCTTGAGCCACAGGTGTTCCCATTGGTATCAAATAAACAACAAGCCATCCATCTTTAACCAACTTTCCAACTCTCCCCCAAAATCTCTGTTTCTCGCTCTGTCGGTGCCTTCCTCCCCTCAAAGACCTACGTCAAGTATTTGCAATGCCTCTCCGAGTCCAATCCTCCCGTTTCCTTGCAGCCGCCAAAACAAGGGAACACTGCTGCTGACCTCAAGATGCCTTGAGGAGGAGCTGTGTGAGTGTGTGGGCGTGTGACCTCACAGCAGGCCCTTTCAACTCTCACTATAATGTCTTGCCCACAGCAAGGTGAGGGAGTACACACACACACACACACACACACACACACACACACACACATTCCAGTGATAGGACACACTCACGCACACATAAGCATGCCAATGACCAGTCAAAGAGGCCTGCCAACACCAGTTGACTTCAGCGCACGTCCTGAGGCAGCTCCAGATGTGAAAGACAGAAGTGCATGTTGGTCTGGACATTACAGCTGCTAATACTAGAGCTACTGTTACTGAGGGGTGGGGAGGTGGAGCATGTGGGAGTGAATGATAGATACTAAAAGAACTCACCTCCCTCTGACACACCTGATTCAGCTGCTGCTGGGCGTCTGTGGCCAACGATCAGCTGCAGTTGTTGTTCTGTGTATAGCACTGTTTAGCTACTGAATTCCAAATACAGAGAACTTCATTTATATCAGTTGTATTTTTTTGCAATGTGTTCATGTGCAACATTTATCTTAAAGCCCTTTTCAGACATGTCATACGTAACATTGCAGGCTTCATCATCTGTTAAAGTGATGCCCTTTTGTCATCATTCAAACATAGGTGTCCTTTTACATTAATGGATTGGGGGGGGTAAATGTTTTGGTACTCATAATTGTGAGCAGTTAGTAAGAACTGATAATGATATGATATTTAATTAACTGTCAACAAGTAATTACTGAATACCTTAAAGTAGATAGTAATGAGTTACAAGAGAACAGACTGGGAGATTCTATATTAATGAATCATCAGGTAATGATTAGTTCCTAAATATCTGTGAATCGACACACTGACCACTTTCCTCAGGAGTCGTACCTGATTGACTTTGATCCAGCTGCTGAGCTGCACAAAACTCGTTATTACTCATTACTTAATCTTTAGAGACACATAAACGATTTCTCATATTTGTGGAATGATATTGCTGCACACTGTAAATGTTGTGCAACACCTTTAAAATCATTGGTGATTATACAGTGAACATATTGTTGGTTTTAGTTAAGCTGAGGCAAAAAAAAAAAAGTGATCATAGAGCATGAAGTAAATTGCAATAACAGAGTTTAAACAAAGAGAAACAGACTTGTGTCAGACAGTTAGGATTGTTGATAGTGGAAAAAGTGGCTGCAACTCGATATCAGGAGACTTTTGAGTATGTGCTGTAAGGGGAAACTTGCACTACTCCTGCTGCTGAAAGGACAGTGAACTCAAAACTCTCCAGCCGGTCAACATGTTTAGCAGCACTCTGCAAGATATTTTATGGAGTTTGAGGGTCGTTGCTTTGTAGAATATGGACACAGCATGAATCTGCTGTTGCAGCGTAGATCAGCACTTATTAGGATCTTTGTGAAAGTTGGTTGAGATGCTGTAGAGAATTGTTCTCCTGGCAGGACTTTATAGAGTCACCAACTATGCAGTGGTACCTGCATACCTGGACACACACAGATGTGCCTAACCTAAAGCCTTTTGGGGCTCCGTCAGTGATTCAAACCAGATGATTAACGGGCTAATTACCACGCTCTTTCTCCCCACTAAGACACCCACAAATGCGTCACCCTCTGTTTGACCCTCTTTCCCCTCTCGATTTGGTTCACATGCTCTTACTTTTTCCTGCTTTTCACCCACTCAGCTCTTACACACTCACACACACGGACACCCCTCCTGCCCTTTTCTTCTAATCCTTGTTTAGATTCCTCTGCTTCGAGCATAGAGCTAATTAGCTCATTTCAAATCAGAGCAAGAGCCACATAGCTCGCTTTAAAAACTGTTGCGCCAGCAGATCATTAGATTCACATTGCTGGAGTATTGTGCAGAATCCCTGCTAACCAAAAGCATGTTAAAGGAATCACGGCCGATGACCACTGGCAAAAGTGGCCAAGGCTGGATGACAGTGCTTCACAGTGACATGGAAAAACAACACCAGAGGGTTTTCTTTCCACACAACGGCTGTCAACTAAGCTCAGAGACAGACAGAGAAAATGATGTGAAAAAGAGAGAAAAAGGAGAGAAAGTTTGAGACTGGGTCAACTCTATATACCCTTGTCACATGTCATTAGCGTACCAGTTTCCCCACTGTAGCCTTGTCGCCCCTAACAGCTCGTCTGACACAAAAACAATGAATACACATACATACACGTACACACTGCTTATTTGACCTTGGGCGTTAGAGAACACATGTCAAACAGAAAGTCGACGTGCTGCAAGCAAATGTGTGCTGCAGGTTGTCAGTTTACTGTGGCAGGCCGTCTCTCCACAGTTCAGCTGGTCGACACTACAAAAATGAAACATAACTATTCTTTGCTCTACTTGAGTGCACTGAAGCCACTTTTAGCCACTGCTAAAAAAAATGGACATTATGAGGTGGAAATATTTTGAGGAAAAAGTAATGTTATGAGATGTAATGTTAGATTTTTTTTGAAATGTTGCAAATAATAAAATGAGAAGTGGGTTCATTTCAATTCCAATTGGGGTGGAGCAAATAAAGTAGGCTACAGCATAGTTTCATCAGACATTGCCGTTATAGGTGTGCCCCAGTAGCCCACCTGTAAGAGTGTGTACCCCATGTACCAAGGCAGAGTCCTGGGGTTCAAATCCAGCTCGCAGCCCTTTGCTGCATGTCATCCCTGCCTCTCTTCCCCCCCTTTCCTGTCTACCTTCAGCTGCACTATCAAATAAAGGCAAGAAAGACGCACAAAAAGAAGTTGGCGGTAAATGCTACGTTATGCATGGCTGTAATAAACAGAGTAGAAGAAGTACAGGTCACTAAAAAGAAACAAAACCAGTTGTTTTTTTCTTGGTCAGAAACAGCTAATCAGTCATGTGATTTAAACGTTCAACCTCAAGAGAGTGTAAAAACCTTTTTTGTATTTATTCTGTTTCCATCAACCTTTTCTAATGGGGTACTTCAAAATGCGCATAAAAATAAGTTCATGGAAACACGGCTAGTGTGACTTTTTTCTCAAAATACTTTTTTGTAAAAGTGATATTTCTTTTCTAATAGAGGCACTAATAATTCAAAACTGAAAATAATAAGGTATGACTGAATTTAATAAACTTTACCACACAGAAAACTAAGGAAGAATATATGTTAATACATATATTTGTATGACTTTTATTTGCTTGTGAATTGATTTTGAGTTTGAGGTGCATTATTTGTTATTTGATGTTTTCTCTTTTATGTCTGCACCCGTAGTTAAAATTGACCTGTTTTTGTTCTTTGCACACTAAATCACTTTGGGCTGCATTCCTTGTAAGAAAATAGTTTGATAAATAAAGGTTCGATCGATTGAATCTAAGTCAGTTTATATACATATACACCTGCTGTAACTAAGATAAAACATGCACAAAGAAACTGGCGTAACTTGACAAGTGTGGGTGGGAAAAATAAGTGTGTGGATTGATGTTAACCTGCAAGTGCATGTTTCTGTATAAAATGAATGAATAGATGGATACAATTTTCTGTGCTGTATATTATAACTGTTATAGTTCCGTGAAGTCTGATTTGATTATGAGATTTTTTTAGCATCCCTGCTGTCCCCCGATGGTGAAAATAGTTTCTCCCCTCAGTCAGTGCACGTGTGTGTGTGTGTGTGTGTGTGTGTGTGTGTGTGTGTGTGTCTCCTGGCTGTTTGTTAACAAAAGCAATACTGACAGTTCCCATTCCTCCGTATTCATACACACACACAGTCACACACATATGTTAACATTGTGACATCTGTCAGAGTTTATTGGACTTGTTTCAGCAGTGTGTGTGGCTAGCTTGGTAGTGCTAAGTGGTATTTTGTAAGTGTTAATTGAGTCACTGTGATACCAACCTGAGGCTGATATTCACACTAATATGAATCTGAAAATACCATTTACATGTGTCCACACTAGTGTTTTAAGGGCATTTTTTAGAAATTCTCTATCCATACTGAAATTTCATTACAGTCTGAAAACAGCCTAATTTTTTCATCTTCATCCTGATTCGGCTGCAGACTATGGAATGCCATTTCATTCAATATTAAATAAATAAATACATAAATATGCCTATGAAATAAATAAATTAATCAATATGGTTAAATAAATAAATAGCTTTTTATTTCATTGGACTTTTATTTCATAATGACACATTTATTTATTTCATGGGACTATTTCATTTCACAAATTAGCTAAGTACCAGGTGGTTTTCTTACAGGGCACCTGGTACTTAGCTACTGTGGGATTCCCTGTCTTGTTGTCAAACTGCAAACTGGCCTCCAGAAATGGAAATGTGTCATTATGAAATAGTCCCATGAAATAAATGAATGTGACATTATGAAATAAAAGTCCAATGAAATAAAAAGCTGTTTATTTATTTATTCAACCATATTGACTCATTTATTAATTTCATAGGCATATTTATGTATTTATTTATATATTTAATATTGAATGAAATGGCATTCCATAGCAGACACAGCAAAATAGAGTGAAAGCTTCGATTTCAGTCGGTAAAACCTCCGTTCTGTTGCCTCCTGCTCTCTATTATCACTTACACTGTATTTCAGTATGACCAAACACACAATTTAGTTGTCATTTAGGCATTTGGTTCAGTTTCTGTTCTCAGGCAACTGAATGAGTATGAAATAGAGATCTGATCATGGCAAATAAAAATATGTGTTATTACTGGGCGGCTGCACTGAGACTGTTGATGAAATTGTTGTTTAATTCTCACAGTATGATAACAAACATAAATACAGATCCATGAAAAGAGCTGTATTCTGTGATCAGCTAGGTTTGCATGAAAAATTTGCAATCATGGATGTGACCGAAAGTTGGCTTCTCAACATTAATACCACACAGCACTCTGTGAAAGCATGTACATTTTGTTTTCCCCATTGACACTACAACATTTGATTGTCTATTGAAAATGAATCCACTCTAGAGTGTTTTCTAAAATGTTGGGAGTAAAACATGGAAAGAAAGACAATATTAAGAAGATAATGATGTTTATCTCTCTTTTCCCCCCTGTCTCTTTTAAAACACACTTTATACCCTTTATTCAATTCCTTCCAAGTATTCACTACATATATTATATGAGTCTGGACAGACGTGGATGTAAACTGCAACTTGACTGGTTGTCGGAGCCATAAAACTGCGGGGCAGTAGTCTTTTGGTTGTTTCAAAGAGCCGGACAAATGTTTTTATGCTCCGAGCCAAGGATCTGAGAGCATCTGAAAATGTTGATATCTTTAAACACAAACTTAAAACCTATCCCTTTAGCCTGGCTTTTGATTAGAATGTTTTATGGCCATTATATCTTTTTTCTTGTTTTTTTTCAATGATTTATTTCATTTTATTTGTGTTTTAGGATGATTTTATTCCCTCTTATCTAGTTAATTTGTTATTCTATTTGATGTATTTTATAGTTTTTAAATCTATTTTTAATCTGTTTCATTGGTTGATCATTTTTATTTCATGTGTGCTTTAGTCTCAAATTGTTTTGATGTTTACATTTGTATTGTCTTATTATCAGCTTGTCAGCCTGGCACTTTGAATTGCAGATTTGCACATTTTGAATTGCAATACATTGATTGATTGTTGCTGAAGCATGACCATGATCATTCCCTAACCTTAACCACATGTTTATTATTGTAACCATGATGACGAAGGTCCCCTAACCCTAATTTTCCTAAACCTAACCAAGATGTTTTTGTACCCAAACCAACCAAACCATAGTGTTGTCACATCACAAAACTGATTTGCTTTTCAGGGCAACACGGTAGCTCCCCTGGTAGAGCTTGTGCTCCATATACAAGGCTGAGTCCTTACCACAGCGCCTAGGGTTCAAATACAAACCGTGTCCCTTTGCTGCATGTCAACCTCCTCTCGCTCTCTCTCCCTCTCCCCCACATTTCCTCTCTCTCTTCAGCTGTCGCTATCAAATAAAGGCAAAACATAATCTCCTCATAAAAAGTGATTTGTTTTTCAACAGTGATTTGTAACAGTTTTAGATGGCAAAGTGAAAAGATGTCCTGCTGAAAGTGGCACCAGATCAAAAAATGCTGTCGTTTTGGCTGAGGGCATGGACAATTATACATATTATGTCATTTAATTTAGGGGACTTATTGAACAGTAGTGAAACAGTAGAGAGAGAGACAGACAGACAGACAGAGGGAGAGGGACAGAGAGACAAGTGCCCCCGGCCCAAATCTGTGTGTTTAACCACCAGGCCACCTGTGATTCATAATGGTTTTGGAAGGCACAGACAAATAATGTCCTACTGATTGGGGCGTCAGATGAGAAAACACTTCTGTGTGTCATTCTAGAGGACAAACAACATATTATGGGCCAGAATCTGTGTGTATTTTAAACCCCAGGATGCCCAAAATATGATTTTTAAATTTAGCTGCCTTACCGTGGTCATGATGTGACAACCAACTGACCACATCGACATGTGTGGGACATGTAAATCAAACCAGATTACAACTCTATCACAAGACATTCTCACAGTACGTCAAGCAGGGTAAGGACCCAAACACAGACAGAGGCAGTTCAACAAGTTTATTGCTGGAACACAAAAAGGCTGACAAACGCACTGGGGGAGGCAGAGGTCAAAATATAAAGACAGTCCAGGCAGGCAAACATAAGCCAAAGGAGGGCAGGCAGAAAATCCAAAAACAGGAAGTCCAATGAACATTGGTAATCTCAAAACATACACAAGAGCATGAATGCTCAACCATAACTGAAGAGGATCTAACAGGAAACAAAGGGAGACACAGACTTAGCTACACAGAGGCACAGGTGAACACAATGAACACAGGTGAAACCAACCAAAGCAATCAAGAGCAGGAAGTAAAACACATGAGGGAAGGACAACATTTCAAAATAAAGCAGGAAATTATAGAACACAAACCAAAAATCATGACAGAAATGGCTCATAAAGGTAAGTTATTCTTTCAATCAGATACTTTACAGTCACATTAACTCTGACAAATCATGTGCATTAACAGTGAAACACACAGACTCTCAGCTGTGAAACGAAGCATCGTAAAATGCATAATAAAATGAAACCTAAAACATGATTAAAACTAGTGCATTTAAAAAGCAGAGTAATGTTTCCTTCCCTGTGGGTTCCAGTCAAGCCAAATGTTGGCCTGGGCCACATAATGTGCTGCACTTCTCTTAAAATTGACACTGACATTTAGGGTTAATACCGCTTGTCACTGTGATTTCTGCAAATATGGCTTCACCGCTAAGTGTTCCAGCAGCTGTTTGTCTGTTTGTGCATGTGTGTGTGTGTGTGTGTGTGTGTTAGTGTGTGTGTGATTGTGCCTGCACACGGTGTGGACTAAAACTGTCATTACAGCTGAATCCAGTCATAATGTCCACACCTAGCAAAAGCCTTCCAGAGGTCGCTAAACACACACTCTTATCCATGTGTAGCCATCCAAAATATAAGAGGAAACACCCGCTACCCACCCACTGACCCCCACACCACGCCCCATCACCCCCACCCACCACTACCCATCCAGTCCCACTCTCCAGCCCAGGTCGGCGGGTGTGAGCACTAACAGACCACAGTGAGTCACAGCAGGCAGGAGGGAGGAAGGGTGAGGTGAGGGTGAGGAGGGGCTGAGACACTGGAAACCACCCTGGGAAAACTGAATATGATTCAACCCTCATACACACTCTCACAAACAATGACCTGCAGCCCTTGCATGACAACAGGCCACCTGGCACCCAATCACACGCCGTCGCCCAGGTCAGTGGTCAACGTGGTGACGGCAGACAGCGGAGATTAGGGCTGGCCGGGATGACGACACCCAGTGAGATACTTCATACAACTTCTGCCAGGAGAGAGAATGTGTATGTGAGATGATTGCAGGGCTTTGTTCATTATTAGACCATCTATGAAAGATTCCAAAACACTGCATCCATAATTAACAGTATAAAGTATATAGGATTTGAGTCTCTCCTTCCCCTCTTGGTGATTTTTGTGACTGCTCGCTGGCTGGGGGTTACGGGAGTCTTCCCTTGCTCATGACTCACTGATGAGCCTGTTTTGGACGAGCTGTTTGCCAATAACGAGCCTGGAAAATAAGAGCAGGGGTATTCCAGAGTTACGGTTGCACCATGTAGTGATAATTGCAACTTGGCGTGCGCTGACGCTTAATAAACGAATTTAACTTTATTTAGGTGAGGAAGTGATATCAGAATACTTGTTTGATGGCTCACAGTATTTTCTCTTTGGGAGGGTGTGTGTGTGTGTTCTACAACCTTGTTTCCTATGTCCTAAAAACATTCATCCAGCCAGGCTGACTCAACAGACATGTATGCTAACCCTGTCTCCTAGAAATTATGTTTATATACTTCTATTATTTGTTTTGCCACTTATGTTTAGATGGGAAACGTATTTGCAGGCTGGATTGTGTTCACTGGCAATGTTTTTTCCAGCGAAATGAAGGGCTACATTCTTGTAACGTCTTAAGAAAGTAATCCGGGTGGTTGGTGGGCTTACAAGCACAAGAGTTTGGTACAAAGCAGACAAATGATGTCGTCCTGCTGATAGACGCATCAGAAAACACTTATGTGTTTCTAGATGGCATGGAAAAACAAATGAGTTGCTTAATTTGTAAGACTTTGAAGAGTGGGTATTGATACATTTATTAACAACGTTTCCAGCCTTATGGTTCTCTCAAAATGTATTGGTTGTTGCAAATTAGTGGTAGCTATACATAATTTCGGCGGCTTTGGCTTGGTGGCAGAACGGTTGCCTGCCAATCGGAAGGTCAGCGGTTCGATCTCCCAGCCATGTGTCGAAGTATCCTTGAGCAAGATACTGAACCCCAAAAATGCTCCCGAAGCTGCGCCTTCGGTTTGTGAATGTTCTCATATGGAAGTCGCTTTGGATAAAAGCGTCTGCTAAATAACTAAATGTAAATTTCTGGTAGACATGGTTGCATATTCACCCCACTAACCCTGAAAAACTCACAGAATTTTTTTTTGTCTGTCTTTGATCAAGCGGACATTTTAAAGGGGTGTGTGAAGTGTGTGTGGTTGGAGACAGAGGGCTTGTGGTGGCTTGGTGATTGGTGTTGTTGTTATTTGGTTTGAGGTTGATGTTCACGTCGACGCTCTGCACTCGACTAACTAGATGCAGACCTGCAGGCAAAGAAATAAACCCAAATTTTCCAGCATCGAGTAGTGGTGGGCCCAGAGCCACATACTGAGAATGCACATGTACTGTATACACACACACACATGCACGCACACATACATCAGCCTGCGAAAACATAAGCAAGGGTATGCACACAGTGAAACAGATGAAAATATGTGCATGCACACACATACTCTGAGAACACCCAACAAGTTCAGAGGCATCAGGCTGGAATGAGTTGCAACTGAGAATAGTGGCCAAACATACACACACATATTTCAGATATTATTTTAGTGTTCTTGCTTTAAAGCGTGTGTGACGTTATCATAAAACAAACACGGCACCAAAGTTCATACACCCAACAGCCAATCATACATCACACACAAACACACACGGCAGTCTGACACATGACATGGTGGGACTGAAATACAACAGACAAGGTATTCTTTTAATGTTTTTCAAAGCTGCATTCTTTATTTAATGGTGTTTTATTGCACATATTGTCTCTGTTATAACTTAACTTTTGGCAGACTGTGTGTCCGTGTGTGTGTGTGTGTGTATATGAATCTGGTCATTGTAACAGTTTAACAGCTGGCTCATTACCGGAGTCTATACACACACATATGAAATCCCCATCAGGTCTGACCACAATTCATCTATATTACCTCAAATTCATTCAGTCCATTTCAAAGTTTGCTTGTGTGCATGTTTGCGTGCATGAGTGTGTGTTTCTGTCGCCACTGGCTTCAATAAGTAAATATGTGCCTTTTCTCCCCACAGGATCATCTGGTTTTTCTAACTGACATAGGAAGGTCAGTTTTTGTTGGTGGTATAAATACACTAATGATAAGGGTCATCATTTTCAGATTTCACAAAAAAAATCACTATTTCATGAAAGGAACAGAAGAAGAAGAAGAATGATTGTAATTTTCAGGAAACAAGAACCTTCTGGTGAACAAAAATCCTCCAAACTAAATTATAGTAAGATATTGTTTAAACTACAGAGTGCTTGCACTGTAAATGGCATTTCTAAAATTTGATTTTCACTCAGATTTTGTTTTATCGATTTTTGTAATCAGATCTTTCAGAAGAAAACTGATAAATACCCTGATTAGTTTGTTTTTAAAAAAATAACTTTATCTAAGAAATGGCATTACATTGCCATGCAGTGTTTAGCTTTTCTCTGAACGGTACAACATCTGGAAGATGAACACAGACGAAGTTCAAATCTGGCAGCGAGTTGAAGGGAAGAGGATGTTAAGAAGCCGACTTTCCATCACCTCCATTTCAGCCTTTCGTCACTGAGAGCTGCAGTGAAGTGTATAATATAAAACAAATCTTGTTACTGGAACATCTCTCTGTTTCTGTTGTCAAATATTTGCCTGGCTTAAAAGAAAACTCGATTTATCACAAAATGCTCACAGCTCACAAAGAGCTACGTTGCATAGTTGTGATGTGAAAAAGATATCAAGAGAAGCCAACAAGTTGACGTTAGCACCCTGTGAAGTTTTCTCTCCTTTATGGAAATAAACCAGGGTGGCTTACGAATCACAAACTGCTCTGAGAATCACATGGGAAAAGATACACATTTCGCTTTCATTATATACATTTATCCAGTTTGACAGGTTGTGTTCTAGTAGTTTAAACCAAGTTTTAAAATGAGTTTAAGTCCACTCTAATGACCATGTATTTGTTTCTGAAAAATGAAAAGAAAACAATGTGACGGAGGATGTGAGAGAGTGAGTGTCATATCTGTCCTCAAACTGTAATAAAGGTTGTGACTGCTTCATTAACAATAACATCTGAATGTTAACACTGGTGCTAATGGTGACTCATTATTCGATGCCTGTCCTTTCTGGTCACATTTATTCTCTCTCTCTCTCTCTCTACGTGTTGCTGACGCTGCTAGAAATAGCACATAAAATAAGCTTGTGGAAATGCCACAGGCGACAGCTTATGACAAAGCTGCGACTACAAGAAGCTATTAGCAAGCTCGCCAAACAGTCATTAGAAAACAGCAAAGTTTTCACTAAGTATGAACAGACAGAAGAAATCTAGTGTAGCTGTAAAACATGTGTTTCTTTTTCCTTTAGCCTGTCAATACTGTTCCTGGAAAGCAAAAAACTGGGAAAACTTGAATTGATTTCTGTGGTGTCTGATCAAATAAAAATTAACCTGAGGGAGAAAGAATGTGTCCACAGGTAGTAGATGATAAGTGCATATCGTTGTGCTTGTGTGTGTGTGCGTGTGTGAAAAAGACTTATTGATGGCACATGTGTGAATAACGGCTGGCGGTTTTGTCACCAAGCGTGTTAAGCATCACATTGTGGTGACACATCTCTGTGACAGCTCCCAGCGTAAACACCGCAGCTGGACTTTGACAGTGATAACTAGTGACAAGGAGAGGGAGAGGAGAAAGGACGGAAAGGGAAGGACACTTGTAGATAGCAGCCATAGGCCTGACTTCATGGCCTCACAAAGCGCTTTGAGCAAGAGGCACTGACAATGCAATTGCACAGAAAAGGGGAACTCCATGAATCTTAAATCGGCTCCCTGCATGGTTTATAATTAAATGTCGCTCTACTTTGGAGCAAAGGCTGCAATTCAAAGGCAAAAAATATGGATTCATTTAACCTTTGGCCCAGTTTTATGTGCATGTGCTTGATTTTAGGTCGTGTTTATGTGCATTTGAGCACCTGCGACCCTTTTCTCTGATGTTGCAAACAGGCGAATCCGTCCTGGATGAAGTCCCTGTGTAAAACACCATTTATTTACTGTCGTAATAAAGAGATCTGGGTTGTATTCACCTCTAAGGGCACACTCCTTTAAAACACACACATACACACAATTTGGTGGCAGTAAGAACAAATGTGGTAGCAACCCGTCAGGCTCCAGAAAAGGTCTCTCTTTCCAGGTTATGAAGCTGGATAGTCTCATTGTTCATCTTTACAGCTGTCAGTTAGCAGACAAAGCCCAATGCATGCGTCAGCCTTTTCTTTAATAGGGAACACAGCCTCTCTACACAGCCATTGATTTACCTCCTCCACCCTCACTATCACCCAGTGGTTTGATCAGCACAAGTTAGACAAAATTTGCCCTGGCTGTTCGTGCGTGTGTAATGAAAAACCAAGGAGAGAATGAAAATGTGAAGGAAAAAAAACAAAACAGAGAAATTGTGTGTTGTGTGTTTGCTCACTTTCACCTCAGTGCATTTCTGCTTCTGCATCCGTTCGGAGTGCAGGAGTAAATTGAGCAGCTGTATTGTATCCTGTGAACAAAAGAGGCACATTTGTATAAATTTGGCTTTTAGAAAGTTTGGCTCTCAAATGCACCCCTAGCGTAGCAGATTTGATTACACGGGTATCTGTTGCTCTGCCTCAGTGGATAAAACAGGCCTCCATCAATAGAAGAAGTCAACGTGCCCCCCAACACTTCAAACAAAACTGAATGTGTCAGCAACCACGTCAGTTCATCTGACCTATTTATGTGTTTTGTTCTCTTTAGCATTCAAATGTTCTATGGATGGCAATGTCAGTCAGTCAGTCAGTCGGTCAGTCCACCACTTTCGACCAGGTTTAAATACCACAACAATTATTGAATTGATTGCACAGACATTCATGGTCCCCAGAGGATGAATTGTATTTACCTGATCCCTTTACTTTTCATCTAGCTTTAACTTTAATTTTTAATACTTTGGTTTATGACTGCAAAATGAATGACATTCCCATCAGCCTCAGCTGTACTTTGTGTTTAGTGCTAACTAGCAAATGTTAGCATGCTAACACGCTCAACTAAGATGGTGAACATGGTAAACATTATGCCTGCTAAACATCTGCATGTTAGCATTGTCATTGTGAGCATGTTAGCATAATGACATTAGCCTTTAGCTCACTTAATCTTGTTCTACCACTTCTTTTGTGGGCTGTTTTTAAATGTCATTGTTTTGACTATCATATTTCTTTAATGGTTTGATTTCTTTGTTTTTAATAATGGTAAAGTAGTTTGAAGAAGTGCAGCATGCTCGAAACATCACTTAGTCATTTGTGAACAGAAAGTTTCATGTTACATTTGAATAATAGAATATGCTTAGTAAAAAATAATTATAATCAGTTAGATTAATGAATAAATCTTGCCAGAAGACATATGCATGATGTTCATGTAACAGAGCAAGTAACGATCCCCAGAAGGAAATTGGATTGAAAATACAGCACAGATAAATTGTAAACAAATGACAATAGAAACTCAATAGAAGTACTGAAACCTTATCACATGAGTGAAGTTTTACAAATGCACAATGCTCAAAAAAGTCTTACATTTCTGAATATCTCCAAACAAGTTATCAGTATAGATAAAGGGTATTAAAGTTTGTGCAGTAGTTGAGTCATTTATTTCCCTGGTCGGCTGTCAAAACCCTCCTGTGTCTCCCTTTCTGCTTTCTTAAAAAATAAAAAACATTAAAACTTAGTGGACTGCTCACTCTATTTAGGGAAAACATCTGATTATTCACTATCCCCTTCTCCCATCTTTTTTTCCCCCTATACGAAATAATTAATATGGTTTTGATCGACAAATTTTTCATGTTAACCACTCATCCCCAGATATCCCTCTGTCTATCGCTCTCTCGTTCAGGTCCAGTTGTTCCAGACCCAGTTTTCTATCTGTGGTTGAAATATAATGCCTATCAGGAGAGTACACTTGCTGGCCAAACGCTGGGCCACTACACACACACACACACACATACACACACGCTGGCAAATTTCCATTTAAACCAGCACAATTTAGTACATAAGCAGGACTAAGCACTCATAGGCTACACACCCACCTGCAACCTCCCATCGCTCTCCCATTCCTCTCCCATGAGGGTCACCAAGCCCCCCTGAAAAAAACAAAACCTCTTGTTCGTTAAGCTCCAGCCACCATCTTCCACTTCACTTTCTCATTTTCCACACTCAGACAGTCAAAGCTAAAGTGGATTTCTTTTTGGATGCTGATAAAAACCAACATTAATCCACAAGCGGCAGACATATAGTGTTTGATATAGAGGAAAGGATTTGTAATGGTAATCTATACAACTGACGTCATTTATTGATGCATGTGTTCGTGTCAAAAGTAGTACAGAGGTGTGTGTGTGTCTGTATGCGTGTGTGTGTGTGTGATTACTTTGGCTCAATGAGACTGAGCTCCATTATCTCCACCTGTTGATCATCACCCTTACTACACTATAACAACAAGAAATCCTCCCATTTATACTGGCCGCACATACTGCTCACATGAGTTCACATCTACCACACACACTGAGCTGGCCTACCAGTGTGTGTGTGTGTGTGTGTGTGTGTGTGTGTGTGTGTGTGTGCAACAGAGAGAAGGAAACAGAGTAGTAACAACAGCTGCCGCCAAAAAATCAATGGTTCGAGTCATCAGTCATCACTGATTTTGTCAATTCAATCACTGCACTTTCTTTTTAGCTGCGTCATTGTTGACAAAGCAGGGACAGGTGATGGAAACAGAAGACAGAGTGAGGCAGGGCAGCACGATTGTGTCTGTTTGCTGTTCTGTCTTAAAGTATGTCCAGTCTCCGACTATAACTTGAACCAGACACTGGTACAACCTCCTCTGTTGCTGTCCAGTGTGATTGACTCCTCAGCTGACAGCGCTGTCAGCAGGAAAGATGCTCTGAGGTGCGGAACTATGACATGGATGCACGCTTTTACTTTCTCTGTGTGGAAATCTGATGTGTTAACATCACAGATGATGAACAAAAGGAAAAACATAAGACTAATTTAGGCTGATGATTTGAAGCTGGGGGGCCGCAGCTCTGCAAGTGCACTAAACTGACACTAAAAGGACGAGGGAGAGAGTTATATATATTTCATATCTGTAGATAGGGTTTATGGAAGACAATACGACAGTAATAATGTTGAGTGTTTATAAAAAAGAAAAATATCTATAGATAAGAAGCACATGACAAGTTAATATACCAAAGATGACCCCTAACCCCCACCACCACCGCCTATAACCCAGTCGGTGCATCTGTTTTAAGTGTCGACTGATTGAAGTTCCTGATTAATAATTCAGGGAGGCATGTTCATGTTGGCTATGGATGTTATTGTTCTTGGAAGGTGCCACTCAAATATATGACATACACATACAGTAGATCTGCTATGTATCTTCAGTGTTGTTGAGGTGTGTGTGTGGTTTTGCTGGGAAAGGGCTCTTGTTGATGGGGAAATGAGATTTGGAGACGTGTTAAATTCCCGGTTTAAAATGACATCTTATTTATGGCCACTTAACTAGGTTGAAATGATTGGAATGCGTTAGAGTGAATGTGTGTATGTTTGTGTGTGTGCATGCATGCCCGTGCTATATCTGTATATGTGTATGTGTGGTTAGCCCTGATTGCTTTTGGTAGCATTATTAACCTCGCCGGTCAGGAGCAGTAAATGAAATGTCAAACATCATATCAGTTAGGAGGAAGACATTCTCTCTTTCAGTCTCTCACACATATACACACTCAGTCTCTACTTGACAGCAGAAATCAACATTCTTCATGTAGAGGACATATAACCCGCAATACACTCACATGACACTCTGAATAGCAATAAAATGACAATTCCCACATAATTCCAGTCTGCAGTTTGGTAGATTGATATGTAAATGAAGGCAAATGAATCTCATCCCAGAAACCTGACCTCATCGTCAGTCAGCGGCCTCATCAGCAGCAGCACAGGAGCGATAGCAGCAAAGCATACCTTAATGGTTCTATCAGTCCCATCATGCCCTGCATATGCATCCCTGTGGATTAGGCCTGAAACCTGCATCTATCATTATTGTGCTCTGATACTGCCATTAGAATATATTTTTCCCTTTGTGGCTTCCCCTTCTATCCACACGCCTGAGGAAGGAATGTAAAATCGCTTTCCATTCAAAAAGAGAAAAGAAAACAGTATTTTTCTCACAGGGTGGGGAGCTGGAAGACAGGGCCGTCACTAACCAGCGCTGAGGGCTGAGGGCTGTGTTCTGACTGCGGTCATGGTTATCATGCAATCTTCTTCAGAGTGAGGCGAATCAGTGGGAAATTAGACTTCCTATTGTAACTGATTTTGAGGAAATCTTTGATTAGGGATCGTTCTTCTCACATATGATAGCTCTTGTCATACGTTGACAGAAGATCTATGAAAATTGTCTCTGCTGTCTGGCAAAATCTGTCTGCTATCAAGATTACTGACAGGAAATCACAGGTATAGGACCAAATTGAGGCCATGTTCACACTGACATTAACAATGCGTCAAAAGAGCAGCCTCCTCATTTATTTTTGTGAGAGCACTGCATTGGAACAGCAGGATCACAATGCAGAGGCCTCCAGCAAAACAATGCAGGGCCATTCGCCAAAAGTGTTGAAAGCGACTCAACTTTGAAGTGTTGAAGTCTCCTGTTTCTAATTCACATATTTATAAATGTACAATCCTGTGGTCATTAAGGTTTTAAAATTCTGAGTATCTCCAAAAAACATAAGCAGACTTCCACATGATGAGTGGTGTACACATTCGCTGGCAGTCAAAATCATTAAACCATTTCTCTCTGCTTTCTTAGTAAATAGGAAATTTGCCTTTAGCCTGACAGGAAATCACAGGTGGAGGACCAGACTAAGACCATGTTCACACAGATAGGACGGTGTACTGGTGCTTACAGCAACACGGCCACACTAATGATTTTTTATGACACGGTATGGACACTAAACCCACTAAAGTCCATGCATCATTATAAAAACATATTTTAGCACCAGCACAGTTTGTGGTGGTCATCAAAAGCAATAACAAAAAGCTTGATACAATTATCTTTGTTGATTGCTTTGGGGGAAAATTTTGTTCGTTCAAGAGGGCGACAACATAGATGAAATTACAAGAATGGAAGGAAAAGCACACAAAAAAAAACAGTAGAAAAGACAAGGATGACTCCCATGAAGCAGCCTTAAACTCTTAAGAACATGCACCGTGGTCTGTTAACCACAAGCTGGCCCCTGCATCTATGATCCCTGAGAAACCTTTGGTGCACCGGAGGCTTGGAATCAGGCCATGGAGAGCATGAAATAGGCTTTTATCATAATCATGGCCTCCGCTCTTTTGTGGTAGCCACTGCAGAAAATCCCCACCCTGCATCCTGTGCGGTGCTGCCGCTGGCGGATCCTCCAGACGAGTTCTTTTGAGGGTCGGGTAACAGCACAGAAGAAGTGCAGCAATCATGTAACAATCATGTGGAACAATGAAGGCTCACATTCATATGCAGAATCACAACCGAGCTGCCAGGCTCCTATCAGCGCACCACAGAGTCGAGTGTGGCCTCACAGAGTTCACACTGAGATGTGAAGCAGACTGAAACAGACTGTAAGAACAGGTTCTGTTTCATCTGGATTCATCTCAGCTGGTAGATTACTGGCAGGTGTTTACACAAGGCTTCAACGCAGAAACTTTACACGCCCTCCCCCCTCCTCTCTGTGTGTGTGCTTGGAGTATATGTAATATGCGTGTGTGGCATGTGTGTGTTTCTGTATTTCTGAATGTGGAATCAGATTAAACTTTGGGAGAAGGGTGGGGGGATGAGCTGCAAGTGCTCAGCTACGCTCACTTTACTCCGAGGTATGTGTGAGTGAATGTGTGTGTGTGTGTGTGTGTGTGTTTCATGTTCGTATATCCCTGTGGGGACTTAAATCTGAATGCACACAGACCCATGGGGACTTGTGTCACTATGGGGACAAAAATTGAGGTCCCCACGGGTAGAGACTGGTTTTTGAGGGTTAAGACTTGGTTTTAGGGTAAATGCTACAATTAGGTTAAGGTTAGGGTTAGGCATTTAGTTGTGATGGTTAGGTTTAGGGTAAGGTGCTAGGGAAGGCAATATGTCAATGACTGTCCCCCATGGGGATAGTGTAACAAATATGTATGTGCGCGTGTGTGTGAGTCTCTGTGTCGCTGAAATTGTAGTTCTTGGCTCTCAGGTATTTAACCTGGAGGCATTTGTGCACACTTTTCGATATGTATATGTGTGCATTTGCATGCATGTGTGGTGTGTGTGTGTGTGTGTGTGTGTGTGTTGGCGTCTTTAAAGAAAAAGCCCACCTGCTGATGGCCCTGATAAGAAGTCTTCGGGGCTCTGTCTCTTATTACATCCATAACATCCATAGGTTGGACAGAAAATTACCAGAGCATGACGACAACATGATCAGAACACTGAACAACTGTAATTACATGTTCATATCAAGTTGTTGGGTGATTTATGTGCACAAATTCCTTCCACTCCAAGGGACTTTGAAGGTTGTTGGCTAGTAGGAAATCATTTTATGATACCGAAGTGTCTGAAGTGAAACATTTCTATGTTCCCATGTGGATTGAACAGAGTGAATACTGGCTTTGAGTACCAGTTTGAGAAACAGCAGCAGTGACAGCAAAGATAACAATATCGAAGTAGAGAGTTTGGTCAGTTGCCCAGTTCTCCACAGAGAGGATCAGCTCACCGGCATTTTTTTTTTTTTTAAATGCTCGGAAAAGTTGAGCAACAATTTGTAGCCTAATTAAATGGAAAAACATGCTCATGTTTGCATGACTTCTGGCCATTTTCACGCTTTTTATCAACCATTACAAAATGGAAACACAAAATTCAACTGTAAACACAAATTAACAGGACAAAAGGGCAAAAAGGACAAAACAATTCGATGTGAAAGCTAAAAGGGTCAGTTCACCCAAATCACAACGTATTTTCCAGCTATGCAGATAGTTTTGGTTTTATTTACAGAGGTTTTGAGGAATCCACGTCTTAAGCTGCCAGTATGCATCTTCACAACTGTTCAGATTGCTGAAGATCTTCGGAAACCTCCTCCCTTCCCTAAGTGTCCGAAACCAACAATCCGACATTCACACTCCCTACACTCTGTTATCCCAATATTTAAACGATATTGGATATCCCCCCCTCTAGTTTTTTTTCTCTGCCATTCTGAACAACTATAAACACTTTTGATATCCGATGTGGTCAGAGAACATGTCGTACAAACTAGTTCTGTTCGAGCATAACCCGACCCTTAGACTAGCGCTTTAAGGAAAAAATGTCCCAAATAAGTCAGCAAATGTGATAGAATAAACTATACTGTAGATGCAACTTGTGGAAACATTTGTCAAACATCATATTAGCTGTTCCTCTGTAGCTAACATGCATGCATGCATGTACATGTTAACGGTTTTATTTTCAGATTAGCAAAAGCACACTGAAGCAAGTGTGTCACTGCATGGGGCATAGTGATAGATACATGTACCACGTAGTGATGACGTATTTTTGTAGGCCAACACTGAATTTAGAATCGCCCTGGTTACCTCGACAAAAAGCCAATGTGATTTTTCTACTGGATTTTGGGGGATTGCAGAAATTAAGCTCTGTGGCAAACAAAGGTTTCTGACACCAAGATAATCTTCACAAACAAACACCACTTTTATGATGTTTGGAGTGTAAAGGCGATCGGCAGAAATAAAATCTAATGTAAGGCTATAAACTTACTACACCGCGGTCGCATGTCACCACCACTAAGCTTTCAACTTGTCATTTGATTTTGTGCGCTTACCTCTTCTACAAAAGCCTTTCCTCTTAGTGTGAGTTAGAATACTTTGCAAGCGTGCAAGTTTAAACCATGAAAGTATAATACATCACAAAAACTTCACACAACGAGGCTGTAAAGGCTAGTGCGTAGAGGTGTTTTCGTGTTCGGTGTGATGACGTTTCATCTCCCCGACAACCTCTGTAGTCTCATTTAGCCACTTGTTTAAGACACTTAAAGCTTCAATATGCAAGCGTGAGGTATTTACTGACATATTTTATGTCATAGATCAAAATGTGGAACTCTCTTAAGCTTGTGTTTTCCACAGATCTCATTTCAGGCATCTAACCAAAAACCCTTTCAAAAAACTCATTGAATTCGAGACGAGGGAAGTGCGAAGTGCTGAAATGCTAACTCATTTCCGGGTTTTAGGACTAATTCCTGCAACACTCTATAACTTCTTTAAATATTTTATCATATTAGGACAGTGGAACTAAATCCATCTGAGCGTCCATTTTCCACAGGGAGGCAGTTCTTCAAATCTCTCATATCCTCTAATATAATTTACTCTTCTACTTTCTAACATACAGGGGGAAGCTCCCCATAACCTCTGCACTGACCTCTGTGTGTGTGTGTGTGTGTGTGTCACCCGATCCCCCCAGGTGCATGTGTGTTAACTGGCTCTTTTGTCATAACTTTAACAGGACATATCAATCAATAGAGAGGAAATTACCACTTGGCGAATGAGAAGAATCTGTGAGAGACCAAGAAACAGAAAGAGGGTGAGGCACACAGACAGATAAAGATAGACATGACTTCTCATTCATTTTTTCAGCTCTGTTACTTTGACCAATTGACATTTTTATTTTCAGATGTTGAATCTGTGTCTGAGAGAAAGATGAAATTGTGACATTCTGAAAACATTTCCCAGACATCAAGCGTGTATTTCAGGATAATGTTACAGGAAATTTCCCGTCACACAGAAAGTGAGGTTATGACACACAAGAGCTCAGTGCCAGTCCAATACCGTAATTTGAACACGCCCCTTCTGCAGCCATGCACAAATAAAAGCCGTTATATTTTTCCAGCTGGCAAAAATGAAAATGACAAATTATGTGCAATAAATTTAGTAAAAGTTGGGTAACCATTAATGCATATATTTAGTCATGATGAAAGGAAAAAGGAAATGAGACTAGCTGACTGACAAAATGCATGCAACTCACCCCAAATAATAGTCATGATAATAATAGTTTTCATTCATGCGATTTCTTCTGTTCTGCAGTTATTTTGTAACTCCATATGAAACTCATAGTGTAGCTGCAGGCAGGAACATGAAGTCATTTGCCTTGCCCAGATCAGCTGATATAAATGAAAGTAAAACTAAATATGTTATAAAATAATTTGAAGTGGAAATTGAAAAAATAACATATTTTCTGGTCACGTAGCAACCCTTTCTCCTCAAAATTAAATGTGTATGCTAATTTGCAACAGACAATAAATTTTGAAAGAGCGCTTTTTTTCCCCACTTCCCCGCAACAAACTATCCACTCCTACCAGCTAAAGCACCATGAACGTTTTTGTATGATTGCTTAGGCAGTGATAGCAGGCATGGTTTAGTATTGAAAAAGTCAACAGTGACTTGAAGCACGAGATTGGACATGTTTCCTTACATTAACATGTAACAGAAATTCCCTAAACACTTTTGTAGCCTTAAGCTAACCACACGCAGGACTCAGCTGGTCTTAATCCCAAAATGATGAAAATGTCCAGGGATCCAAAACAATACTGGAGAAGTCACGAGACTTGAATAATGAGGTTCTAGACAGAATGCAGTTCAACAATATTGAGCATCAAAGATGTCCGTTGGTGAAACTGTTACAAACATTTGTATATATTTATCTCTCTCTCATTGAAAATAATATGCATGATAGCCAGAACCTTATAATACAATATAACATACACAAAAAGGCATTATTAATGGGGTTATCAAACTTTCTTTGAAAAACGTTATCCTTACATAAGGTCCACTGACTAGTTTTCAGGAGCTTTCGCCCAAATTTCACCATCAGATGGATTTGATGGTGAAATTGTCACCATCACTCCAGCTTTCAACCAAATTTCATGTGACTTAAGTATGAAACGTAGTAACTTAATGTTTACCAGGTGGTCATACTTTATATGGGCTGGACTTCTATCCCTTATTTCTGTTCAATGATAGTTAATGCACTTACGTAGAATTTTTCAACCTTTTATTTACCCATTAAGACACTCACACACCGAAAGCAAAAGAGCTGCCATGCAAGACACTGGCCTGGCAATGGGGATCAATAAAGGTTCAGCAATTTATGTCATCCAGTGACTCCTGTTCAATGACATTGACCCCTTTCAAGTTGATGTTGTGACCGGTTTTGGTCTGGTGTTCACAGACAGCTGATGTTGTCTGTTTCCTGTGTTTGTTCAGTCTGTTGCTGTTTAACTGATGTACAGTAGCCTAGGCACCACTCGAGGCTTTCTTTTCGGGGGGGGGGTAATTTATTATTTTGTCAAACTACTATTTCCAATGTCAAGAATGAACTTTAACGCTAATTTTTATTTACCTGGTTTGGTTTTTGATCATGGCCTATGTGTGTAAGTGCACACAAGTGCTATCCCTCCTCTTCCCACTCTCGAATCGTTGTGTGGTGAGAACATCAGCTGGACTTGCGTGTCTCAGTTTTCAGCAAAGATTTTGGACAGATAATAAATGTGTCAGTAGGACGAGGTAGAAACATACTAACTTCCATTATGTCTGAAGTCACACACACACACACTTGCGTCTGTAGTCACACTCTTGCACTCTCAAACACACACACATAAAGCAGTGCCAGTGCTATAAAATCTGGTGTCTGAGTCAGCCTGAGAGACAGAAGGTTTATAACTGGTGTCTAGTCCACCCTTTCTCTACAGACATCATAAAGACAACTGCAACCAGCACTGTTCTGTATTTGTGAGGACCAATTTGAGTTCAATACCTTGAGGGTGAGGAGATTTTTGTAATGATGACATTATGTCTATTCCTAACTTCTTCAAACCTACTTGTGTTGGTTTTGGGGTTAAAGTTGCATTAATTAATTTTTTTTTAATTAACAATGGATCAAATGACTATCTGAAAGGTGTTCTTTTTAGGGATGAACCCACAGAGAATTATCACCTGACTGTAATTCTCCTCAGCTCTACATACTCATGAGCTACATAACCACCACCAAACTGCAGACAGACAAAGTCAATAGTTGGTGAACAGAATGGAGCATTTAGTAACTAAAGAGCCAGATATTTCCCTCAGGAGTGGCTGGAGACCAAAATATTTGACTTAAATTCAAAAGGTGGACAGAAGCAACACTTCCCAATGAATGATAATGTTGTTCTGTGTCTGCTTTATCGGGTGATAATATGTCAGCATGCATATGACAGCTTTTTCTGTGGCCCCCAAACGACCAAAAAAAAAAACAAAAACATGAAATAATGCTGCTTTAAGATTAGAGTGAGGTTATGTTTAAGGTGGGATAAGGGTTAGAGTACGGCATGTAGTTGTGATGATCAAGGTTAGGGTTAGAGCTAGGAAATTCATTATGTAAACGGTCTCGCTCAAATGTAGAAACACAAATGTGTGTGTTCGTACATGTATGTGTAAAGGGTCAGGAATTGTCCTCCCTTTGGGCTGATCTACCCACTAAGATCAAAGCAAACTCCCAGGACAAACTCTGGAGTGTCCACTGTTCCGGACGCCGCCTGGAAAATCCCACTCACTGGAACAGTCACCATGGGAACCATCAGCCATTGTGTGTGTGAGAGAGATACACTTTGAAGCACACACACTCTCACAGACATACACACAAATATCCTGCTTGTCGGGCAGTGGTTAACCAGGCAAGCTCTTTGGATGAGATGACAGGCCTGCTATGTTGCTGTGGTGACTCTTGAACCTGGCCGGAGGTCATCGTTCACGAGGAGGACAGCATTCAAAAAGTCACTGAGCGCCACATTATGGGTGGTGACACTACTGGCCCCTGAGCTGAGAGAGAGCCAGATAACTTTAGAGGATGAATAAACCAAAGCTCTCCTTCGACAACATTCTCCAGGAGGGAGAGAAATCACACAGGAAATCTGTGATATTGCTGGGTTTGGTCACCTCAGTTAAGCAGTGGTTTGGTAGATGTATGTACCGCTTACTCCCCAGATGGTGGCAGCACTGCTTGAGAACAACATAAATTGTAAAATAAGCACACCACAGAAGGAGGACATTTTAACACAGATGAGTCAATTATGTGTATGCCCCTGGCTGAATAACTGACATGTTTTGGAATAATTCAATACCTTCAGAAGAGGATATAGTGCAAATTTATTTCTTGTGTGACTGTGCAAATTCAAAAAATCTACTAGATTTGTGCACTGAAAGGTACATTTTTCACTGCAATAAGCCCTCACAAGAGCAGGTGCATACATTTTGATAGTTAAAATTACAGGTTTGACACACTACACACTGAAGAATCTGGATGACTGAAGATGCACTAATCCACCACCACAGAAACCGAGGTTCTTCAGTAGTGGGAAGGGATCGTGTCTTTTCTTCCCCTACTAGTTGGTCTGTCTGCATTGTCTGCTTCTGTCTAAACCAGGCAAACTATGGGAGTTTGAGCAACAAGGGAAGTAGACTGCAGTACACAGAATTTTTCAAAACTGTTTAATGCAAGGGCATCATTTTCCACTTTCTAACATCCTTTTGTCCCCTCCTCCCCCTTCTTGTCTCTCTGAACATTGTTCTGACTGTCCAGCCACCATAGTCGAGACGAGAGAAGATCTGATAAAAATGTTAATTCACTCATCTACAAGGTTGATTTATCTATCATTTTACAACACCAGTGTTTAGGTGCAGTTCAAAACAAACGTTACATATGAAATTGATATACAGTAGAATGGCAAACAAATAATATGACAGAAATAAAAATAAAAAAATCCTCTGCAGCGATGCCGTTGATGTACCAGTCCGTTGTGGTAAAGAAAGAGCTGAGCTGCAAGGCAAAGCTCTCTATTTTCCGGGTCGATCTACGTTCCTACTTTCACCTATGGTCATGAGCTTTAGGTCATGAGCGAAACGACAAGAGCCCGGATACAGGCAGCCAAAATGAGTTTCCTCCCTTAGGGATAGGGTGAGGAGCTCGGTCACTTGGGAGGAGCTCAAAGTAGAGCCGCTGCTCCTCCACATCGAGGAGTCAGCTGAGGTGGCTTGGGCATCGGTCCAGGCATGTCCAACCAGGAGGAGGCCCCAGGGAATAACTAGGACACGCTGGACAGACTGCCGCTCGGCTGGCCTGGGAACGCCTCGGTATTCCCCCGGAAGAGCTGGAGAAAGTGTCTGGGGAGAGGGAAGTCTGGGCGTCTCTGCCTAGACTGCTGCCCCCGCGACAGAAGAATGGCATAAAAAATATTTTACATGGGGGAGGGTTAGGGATGAATTTAGCAGTCTCACAGGCTGAGGGAAGAAGCTTCTCTGAAGTCTGGTGGTACGATAGATGCTTCAGTTAGAGGTCTACACAAGTCCAAACATTCGTACCTGAACCCGAAGAGACCTGTAATGTTCTAAAAAGGAACTGGCCCGGACCCGTCTTTTATTTGAAAGCTGGAACCGAACCCAGCGGGAAGACACAGACCCGACTGTCACATATTCCACAATAAACTGCTATTAAGTCAATAAACAAGTTGCGAAAAAATATAATTTTGTCTTAAGTGTCCCAATCTTTTGAAAAGTGCAGAAATTAATTACTGCAGTTTTCTCAACCAAAGAAACAAACCAAATGAAATCTTCTCTAATTTCAAGACTAAAAACAAAAAGAAACAAGGGAATCAAAAAAAAAAAAGTAATTTTTGTGAAGATTATTTTGTGAAAAATGACAAAAACGAGCCGTTGTCTCCCTTCCTTGTACCTGATTGTGATGCATTACAATTCTTGCCAAAAAGGGTCTATCCATGTTATTGTTGTTCCAAGCATGCTCAATTTAACTCATTTCAGCTTCAAAAGTGCACTTTATGTCACGGTGTCGGATGACAAACGCGACTTTGCAGATTCGCATTTCGACTCTTTTCCTTTTTGAACTAGAATACCAATTGCTCGCTCGGTCTGTGCCATGGCCGCAAACGTTAGCATTATTTGCTATCATCTCTGAGCCGAGTCTGACCACCAAAACTTTAAGATTAAACAAGACGGTTCATTCATATTATTATTTCCTTACAGTCACTGCAGAAGCTCGGGTTGCCATAGAAATATGACGCGCTTGAGACTGTACATGCGCGTTAGGTGGATCAACCTAAAATATGAGCTTTTCACTGCCAGGTGTTCGCCGAGTCTGATTGTCTCAGGTTTTACACACAATGTTAAACAGACCCAGGACCCAAAGTAATAGATTGAGACCCAACCTGGACCCTGCTGACCATTGAAAATATGGACCCAAACGGGTCCCAGGGGGCTCCGTGAAGACCTCTAGCTTCTGTATCTCTTTTCAGACAGTAGCAGGGTGAACAGGCTGTGGCTAGATACTGTGAGGCACCTCACCGATGTTTGTTAGGTTGGTGAAAATGATCTTCTAAGTGGTTTTCATTACATGCTGCAGAACCCTCCAGTGCTGGGCCGTGCACAGCCCATACCAGTTTGTGATGTTTCCAGTCAGGATGCTTTCGCTTGTTCCTCTAAACTGTTCACATGCTCCATCTCAGCTCCACTAATGTAGACAGGATAGACGGTGTGTCTACCCCGAAAACACAACCAATTTTAGCACAATATGTTTTTTGCTCAATTCATTAAATTGACTTCTGGAACAGTCTATGCCTTTGGTTTAATGTGACCTGTTTTGTTTAAAGACACATTTTGGTCTCTTGGGATACATCATTTGAATAAACAGTTTATAGGGATACCAAAATGGACTTGCAAGAAATCTTATAATTTAGTAGATGGTGATTCGCTACCAGATTTTTGTACTCCAGGATGTACAGCTTTTTACATTTTTCTCTCCATTGTAATCTATGAGGTCAGGACACGTTGAGGGCTATGAAATGCATCATAGGACTGTTTTAAACCTATGCATTTTTTACCCCGGTACGTTGTTTAGTTCATATTTACCAGATCTGGCAAATTGCCTAATGTCTTTAGTGAAAAATGACTGCTTGTACCTATTTTTTCCGTGACCAACACATGATTGCAAGAGTAATTATGGGTTTAATTACATATGGGAAAAGAAGCTAAAGAAACAGAATGCTTTGTCATCGTGGAAGTCTTCCATTACTCAGTTGCAGTGGCCACTAACTGGTGGGGAGATGTGGACTGACAGAGTAAATAATGCTGTCTCATTTCTCAATGAGACAGGCCGGGGTACCCTTGGGCAGATACTGTATCTAAGGCCCAATTACTGTATTCTGGTAGAGCTGTCCAGTGGCCAACAGATGATTCGGTTGTACTGGGAAAGCACTAAACACAAAGTACAGCTGATGGGAATGTTTTGAAGGTATTTGGTTAAACAACTAATTAAAAGTTGACGTGATCATGATGCTAGATAGAAATTCAGGGGATAATCAAATGTGTTACAGTCATTCCTGTGGGTAACCTGAAAGTATGAATTAAATTTCACGGTTAAAGACATATCAATCTTAACTTGATGGTAGCGCCACCATAATCCATAAGATTCATCCTCTGGGGACCATGAATGGCTCTAAAAAACTGAATGGCAGTCCATCAAGACTTGAGATTTCAGTCTGGACCAAGAAGTGGACCGACAGATATTGACATTCATCCAGCCATGTGGCTGTGATGGCTTTCCTTTTTGGTACTTCTATCAAGAAGAAGACGACACTTTTCCTTCTACTGCACAAGTTGAAACTCTGTGATACATTTTAATCATTTGACATCACTTAGCATAAGCAATCCAAATAAAACATGACTAAAATATATTAAGTTGTAAAATACTATCACATGAACAACAATATTCTAGACATGCCCTTTCAGACAGTATTAGTGCAGCAGAAGTTTGCAGTTGAACAGAGAAAAAAAAGTGGGAGCTCTACACTTTCTACATCTGTATGGCATTTAGTATGCTGCATTGTGCATTTCCTCCCCAAAGGTGAAATTGCAGACTTGCTTCAGCAACTACTTCCCTGCCAGATCATGGTGTTTGATAGTTGTGCGAGAGTGAAACTAATGAATTAGTGAACAGAGGGTGTGTAGAGTGCATGCAGATCTACAGGGAGTGCTGTCAGCCAAGGGGAACGGACAAGACGAAAAGCCCACCTTGAATTTCAACAGGCATTCACCCTTGCAAATCAATAACTCCACTGCCAGCATGCACTTATATACTCAAAAGGTATACACATATTGAAACCTACATATGCACGCCTACACAGCAACATACATACAGTGGAAGATTTCAATAGGGAATCTTCGATAGTAAACAACTGAGGTTGCGGAAATGATTTGAGACCATATGTCAACACTGAAAAACGTAACTGCCCCCCCACCACCTTCTACTTTCAGTCTCAGAATCTCTCCCCCTTTCTATTTTAAGTCCAAACTATGCAGATAATATTCAGATGAGTTCCAGATGAACATTAGTAGAAGCATGTGTTCGAATCAGCCCTCCAAGCACTATTGATTCCACCAATAGAACATAGAGGTTCTGTAGTTATCACTTTCCCTTTGGGACAGAGAAAAACCTCCATCTCTGAGCCTCTGGAGGGCATTTGATCTGTGTTGGGAGGAAGAGAAAGGATGAGATGAAATGGGATGATGAGCGATAGGAAAGAATGGAAATAATCTTCTGTGTCCATGATCGCTTTACATCTTAGTCTTCTGTCTGAGATGTTTTTTGGCTCCTATGCAGGATAGGAGGAAAATGTAGGACTATTTTTCCTGTCTCACTTTAATATAAGCCGTCTAACAAAACATCATGAAAGTGATCTTAACCTGCATTAGCTGATATTTTTTGGCCACAAGAGGCAGTGGAGACAAGCTGTATGCACAACATTTATGTAACAGGTGTCTGGCTTATTATAGTGCCACCACTGTTATTAAGTAATCTAGGCTAATTCAGAAGTCCAGGAATGACTACTGGAGGGCAGTAGTTAGTAAATGACAAACAAATTTAGTATTAATTATGTGATGTATTTAATACAAACAAAATGTATTAAATAAACCCCAAAAATATTTACAAACACTGCAGCAAGTTATAACCATTTAGGATAATGGAGAGAAGTGCACATTCAGAAAACCTGACAATTAAAATTAGTATGAGCAACCACAAAACCAATAGATTCCAACGCCCCCACATTTGTACTTGATTGTCCACAAGCGCTGCACGCACAAGAGTCCATTTTAATTCACAGTTCAAGTTGTATAGGTTCGAATGTGTAGAGGTAGCCTTCAGATGGACGAGATGTAAGGTGGATAAAAAGGAAGGATAGAAAAGGAAGGGACAGGGTGCACTAGCCTCCTACCAGACCATCAGTTGATAACATTCAAAGAGATCCATCCAGGCTCCTGGGTTTGTTGCACTAGCTCGCCATCATTGTAGCCCACAACAGGGCACCTGGCCTGCATAGAACAGACAGGACCATTCATAATTCAAAGCAGTGCTTTGTCAATGTGTACACATTAATACAAAACGATTATAATAAAAAAAACAACAACAACAATTACACCAGTTTTCAACTGTGCAATATATACCAGACCTGATAAAATGCTAGCCTACCCATTAGCATATGGTAAAACTCCACTGCGGTGCTCAGTTTACATGAAAATGCATAAACAATACTGCTGACCATGTATTAGCATCTAGCATTAGCATGCTGATGCTAGTTCAATGCTAATTCGCATCATCAAATCAATGTCAATCATTCATCACATTAAAAAGAAATCCATGTCACCATCATATGAGCACTAGCTTAACATGCTAACAATGCCAGCATGTGCTACAAATCAGGTGACAGCAAGAACAATGGATTTACATCCAAGAACATTCAAACTCACCACTTCTGCAAGATTAACCCAGGATACATGGAAACCAAGTCCCCATAAAATGTTGGTCTGACTAAAGGTTTAGAGTGGCACACTGAATATTTGACTGGCATTTTGAATAAAATGATGTCTGCAGGTACTGATCTACAGCTTGTCTCCCTCACAGCTGAAGGGAAGGAAGGCATCATAAATGTTCCCTCTAAACAGGTGATTGAATAAGGGGAATCATGTATACCTGTCACATGACATGGTGCATTCATGGGCAGGTGAAAATGTAGGAAAACCCAATAGTGGGAAAAATCCTATGGATTTTAACCTGGCTTACATTTACATATCATGTTAATATAGAGAACTTGTTAGCAAACACTTGTATATTTACACATCCAGGAAATACGGTACGACATGAACATGAAGTCATGTTTCTGGCCACTTGCTGAATATTCACTCTCCTTTTATCTCTGTTTTTGGTCTCCACCAACTTGCTAGGGAAATACCTAGTTCTTTAGCTGCTAAATGCTCTACTATGCTAGTTGATAACTTTGTCTATCTGCTGTTTGATGACGGACAGGAAGCATGTCTGCCGGATGCACCCGAAAGAAAAACGCTGACGAGAGCGGTGAGAGTGAACCAAAACAGGAAAGTTGTGGGCTGGAAACAAAAAAGATTAAACTGGAGAGAACAGCAGATGATAATTTTTCATCGCTATACGCAACTACATTTATATACAAGTATTAAAAATATTAAAAATATGAAAAATGTTGTTAACAAGTAACTTTATTAAGAAAGAAATTAGAGAAAATTCAGAGTAAAGTGATGAAGATGGAAATAATAGATGGCTAGATGGCCTTGTGTATTGCATTCAGTAGGTGACATTCAGGGGATCAACTGCAGCTTAGGGCAAAATGACCACAGAATACCACATCACCCCCCTTGGGGAATCAGACAATCAACATCCTTGACACCTCTGACTGTCTGTCAGTTTGTCAGTCAGTCCATCCGTCCACCTGACTGACAGGCCCCAGACACTCCTGTCTCTTTCTCTCCATTGTCAGCCTGATGCTGTATTCACATCATGACTCCATGAACAGACAGAGAAGGAGATGGGAAAGTCACTCTGATCGGTAAAGACTGCTTACACCCAAATTCACGGGCATGCACATAGGCAAACACACTTACACATACAAACACACACAACCAAATCTCCCCCCTCTACTTAACACGACTGACATTAGATTACAGTGGTGTAAATAAAAGACTCCCAACAAGCCAAAGGCTTTGACCAACACATCAATATATTCATACTGAATGTGTTCACTTCTGCATTCATAGTCTTCTTGTCTGCATTCAAATGCACGCACTCTTCTCTCCCTCCGTCTTTCTCACATCCATTCACAAATCGTGATCGCCCTCATCCCTACGTCTAATATCTTTAGCAAGAGAAAAATCTTGCCAGCTAAAAGGTTTCTTCAAATCGATTCTTGTAATAAGACTATAACTTGCTTTGTACCAAATTTCTAAAAAGAGCAGTTTAATGAAATGAGAATTCATTATCTACTAACTGTCACTCTGCATACTCATTATGATGTCAGTGGAAACTCTACACAACCTCCTCCTCTGCCCACATTAATATTACATATTAGAGTAACTGTGGCCAGTTGGAATCACATTGCAATCATTTAGCTTCAAGATACTTGGAGTATGCTGCACAAGTTGTTTAGAGAAACTTAATGGTTGTTTTATGCCTTTTTGTTTGGTACTCTAAACAACCAGAACTTGTTTGGGAGAGGGAAGTTGCATATTCAGTCTGTTACACTTTTCATGGAGCTTTGACTGCAAGAATGGAGTTGAACTACTCATTTAATCTTTCTTCTTAACTTCTTAATTATCATTTGTCAACTGTCATTTCCAAAGTCAAGAATTAACTTTCAACATCAACTTTTAAGCCAACATAAAACATACAGTAAGTCCTTAAAGTATTTAGAAAAAGTGAAATTTTAACTTTAACAATTCCATGCCAACAGGGCAAAATCCATCTGCTGAGAAAGATTGTGTGATATGATTGAAAGCTCCAGAACAGCTGCTAGTGAACCTTGTGATGACATCATATCGTTCAGACCATAATTATCAGTACTTTAGTGAGAAAAAATATTCACGTCATCCTCCCAGCTGTAATTCTGAGTCGTGGATATCGGGAATTTCTCCCACTTCTTGAAAAGACCTTCAGAGGCTTCAAAAAACTGGTAGCAACATGGCTGCAATTAACTGGTGAACTAGAGCATGACAAAAAGGATATAGGAGATAGAAATATAGGACAGACATACAGACAATAAGATAACAATAACAAAAGCAGTTACAATGACACATGTGATCATATGATAAGAGTTCGGGAGTAGAGATTAGATTGGATTGAGTTGGGTGTGTGTGCATGTGTTACGGTGTATGTTATACAGAATAGTTTGTAAAGCCCTTTGAGACAAATTGTGATTTGTGATATTGGGTGATAGTATAGAAAAAAAATTGAAGTGTGTGTGTGTGTGTGTGTGTGTGTGTGTTTGTGTGTGACTGTTTGGATGGTTTATGAGAGGTAGTGATATGTATCTGTGTTCGAAATCCTGGACAAACTGGTGTGTGGAGTAGGCAGTAGGGCATGTGTGGCAGAGAGAGAGAAAGTGTTAATGATGATGGTAATCAAAGCACTTTACACTACATGTCATTCACCCGCTGATGGCAGGTGCCAACTTGCTCATCAGAACAAAGAAACTAATCATTCACACACACTTTGGTGTTCAGTATCTTTCCCAAGGACGCTTCGACATTCGTACCGCTGATCTTCCAATTAGTGCAGACCCACTCTACCTCTAAACCACAGCCACCCCATAAATGTCGATGTAACAACAGTATCATTATAATTATAATAATATAATCATAAAATACTATGGTAATAAAACAATATTATAATAGTCATTATATACAATATATTGTAATATATTATCATCATAACCATCATAATAATTGACATTACATCTATACAGCAGTGAGGTGTGAGGACAGCCACAGGAGAGGCAAGCGACATGACCCCACACAAGGAGAAGACCAAGAGGGGCGTATTGTAGTTTGTTTGTTTTAATTATTTATTTAATCCTTTAAGAGGCATCCACTTTGGCCCCCGTCGCACTGCCAAAGGCCAGGGCGGAGGAGCCACTGCCGCCACCCCCAGCCCCCCCAGTCCATACCCACACCCCATCAGTATTGTTTGACATAAGATAAATTAATAAAAAAATAGTGATGATACAGTAATGATAATTCTATAGATGAAAATAGAAATTTGTGTAAAAGAAGAGAGAGGAAAAAAAACAATAAAAAACCCCACAATATCTTAGTGTAAAGGATTAATAATAAAACAAAACTAGAGAAAATCAACAAACAAACCATTTTTAAATGTGTGCGTGTAGTTGTATGTGGGTGTGGGTTTCAAAGTTGATGTGTGTGTTGCTATACGATCTGTTGTGTGCGTGCGATGTGCGAGTGTGCGCGGCACTAGCAAAGCCCCAACAAGGACAAGAATGGGGACCATCTTTCCTTCAAGACTGTGATGTTGTTATTGTAAGCCGTCTTTTTTTTCCCCATAGATATGTATTCTGATAGGAGGTTGGTCCTACAGTTAATATTTATTAATGTTTTTAAATTTCCAGTTTAAGAGAATGGTTTTCTTGGCTCACAGAGAAATGATCAAGCTTTTCTTGTATTTGTGTGGTATGTTGATGTCTAAAGTGTCTCCTAGCAGACTGACCTGTGAGGATGGAGGGATTCAATTCAGCTAATTTAAAAGGAACTTTATATCGTTTGTTTGTCCCTGGCTACAAGGCTAGGAGTTGGGGTAACCATCTTGGAATAATGCATCAATGAAAGTTTTCCTGTTCGACATTGTGCAAATGCAGCATAAGATTAAATTAGATCAGCATTACATTTTGTCACCTGCTGTTTCCAAGGTCAAAAATGAACTTTTGATCTCAACTTCTGAATTACCTTATCAGATTTAGACTTACTAATATATAGAATGCCATATGGTCAGGAGGATTTTTCCCACCAGACATGATGACATGATAGTATAAAGCAAATTTGTACCTGTGATACTGTACATGAACATAAGACTACACTGTTTGTTGGTTGTCTGTCTCTTTTCAGGGTCCCAGCCAGTCCAGGAGTAATGTGGTGATGACAGGATGGACTGACGAATAGTAAATCCTGTCAGCACACACATGTGCACACATACACATGGAGTCAAAAGGGTATGCTGCCCTGTGCTGTGTTGCCAAGCCCTACAGGATGTCTCACCAACTGTGGTACGAACACATGCAGCAGTTGTCACACGCACACACATGCTGTACATACATACGTTCATGCAACACACTCAGATATCCAACATACTTGTACAAAGGGCCAAAATAATCTCCACAGAGGTTCCCTCCCTTTTCCTCACTTCCTCCAGTCAAACTTATAAAAACTCGCACTCACTCACACATCTGCCCAAAGACATCTCATCCTAGTTTACTGCAGTCCTTCCTGGATCTCATGGTGGCGAGCTGGGTATCGTGAATGTGTAAGATGACATGGCCAACATTAGTCACTCTCACACACACTCCATCCGTCACCACACTCACTCACGCACTCACTGACAGACATTTCCAGCATTATCCCACGGCATGTGTTCTCGGGTGTACTGTGGGCACGCACATTCACACACACCCAGAAAAGCCTCGTCTGATAGCTACTTAAAATCATTTTTCACATGACCATATAAAGCAGTGCACCACAGTTGCATTAGATTCAATTCTTGATTAAATTATGTGTGTGTGGGTGGGGAAGGAGTGAAGCACTCCTGTGTGGTCTATTAGTGTCTGCCACAAACACACAACACACTTAAAGCCAATCACCAGTAATGGGTCCACGCACTGCACACTCTCAATCAATTAGCTGAAACATCTGTGTGTGGATGAGCTTATGTTCATGTGTGTGTATAAGTGGGTGTGTGTAAATCATAACTGATTTAAAGTGAGAAACACTACTTTCCTACTTTCCCTCCCTGCGGTGTCTCATTGTTGGCCCAGAATGAGATGGAGTTTCTTTTGCCAGGTCTCGTGTTCCCACACGCACACACTAGCGTAGATTTCAGAGTCTGTGTTAGCTTCATTAGAGCAGGAGAGAGAATGGGCACAGTGCTATCGGCATGTGGGTTAGATTAGCCGGGCCTGCCGAGTCTTATAAACCCTGTTCTATTACTGAGACAGAGAGGAGGGGTGGGTGTGGGGTTGGGGTCCTTTCTAATATATTTAGCAGAAAGGAATATATTTGAAAGACAGGAGCAAGGGTAAGTTTCCACCAAAGACACCAGAGACCGACGGGCATCAGTGAAAGTGCAGCAACACTGTGTGGAAACTCACCTCTTTGTTTTAAAACCGTGATACCTCAGAGACAGAGCATTAACACACATACTGTACAGACACACATCTACATGCATTATATAAGACACAGTCAGCTCACCCTCGCATAACTATGCACACACACACATACACATATTGGCGCACAAATACACACGCAAAGATATTGCAGGTATTTAACACGCAGAATATTTACTGCCTGTTGTGTGTGCGTGTGCGTGAGCTTAGAAGAGGTATCAGATGGGGAGATGATGTATGAAGACAGCTGTTAAACTGCCTTTTCCCTCCACCCTCATCTTCTCTATCTCTGTCTTGACCCTCCTCTCTCCTGCGGTCGGGCTGTATATCACTGGCGACGCCCATTCACTTGACATTAACATGCGTTGTGATTGACATTCATTTCAGCTATAAAAAAAAAGAAGGTGTGTGTGTGTGTGCACCTACTTTGCGATGTGGACTCACCTTTTTGGTGCATTTGTGCGAGGTCAGAGGTGAGTGCTGCTTCAGAGCACAAGGTGCCTTGCTTAGCGAAGCATTGTGGGCATCTTGACAGTACCATCTGGGTCTTGGGTGATACCAAAGGCAACACGCACACACTTACCTTTCTGAACAACAACACAAGAACACAAGCAGCACACCCGCATGGTAGGTGTTTTACGACTCATGTCTCCAGAAGGTGATGAATGCTGTTCTGCAGAACAATAATGCAGTTGGTTTCAGTTGCACATTCTGTTGCTAGCAGCAACCTCTACGGGCACAGTTCCACAGCAGTTATAGTTTAACTGACATTGTTACAGCCACCATTTTGTCAGATCTGTGACCAAGCAAATATTGATCGATCTCTTTTGTCTACTCCCCAAATGCTTTGGTTGGAGCATTATCTGTAGGTACTCTTTTTATTATTGCTGTTTTGCTATAGCTCATTTGTTTAGTTTTTAGCGATTAATAGCTTATTGAACTAACGTTAACCATTATGCGAGCTGTGTAAGCTAGTCTGTGGACTATAACAACATTCTAAGTAACTGCTCATTTACTGTTTAGTTAACTGTTGATGTTACGGACCTTAATGTTTGCTAAATGTATTACTGTGTTGTACTTCCTGTGGGGACTTAACTTTATGGGGACTGACGTTTCCTCTAGTGTCACCAGCAGCTCAGAGTTTTCACTTATCCTGTTAAATATTTCAACATCTACTGAATGAATTTGCACAAAATTCTATGCAGACATTAATGGATCCCTGTCGATGTATTCTAACAACTTTGTGGTCCTCTAACGTGTCCTCTAGTGTCACCATGAGACTGCATGGGATTTCTGGGAGAAATGCCACGAATCAAATGTCTCGCATGGTATTGAAATTTAGTAACAGTCAAGGCCACCTCAGGATATACTCTAATAGCTTTGATGGTCCCTGAACTTTTCATAGTCATAAGGTTAAACTTTGTATTCGTCCAATTGCTTTATGACCAAATACCTGCAAAACTAATGGCATTACCATCAGCCTCAGCACTTGTGTTTACCACTAACATTAATTGGTAGTTGTTAGCTGATGAAGATGGTGAATATGGTAAACATTATACCTTCTAAACATAAGCATGTTAGTATTGTCAACATTAGCACTTAGCTCAAAGCACTGCTGTGCCTGAGTACAGCCTCACAGCTGCTATGACTGTAGACTCTTAGTCTTGTTACAATACATTTGATGGAACTCTTGTATATGGTATCTCACCTGTTTCTGATTTGTAATCACTATGATTGAATTTGTTTCTTTCAGTAAATACGTCAAAAGCATTTCTTTAACTTTAATTGGAAGTGTATTTAGCCTGTCTTATAGCTGTGCACCTACACACGAGGGCAGAAGAAATATTGTTTTTTACAAAAGGAGTTGGTTTATGTTTCCCCCCCTCACTTTTAATGACAAAATGTACAGTTAATTAAGGTGATAATTTGTGTTAATAAGTTCCCAACTCTCCTTTTATCTTGCAAAAGCCAGGTAGGCAGGCTGATATATGCATACAAGCTAGTGGACAAAGAGAGAGAGTGACAACCGCACTGCTGTCTGGTGTTTGCTTCTTATCAGCGAGTCACAGCTCTTATCAGAAACATGATTCATAACTGCATTACATACAGCCCACACACACCCACACACACGCACACACACACACACACCAGGAAGGCAGCTGTCTGGATTTATGAGTGGTCTGTTTGCAGTGACAGCTTCAAATATCAAACTACTTATTTCATTTCATTATCAATAAATAAATATCACACTTGCCGGAAAATACTGGAATTTTAAGAGAGGTGGTGTTTTTCTCTCTCCACATGGAAACAAGGTCTTTCTTGGTTTTTCTTAGCGATGAGCAACGGGGTCTTGATTTTATAGGCTGGTCGCAAATAACACCACCAGCTGATGCTCTTGAAAACACATCAAATAATTAGTCACATACACACTCAGAGGGCAAGGATTTGCATTATGTTTGCTTCATTCCCTGTCTACTCTCACAGCACAACTGAAAGTCCTTGAGTTTTTCTTTTCCAGTTTTTGAAGATCACGGTGGGAGTGTGTTTTTGTGTGTGTGTTTGTGTGTGTGCGCTTGCGTGCATGAAACAGAGAGAGAGATAGGGAAAGAGAGGCCAACAAAATTAAGTTTAGTGTGGTAAGTAAGAAGGTTTATTTATATAGCACCATGCCAAAGTTAACATGACAAAGTGCTTCACAATAATTAATAATAGCATACACAACAGGCACAGTACAAGAAGAACTTAAACAAAGAACAGAACAGAACAAATGGGTCTTTAGCTGCTTCTTTAAGGAGTCCAAAGTGTTCTCAGATCATACATCAGATGGGACCAAGTCCAATCCTTTTACCATACTTACATGCACATCACATGTAAGTGAAAGGATAATGAAAATTAGCACTGATGAAAGAACTGATGCCTGCACACTTGACTCCAAACCACAAATGTATTTAAACCTGCAAAAAAAATACTTTTTGTTGGCCACTTGGGGGGAGCAGAAACGAGTTGTGAACATAATATTAACATATCATCACCTCTTAAGTTGATTTTTATCTTGTTAGCAGAGTTGTTCGTTTACACATCCAGCAGTTACAGTCGTTGGAGTCGTGTTTCTGGCCACCTGGTGTGCATAAGTCCAATATTTGCTCTCTTTTTTTGGTTGCTTCACCAACTCCTGAGGGAAATATCTGGCTTTATGGCTGCTAAATGCTTCACTATGTTCACCAGTTGCTCAGCCTTGCTGTCTGCTGTGGCTGAAAACTACACTATGAGAGCAGTGAGAGTGAACCAAAACAGTAAAGTTGTGGGGCGGACAGCTAAACAATGAGCTGAAACTCGATATAAAGCTCCATAAAGCCGAAGAGAACTGCATATTTGGGTGATAATTCTCTGTAGGTTATTCTCTGATATTGTCTGACGTTACAGACCTTTTAAAGTGATCACAAGGATTGTAAATTAGATTCTGAATTTGAAGGGGAAGCAGTGTAAATAAATTAAGATGAGTGGTAGGAGAGCCCATTTCCAGGACCTTTCAAAAGCAAAAGAGAGTAACAGTAATCCAATACATGGATAAATATCAACATTTCAGATTGAGAAACAATAGGCCTGTATTTGGCAATATTCCTATGATGGAAAAAAATACCCCAGGAGCAAATCCAACACATGCAGGTCTAAAGTCAGAGCTTGGTCAAAAGTAACACATACATCTCTGAGGTTACCACTAACTGATAACAAAAGAGACAGTACAAGACCCTTCACCTTTTGAACAAAGCTGTCTGGGCCACAAATTACAACAGAAACACAAGCACACGAATAGACAGACAGACCTATAGTACATAAAATACAAGCAAGTTAAGAAGCAGACAGCGACATGGTTCTCTCTTGGCTTTTTCTTCCATTATATGCTACATGAAGGAGTACACTTGACCTCACATGTGTTTTTAGTTTGGCTATTTCCTCTCATCCCTCCCTCCTCTCCCTCCCCCATCATCCCTGGGGCGAGGTCTGGGCCCGTGCACCTCCACTTAAAATGACCCTCCACCTCCTAGCCCCCCTCCGCAGTGCACCTTCACCCTCCCCAAATGGTTAAGTGTTTGTGTGTGTGTGTGGGGGGGGGGGGAGCGTTTGTCTTCAAAGTCAAGTGCATTATTGTGTGCAGAATTAATGATAATCCTCTAGTGCTCCTGTGCTGCATAAGCCCCTGGAGCCCCTTTTTACCTTTTACCTCCAGAACAACACACGTCTCACTGAGCCCCGTCTTACCTAAAGACCTGCCCAGATGCACAAAAGACAGACAGCTCAGACAGAGAGGGAGAATGGGGGGGGGGTCAGTTGGAACCAGCTGGACAGAGCAGAGGTAATGAAAGACTTCTTCAAATTGGCAGCAGCTTGGTGTCTCCCTGCACAGTAGTGCAGCTCTCCAGGTCTCTGCATGCATGTCCACACACACACACGCCTGCTCAGAGTAAACTCTCCTTTTCTCACTTTACTGCCCTTTGCTTCCTCCTTCCTATTTACCTATACCTCTGTAAGGCGAGTCAAAACATATTGGCAGAGCATTATAGAGGAATGTAGAGAAAGGCTCTATCACAAATAAACATTACCATCTTATACAGACCACCATTTCTCATTTAAAGCCAGGAATTCTAAACAGATGTCTTTATGTATTTGCTTGCACAACAGCGAGCATAGCCGTGTGTTTGGATATGGGAAGCTGAAGTGAGGGTTCACACTGGATTCTGTAGGGACGAGAATACTGCACCTCTGTAGTAATCACAAAGGCCGTGCTCCAACCATAATACTCTTACCTCACACATTCATGCATAAGACTGTACATGCGCAGACACTCAAGCGCACACATTAAAAAAACGCCCAGGTAATCATTTCCATATTTATTTCTTTGCCTTCATATTCCTCTCCTCTTTATGTTTTCATAAAAACAATGCCAACCCTCTCAACGTAGGTTAAATAAGGGATTTTTGGAAATCCCATTTGAAGGGCCCCACTCAAAGTGTGGTGGGTGTCTGTACCATGTCAGAGATTATATGGGAGGTTGCTGCCAAAAACTCAATGAGACCCAGGGATCCCTAATCTGGTGTGACTGTGGTTGCAACTCAGTAAAAGGCTCATTTTGATTCATTTGATGTACAAATGATTAAACATATTGGATCCGAGTATTAACACAAATAGCATACTCAATCCATCAACTGTCACAAATCACCACCCTTAAAACAACCAGGCCCCGGCTGTATGCCCAGCTTTTCAGACATAACGCCTTGTTGGAATGTTTTTCTAGTTTATCTACCCCCATCTAATTAAACATGATCCCCACTGGTTTGTGCACAGCACAGGGCAGTTAAATAAAATCTATCGGAGACTTTGAGGGGTGAAAACATTCAATGCCACATATATAAGTGTGCAAAAGACTGAGCTTTCTACCCTTACAGTTACAATCTAGTAAACTCAGCAAGACATCTCAAATTTAGGACGAGATGAAACCAGAAAAAAAACTACGGGAAACATGCGTCACAGTCAGTTCGAGGGCACACAGGGCGAGGAGAGCGAGTTCGAGCCAGCACGCCGAGCCGCTTTAATTGTTAGTGTGAACAATAAAACCCTACTAATGCCAGCTAAATCCTGTTTATATTAATAAGTGAGGTGTTTCTTTTATGGCATATGGAGAACTGGTTCATAAAAAAAAAAACCTATGCGCTCATGGAATGCACCTGTAAATGTAATAGACTGAAAACCTCTTCACAAGCAGCGTCCACACTGCCTTCTTCAGGGAACAGAGAGAAACTGAAGAGATGACGTGTGATGGGGCAGAGGTGAAAAAAAGTGCAAAGGAGGAATGAGTTAGACTAAATAAGATGGATGATTTGGTTCTCATCTTGTCTTGGTTATTTTGAGGACGTGCGTTATTCTTGTAGTGTAATGAGTTCTCTTGATTTCTTCATCCTGTGGCTATATTTAATACCTGGTAGTTTGTCAACGCCGTCTGTTTCTGGCTGTTGTGTTTGGACTTATTGAGCCAGTGAAACTGAAGTAAATTAAAATGTGTAGCTACTGTGCCCCTCTTCTGAACTACATAACAAGATCCAGGTGCACTCTTACACCGTCACGCTCAGGCTTACACACACACACACACACACAAACACCTCTGAGTGGCCCTACCTGCAGTTAGGACTGTGTGGTGTTGCAGTAATGAGATATGTTGGTGGCTGAGGTGTTAAAAGTTCCTCTGGGCTGCTGCAGAGGCAGCAGAGGGACCACCACCTTGGTGCTAAGCTGCCGCTCATTTCATGATTACTGAATACATATTTCGTCACACACTGGAGGTAGACTGCATTGTTACACTGCTCGAAGACATGTGCATTCAAACACACACGCACGTGCATATACTTAGATAAACGCAAAGTACACACTCACACACACAAACACAGGACTGTGGTGACCCTGCACGTAATCCTCTCTGGGGCACATTGGGCTGTATGTTGTTGGTCACGCTCCAGCCCAGAAGTGCCGTTCACCAGACCGCTGTCTTTCATCACCATCTCCACGGCAACCACGCTCTAAGTCACCGTGACAACGAATTCCACCTGGGCCTGTGACACTTGCTGCCTCTTCCAAGCTCAACATTCATTCACATCGCCCTATCTGCTCTGCAGCCCTCCATATAGCTCTTCATAACTTTATTTTATAATGTTCTCTAGTCATCCTCCCTGCCTCTGTCCTTCCCTCAATCACTGACACACGCTCCATGAACCCCTTTTCTGTTAGTTGTTCTCATGCCTTTCTGATGTTCTACATTATTGGATGCATAGGCAGATTATGCCTTTGCATTAATGTGTGCACAAGTACCCATCAAGTAAGGTGCAGACAGAAGAATACACATGGCATCCTATTATATTTTGACTAAAGCCCCAGTGACCAGCTTTCCTGTCTGTCAATTTGTGTAATTTAATTAAACACAACTTTATTTGTAAATGTGCCATTTAATCAACTGAAGTAATATAAATGTTAAAAAATCTGATTTTTACAAAGCTATATTTTGGCCCCTTTTCAAGAAAGGATCCCCAGATAATGAACCTCAAAGTCCATTATTTGAGAGGATAATGTGATTTGATTGTGCACAATCCCATCAAACCTCTAATTAATTGCAATTTTTACAAACAAATTGACACACAATGGAACTGGGGCATTTAGAGCACCTAAGGGTGTGGGGCTTTGGCTGTCCTGTTGACAAAAAAAAGAAACTGTATTCATAAGGTTTTAGAGAATGTTGTGAATGATACTGAATACTGTATCATAAAGTAAATTCAAGTATGAATCTATGTTCATCCTAACATCTTAATGCACAGGGGACCTAATTGATTTGTTCGGAAAAACCCGCAGTTCTCTGCTCCCCTCATGTGGTCACACTGATGAGTTGCTAGCAGTCCATTCAGACTGTGTGAGTATCTGCTGAAAAGTGAAATAGATTTAGTTAGACGGTGTAATAATCAGGTTTGGTTATATTCTGCATCAGTGCCCCAGATGATTTTATAAACCCTGCTTACTATTGGTTGGCTTAATCTATATACAGCTTTTATTCTGTACAGCCCAGGGATAGCCTACATGAGCTGATGCATTATTTATAGTCTAATTTGTTCCTCGTCTTACCAGTTAAACATACTCCCACGGGAGCCACCCCGTTACAAACAGGACTGTATTAAATTGTGGTGGAAGAAGTACTCATATAAGTAAAAGTAGCAATACCACTGGGTACAAATAGTCTATTACAAGCAAAAGTCTTACATTCAAGATTTGACTTAAGTAAACGTACAGAGGTATTATCAGCAAAATGTATTTAAAGTATCAAAAGTAAAAGTACCCGTTGGGCATAATGGTCCCTTTGAGAATGTCATAATATCATATACATCCTATTATTTGAATATTATTACTGAAGCATTAACACACAAACAGCATTTTAATGTTTCAGCTGATGGAGGTGGAGTTAATTTTAAATACTTTATTGGATAGTTTAATGTATAACTATCATATTATGTAAATTGATTACAAGTTTTGCTTGTAAAATTGTAATCTGAAAAGTACATGTACCTCAAAATTGTACTTAAGTACAGTACCTGAGTAAATGTACTTTGTTACTTTTCTCCACTGATTATATAGTACAATTACATAGCAATCAGCACACTTTTTGTAAGTATGCACCAAACTGTGTTATTTTAAAGCCCCCAAACTTTGGTTTGGGTTTATAAAATGACTGCGCCCACAAAATAGGCTAGAATTTGAGGCAGTTCACTGACTGAACCATAATTCTGTCCATCTGTTTCATTTTAACTTAATCAAAAACCATGAAGCCAATAATTAGCAAGACAATGAGTATGGCTTTCATCAAGGTCATTGTGAAATACAGTCACACAGATAATATTTCAACAGTAAAAGTATTCACAAAGTCAGCCAATCACATTATGCATATAATATAGCAGCCAATGGGGTGATTACACATGAACATGCAGTATATGGGCATTAATGAGTAGGGTATGTGTTCATGTGACCATCTACCCACATGACCACATGATATATAGATACTATATCTACTACTGCCGTTACTGAGAAGGTGTGAACATAAATATTTATTGTATTCAACAACTGCAGCCCCCATGAGTATCCACAGGATCTGATAATCGGATTCATCAAGGTCAATGACATTAGGTTATACAAGCCTCAAAGACTGTTCTATCTATCTATAGCTTACACCGAACAAATGTCTTTGTTGGGTTTTTACATCAAGCGTGCGTTTTATCTGTAAGACCGAATTGAGGGCAAAAGTTACGCCTGTCCGAAGCCTGTCCCCCTGGCGGCCGCAGAGGGCATGGCAGCTGCTGTGCTGCAGCGGTAAACCGTCCACAGCCGCTTCCTGTCGTTCAGTCAGAGGGAGAGAGAGGGGGGAAGGACGCAGAATGGCGACCGTGCAGTGCTCCAAATGCACGGCAGAAAGGAAAGGGTTTCGGCGGGAACTTGACTCTTGGCGACACAAATTGATACACTGCGTTGGTATGGGCCATATGCAGTTTAATATGTTTTCATATTTTATCAACGAACTTCAAAGAGATTTCGCCCTGTAGCGGGATCGCTAATGTTACCCCGAGCTATGTTGGATTTCTAGCTAATGCTAGCTAAGTCCTAGTTAGCTATTAGCCTGGCACCATAGGTGGCCAGCCTTAGCGGTTAAGTGAGGCTGACGGGCTAATATCTACCAGGTGGCTAGCAGCTCGAGTTGGCTCCTTTTCTTTGTCCGTCTGAGCTAGCTTGCTACTCGCCGGTGCTACGTCTTTCAGATCTTTTTATATGACTGAGATGACATCGTACACGTAGCATTAAGGCGTATCATATCATGTGTAACATAGTTATAAACATGACGGTTACAATGCATGCTAGATTTGGTTATTGACATATATGTCGGCTGCGCTAATGTCATGCTAACGAGCTATGCTAATATGAACGCTGTTGATGTTATTTGGGGGAGGGGATTGTTGCTACGTTAGGGCAGCTAATGTCAGTGCAATATGAGAAAAGCGTACATTTCGGTGGTCTCGGGTAACGGCTTTTCTCGTACCGTTTGCTATTTTAAACACAGCTTTTTATATGCTACAGATGCCGGTAACCTTAGGCTAACGTCAGCTCACCCAAAGTTACCTGGATTTCTTCTTGTTTATAACGTTTAGTGACATCAAACTCAGATTACACAGAATAAAAAAACATTAAAATATTCCTGTAAAGTTACTACTATACTATTTTTGTTGTTTGGCAAGTGATCATGTGTTGACAACTGGCTTTAGCAGTGTACTCAGACAGAGGCTGTGTTGTTGTTGTTGTTGTCAGACTGGTTTAATTTGGTACAAGCATTAAAATCTCCCCAACCTCAAGTGCGCATATCTCCTTCACATCAGTACTGATGTATTGGTTCTGTTTATTTTGTCTTGCAGGGTTTGAAAGCATTCTGGAGGGAATCTATGGCCCGATGCTGCTGAGCGACCTCAATTTATTCGATGGTGGGTTTTTGTGTTTGTACATTAAAAAGTCTTAATCGCTTTGTGTAATCATAGGCATATTTCAGATTTATTTTCAACAAACTATGAAATGACCAAAACCAACAATGCATTAGTCTGTCTCTCAATGCCTCTTGATTTCTCAACCCTGTCTGTAGCACTCTGACCCAAGCACATTTGTTCCTATGACGTAAATCTGTAAAAAATGTGTCACAAATATTTCATTTATCTTTCAAGGCTGACTGTTTTAGCAAATATTACAGGAGTAAACGGCGCATTTGTATTTGAATATTTTCAGCCATAGAGTGATACGTATTTGGTTCTCTAGTGAGTATTTGTAGAAGCAGGACAGTGTATGTGGGACTGAGTCACTGTAAACGTACTGTGTGCCACATCAGGTTTCCTGTTTGACAGGTATAACATATTACCAGTGTTATTTTTTAAGTTGGACTTGCAACAACAAAATGTTAATATATTCCTCTATACAGCTACTTATTTTATAATTGATTCATTTCTTGTTTATTTAACTTAAGAATCCTGTATATGTACCCCATCTCCCCACCTCCCAAAGTAGAAAATGTAAGACTTACTCTGAGATGAAAACTGGATTCAGGGGGATGAAACTGTACCCTAGTACCAAAATACACAGGTCAGCACAGTCGGTATATCACTTCCCATTGTGTGGCAGCAAACTTTGTTTGTAGTTGTCATAATAATATGTCTTGTTACTTCTTATAGCTATGAGGAAATCTGGTTTTGTCTGCCTCTTTTTGCCACTCTAAGTCAAAATGAATACCTTTTAATTCAGATACAGATAATACAAGTTAATTGTAATTAATATAAAATCTGAAATGAATAAAATTGAATTGCAGCTAAATTGAATCCTTTCAAGTCAGCGTTGAAATGTATTGTATCTGATTATTACAAATTTATGTTACATCTGACAGGGTATAGGTATACACCACTCTATACTTGTTGAAAGCTGTAATATCTTCATTAGCTTGCAGCATGCTATCACAGCACTTGCGCTAGCAGCCAAAATGCACAGCTTGCTTGACACTATCTGCGGTCTCAATGCAGTCAGCAGTGCCATCTGGAGTTTGAGTGAGGCTAGACAGGAACATAATCAGATTATGTGTGATAGAGACCTAGCAGCCATGGTGAATTGCCCAGTGAAAATACTATTCGAGTGAAATTCACTTATTTGCCTTTATATTTTGTGATAGCCGAATATTAAGAGTACCGATCTAGTCATGTTTGATAAATATCAGCCAAAGTTTCCTTAGTGTGGTTGTAAGTGTGGTTGTAACAGCAGCTAGGTGTGGGCAATATAAAGAACATTTTTGTTATTATTGTATACATATTTTTGTACCCCAATTGAAGTATATGTATAGATATACAGTGAGAGGGAGAAAACATTTTCTGGAAATGCATATGAGAAGCCATTTATAGATATAATAGCCACTCCAACCAATCCAATATTTGTCATATACCCCTTTTCCACCAAAATGAACCGGGTGCTGGTTCAGAGCCAGTGCTAGAGCTGCGTTGCTATTTATGTTCGCCGTAGTTTGTACAGACGGAGATTACAAGCGAGAGTAACGGTACGTACAGAACATTTATTTCTAACAATAACGTGTCACCTTTAGCCTCAGCATGTTGCTACCCTCCTAGCATCAACTGTGCTGATAAACGATCACATTGTAGTTAAGTAAAAATGTATTAAGCGTTGGTGTAAGAAGCAGAAGTGAAAACTGTACGTCTTGTCGGTCACGGTAACCCCCCAGCCACCGCAGTGAGCGGTGCTTACTTCTAGCCCAGCAACGAGTTGGTGCTACTTAAGAACCACTTTTCCTGGCTCCGAGCTGGTGCTTCTGCTGTGGAAACACAAAGAACCGATTAGAAACTAGGCTCTGGCTCCGAACCAGCACCAGCTCTGCCTCGGTGGAAAAGGGGTAATAAAGTCTTGCTCTTTGATTTACAACATTGCCCGAAATCGTCTACTACAACCAAGATATTACGAAGAGTAGTTACATTGGTATAAATTGTATAGTGAAAGAACCAACAAATCCTGCACTTGAGTTCTCTCACTGTCAGAGTTTATGGTCCAACACACCTGTCTATAGGATTTTCTCGAGTGCAAGAGCTTCGTAGTAAGTGTTACCTGCTGCAAATCGTTAAGCAAAACTCTCGGGTTGAAATGTATCTATTGTGATAATGTGTCTTTCAGACTGTGAACCTGAAGAGGTGGATGACTGGTCCCCAGAAGCAAGCTGCTCTCAGTGTTCATTCTGCAACCTTCCCCTGGACAAACTCAGTGTAAGAATTGCCCTAGACAAGATAACCCACAAAGTGTTTGTATTTTGAGCCATTTTAAATTTTCCTTGGCTCTTGACAGTTGTAATAATTATATTGTTTGATGTAAGATATAGGAGAATATTAAAGGAGATACTATATACACGTCAGTAAAAATTGTCAGTATCATCATTTTTCTCTTTGTTTCTTGTAGGGCCTAGTACCTGCAGCCACATCGCCCCTCTCCTCCCCCTCTGACTACTCTCCCTGTCAGGCTCCAACCATCTCTGAAAGCAGCCAATCAGCGCACAGGTTCCTCCAAGCTGTGTTTCACAAGAAAGGTGAGTCTGATGTCTTTCGTGTCATCTTATTTATACACTAAAGATCCTTTCATAGGCGCATAGTTATCAGCTGTCACCTTGTAGTTATTCAGTTGCTATCTAAATAGAATAATTGGCAGTAACAGTAACAATACTCTAAATTAGTGTCATTGAAAAACAGGAATAGTCTGCTTTGAAAGGCTCCAATGTTGCTTTGGTATTCTGGCATACTTGCTTTCAACTAGCACTTCTGTAACTGTCTGCAGACCTACATGAGTGTATTCATGGCCAAATTGCCAAATACAATTTTTACACATAGAGTATTTCCTATGCCGATAGTTTCGGTTTTATGTGCTGAGGTTTGAGATATCCTTCTCTGATGTTGCTGCTGCCACACTAATATCAAACAGGGGAATTGAATTTCATTTGTTTAAACATTACATTGGATTATCCTTGCACACACAATGTCCTGTTCCTCTGGATAATCCAGACCTTATTGTCAGCAGTTTATCAAGAGTTCCTAAAATGTGGTTGGGGGACCTCAAGGGGTCCTTGAAGTCCTCCCAAGGGTTCCCCAGAAAATGTACTGTGATTTACCATTGAACTGCTTCTAAGGTTGATATGAGCTACGAATGTGAAAGTAAATTACTCAAGTGACTCAGCTTAGATCAGTTCAGTGAATATGAGTATGTATGTATAGTATTGGTATATGTGCTTGCTGGTCTTTCAACCATTGTCATTCAACTCTTTTTGCTTAACAACCTGTCCATGGACTACAGGTGGAAATGAGTATTTTTTGCTATAACCTGGCACCATGCATCTTTCCTTTGTCTAAGGTCAATGTGATGTTGTGCACTGTCCCTGAGCAAATAAACCATACCATACCATTTACAACTCAGCCTCAGTTGGAGGTTGGAGCGGGTGATATGGATGAAATCCTGTATCACAGTATATGTCATTTTATATCTTACTAAATTTTATATATTTATACACACAGGGTTCCCACGAGTCCTTGAAATCCATAAAACACCTCTACGGCCAATATTTCCAAAACTTTCTTGATGGATAAATAGCTCTACAGGCAAGACGAAAAATATGTATTTTGGATTTTGGGGTGAACTGTCCCATTTTAAAGTAACGTCACTGTAACATAGCACAATTGAGACGTGTCTCTCTCTTTTTAAGGTGTTGTCTGTGAGCTTCTGTAAAGCCTGCTAGTTCTCATTATAGAAATTCGCAGTGTTGTAACAGTAAATAACTTTGATCAGTTTCTTAAACTATGCCGTGTTGGTCCTTGAATTTGAGGGAATTGGGCCTTGAAAAGTTCTTGATGTTTAAGAATGTAGAAACCATGTATATATTATATGTAGAGTGATTTAATAATAAATCATTAATTTATAGTTAAGAAATCATTTCTGGAAAACCAATTGAGAAATTGTTATGGTATGAACCAACCAGACAGGAATGTCTGTTTTTGGCTAACCCAGCAACGTTCCTACCTGACAAATCAAAATCTAGTATTGTGATCAATAGTCATGATCATAAAACGTAAAAATTGCCCACAGTGGCCAAATACATGGTATAAACGGTATGACACAATATTGGCCGGTATACAAATGCATATCGTCTGACATTATAAATCGTCATATTGCCCACCCCTACCTGGAAATAAGCAAAAAGCTAATTTTTAAATTAACTAGATGTGTGTTTCCCAACTATTAATACTTTCTAATATATTGCTGAGTAAGTGTTTCGGCGACACTAGTCGCTTTGGGACCAGCAGAGACTTTTGTCACATTGGATTTATTGCAAGATGTCATAAAAACCTTTGTGTGAAGACCAAAAATACCCCAAAATTTCCTCTCCTTCTTTACTTTAGAATAATGGAAATCATGCTTCTTTCACAAGTCGAAACCACTCTTTTTTTAACTTCTATGTGCATCTCTGCCTTCTTCATTAGATGTGCCCGTGGGGTGTGATTCCAACATACCTCGGGTTGCTCAGGAGCTGATGAAGAAAATGATACATCAGTTCGCCATGGAGTACGCGTCCAAGTGCCTACTCCACACCAGTACAAATGGTGTTACAACAAGGACCTCATCACCTTTGTCTGAAACAACAGATGCCCCCCTGGACCTCACAGTGAGCCGAACCGAGGAGGGGAAAGAGAGTGAACCTGAACCAGGTAGGATTCATCAAACATATTGTGAATTCAAAGCCAATAAAGAAATGTTTCCAACTTTCAACATTTTATGACTATAACATTGACACCCACTGAAGTTACCAAAGTACTGTTACTCAAACCCTAACCAGTTTATATTCATTCTTCTTGTAATAGATGGCGTGCTCGACCTCTCTAACAGGAACTCTATCTGCTCAACAACTTCATCAGCATCCTCATCTAATCACAAAGCCTCAGGGTAAGAGTGTTTTTTTATTCTTGGATCGCCTCTGTCTACATTTTAGTGGTTTTGAGCCTTGTGGCAAAATGCACGAGGACGCTCTATCATTAATATTAGTTAAAATTGGGGGTTCTTCTTTAATACAATAATACCTTTACATTACCCAGACATTTTCGTCCAAAGCCCCTATGACTGAAACATTACTTTGCATGTGAAATCCCCATTTGTAACGGAGTTCAGCACTATTCTCTCCTGCATTTCCTTTTAGGTGTATGGCATGGATAAGATTGGAAGGTTAGCATCAATATTGTGTCATGTTACTCTCATTTTTACCAGCGCTGTTTGATTTACATAACTAATTAACACCTCTCTGGCCTGGATGATATGAATACGCCTTTGTTTGGCAGTGCTTTGAGTCAGTTCATTGTTAGTCATTATGAAGAGCTAGCTTGTGTTTGTTGTTTTGGTTCTATGGGGTTGACTCTTTTATCTCTTGAGCGGTAACGTCACAGCAATGGCACCGTATTATAACATTTGCCAACAGCTCAGGATTGTACAATGAGGAGAACATTGCAGTACGTCGCAACGAATGTACCTCCTTTTTTACTGATCCAGTTATGATGAGTGATTATTCAACCTTGAAGCATGTAGGACTCTCACTGAAGGATATCACAAAACTACAGGGGTTGTGTGTGAGCGCCAAAGTAACCCCAGCCATTCACAGACTGTCCCACCTGGACGTGAAGAGGCTTTGCCACACACAAAGAATGTGTGTGCGTGAGAGACACACAGCATCAGACAGACATGAAACATAACAGTCGCAGTGATGTTACCAACACAAGGCATAAAGGAGTGGACCCCTCGCTCTGCACCCCCCCTGTCCCCATGCCAAACTCAAACCCCCTCCATCACCTCCATCCTGACCCTGCTGTTTGGTCCTCCCATCCCTAGGAGGCAGCACAGGCAGAAGGAGGAGTACATTGAGAGGAGCATGGAGCTGTCTGAGGGGTTGCTGTCCAAGGCCTTGAAGGATATACGTTCAGGGAGGCTGCAGGAGCAGCGGGCTGCGTTGCTTTATGGAATACCTCTTCACACCCTAAGGCAAGGTCTGGACGGCTGGGCTGAGGGAAGGCTGGGGATGCTACATCAGCTTACACCAGGAAGCAGAGATTTCAGGGATGAAGTGACATCGTACAATGTGATGTCATCAATGTTAGGAGGGGAAGCCCGTCTTGTTCTGCAGAAGGTGGCGGCGTGGGCAGAGCGGGCAGAAATTGGAGGAGCTGCTGAGGAGAATGGAGACTTGAGTTTCCCTTCATCCTCTCTTAGCTTTTATCAGCCGAGTGGTCTACAGAAAACCCTCCCCCACTCGTTTCCCCAGCTCAGGGATGCTCTCCAGCCCCCACCAAGTCCCACTCCCAGTCTGGAGTCACCCACGCCCCTGCGTATTCCTCAGGTCCGTTCAATGTCCGACCATAACAGGTTGATCCCAGCTGAGAATTGCAGCGTGGCTGAAAACCAACAGCACCGTACCTCATCAACAGAAGGTACTGCCAGTTCATCGACAGCTACTGCTAGACCTTCATCTCTATTCAAACTCAGACCTCCTTTCTTACCACAATGCTGTCCGAGCATTGCCAACCAGTCACCTCATCGCCTGGGACCACGCAGGTCCTCGCTGGATGATTCAGAAGAGGGGGCAGGTGGCCGGGATAAAGACAAGCAACCGAGAAAGAAACGTGGGCGATACCGCCAGTACAACCACGACCTGCTGGAAGAGGCCATCACTATGGTGATGGCAGGTCGCATGAGCGTGTCCAAGGCCCAGGGGGTTTATGGGGTGCCCCATAGCACACTGGAATACAAAGTCAAAGAGCGTACTGGAACACTGAAGAACCCGCCCAAGAAGAAATCTGCCAACTTTTGTTCATCCAATTCCAACTCATCTGGTTCTGGTACCATGACCGGTTCCACTAACTCAGGGACTCTTACCTCAGCTGCTGACGCTAAGAGGTTCTAGACCACGAAACGCCTCTAGATCTCCTCAACACTTGAACTCATCACCTCTTACAAGATAAATGTTTTCTGGAGACACTTGTTAAAACACAACACAAGCCTTTACAAAATATATGGATACCGATATTCAGGTCTTTTAACTATGTCTGTGATGTGATAGTCATGCTTTTAGCTGTATTTCTCTACCTTAGTTCTGGGCTTTGATGAAAGCAGCCACAAGGTACAGCATTTTTGAAGAGGCAGTGGTGCTCATTGCAGCTTTTGTTGACGGGGGCTGCCAAACTCAACAAACAAAGCTAAAAGATCTTAAAGGATATGGCTTGCATTATATTATCTGTTTACTGTTATCAACAAATCCCATGAAAAGACCAAAAGTAAAAAGGAATTTTATCCTGCTAACATGTATTGTCCGCGTGGCCAAAATCTGATATACTGAAATTGTCAGTGGCCTTGAGTTTATTTTTTGTTAATGGTTTCTTTTTTATGGAAAGGTGGCAGATGAACACACCGTCTGCACAAAACTGTATTAAAGAAGTGTCGTGTTTGTCTTCAGCTTTCATGTGGCTGGAGGACTGAAATTTTGCTGCTTTAGTCCAGTCGTTTTTGGATTGATCTTATTCTACTATGCCTCTGTTTTACAGGCATGCATTAGATTATATACTGTATACAGTAATTTTTTAATAACAAGTTCTACAGCACAGAGGTATACACTGTATCAGTCTGTGGCTAAAAAGACCATACTTTTGATAAATAATTCAGTTGTTGGTTTTGATCTTGTTATGGGGATTTGTTGGTAATAAAAGGATAAAATAACACCAGCATTAACCTTAAAGAACTTAAGGCAGTTCTTAACTTTGTTTTCATGTTTATGTGATTTGGTTTTTCTTCAAGGAGAAAAACTGACATTGATTGTTGTCCACCAGATTGCCCAGGATCAAGTATGAGAAACACAGTTGTGGGCCTCCTCGAGCTATGGAAAGTGTGACTCTCGCGTTTGCTAGCTGTTCGGTTATTAGGTTATTCAGGTTTGATTCAATTCTTAAAGCTCCTTGTTAATGGAGCGTTGATGATTGTCATTTGCAGCTTTTTATCTCTTTCTGGGTATTTTACCTAGGCTACTGAAGTGACTTAGAGCCATTATAACAGATTAGAAACTCATTGCTTTTGGTAGACACCTCTACAAACAGGGAGATTGTACCGTATAAACTGCTGTGGTGGCTATGTCTTCATTATGAGTTTTTATTGAAGAGATTAGCTTAAGAAAGCCATTTTGTGTCCACATAGTTTTCCTCTTTATTTGTGCAAGCTAGTCTGAACATTGTAATGAGTGTAGTTGGAATGCAACTGTGCAGCATGTTTTGAAATGTGCACTGATAAGCTTGGGAAATGTATGTTATTGTGTATGTGTACTGTTTGTGAGATATGTTCTTTTATTATCACAGATATTTACTAATTCTGCTACTGTAGCTGTATTACTGTAAACCTCATACATGACTGCTGCTTAAAACTTTACTGGACACTTTCCCCGGCACAAAGAAGCGTAGCTACAACAAAGAAGCTCATTTCAACTAGAACTTGGTGTATGGATAGGGTTAAATGTTATTGATGGTTGACTGTGTAGGCTACTGGAGGTTACAGTAGTTTTTGATGAAAAGTCGGCAGTGTGACAGTGGCTTGATTCAGTGCAAGGCTTGCAGCCTTCTTTGTCTGTGTCTGGGGAAATGCTAAATGTTGCATCTACACTCATGTCTGCCTCTGAGATGGGCCTATTTCCGTTAACAGTGCTATGACCAAAGCAGCAGTTCAGGGTTACCCACACAAAGCTGCTTCTATTTGTTTTGCTGTGATGTCAGCCTGCCTGTGTGTGTGTCTCTCTCTCTCTCTCTCTCTCTCTCTCTCTCGAACCTCGTTGCGACATATACCTCTGAACTTTATCTGCCTATAGCCCGGTGTCAGGTTTCACATCAAGGCCTTTGTGTAATGATGCTGAATCTGCTGGGGTATGAGCTCTTATTAGCTTAGGAACACTTATGAGCTGTTTGTCTCTCAAGGAACAAAACCTGTGGGTAAATGTATTGCCATCAACAACATTTAAACTTCTTAAAGTAAATTATTCTACAGTTAGTCAGCCATTTGGCAGAGTGTGAAATAATTTTTTTAAATGGTTTTAATTCAGCCCCGTGGCATTTACAGGAGATCTGCCATTTTATTAGCTTGGTTATCTTTGTATGTGTTTGTAATTTTACTGCTAATTGTAGACCTATTTAATTTTTTTTAAAGCTTTTTTGGTCAAATTGTTTGGAATTTCAGCCTTTGTAACTTTGGCAACTATAACGTTACAAATACCGATGTCTCCACTCCTGAATGTCTCCGCTCATAACAGTACACAGTGCCTGTGTCTATAGCATGTCTCTCCTCTAGGAAGTATCTGCTATTTCTATCAAAGGGCCAGTTTGTAAACAAGCCTCTTGAAAAATAGAAAAGGATAATTATTTCATTGTATAAGTTTACTTGCAGTGTATTCTGGAAAAAGACCTGGGCTTGTTTTTAAAACAGGGGGGGCGGGGTGGCAAGTCTTTGAAACGACTTAACAGAAGTCTGCTATTTATGCATAAATCAATTATTGCACTATGATTTATAAGAAGCATTTTCATTGTAGAAACCTGTTTTGTGTTGTTGATGCATACTTATTTATTGATTGTGCTTCAGAACTGTAATTTTAATAGTTTGATTGTTGTAGTTCTTAATTTGTAATGAGGCACTTTGATGCAATGTGAAATGTGTATTGCTACAGCTGCATGAACGCTTTTAAATGTTAGGCTATATAATTTATTTAATGCTGAAATGACATCCGACTATTGTGGTTGTTTAGTGCTTATGTTATAACGACATTATTTGATTTAAAAGAATAATTGATTGTCATAACAAACTCAACAGTAACACTACAGAATGTAACACTCTACATCCAGCCCAGCTGAACAGGTCTGGACACATACAGTAATTAAATTGTTGGATATACTATCCATTATCAAACACTTAAGCAAATTTAATGTTATTAAAATCAATGACTTGCTTTTATAGTAAAATAAATCACTCACAGTATGATTTAACTGTTAGTTGATTTGAACATTCGAGGGTTTTTTGAGCTGTTTGTTGGTTAAAGTGCTGTTGAAAAAACATTTTTGTTTAAGCGTTTCTACAATCGTTCCTTCTGCTTTTAGCAGAATGTTATCGTTTGCCTTCAGCATCCCATCAATAAAACAGTTCTCTAATCAGTTGCCTGTCATACTTTTACTAACATAATGCTTTGTTTCAGGGTATTGCAGATTATAAAAAGTTTATTAGAACAATTGTTTTTTTATTTTTACTGTTTTCAAGGAATGGATTTTTATGCTGGCTTGACAAAACCTAACAATGGCAATCCATAGTAATCAACTTGCTCTGTCGACCCCAAAACTCTAATCCAGTTCAGAGCACACTGGGCAAAAGGCAATTGCAATGTGTGGGTTTTAATATTTTTGTTATCACTTGTTCGTACTATAATTTCTAGCTAGTGCATATTATATAGAATAACATAATGTTACTCGAATAATGTTAGTAAATGCAGTGGGCTGAGGTTGGCACATGCTGCAGGCTACAAACAGCTATAATAGTCCAGCAATAAGAAAAATTTGTAAAATGAATTGATAGAAGGGTAAGAACATTGTTCACTATATGTGTGCATGGAGAAATTTAAAGTGGTGTGAATTGTTATCTGCCACGGTGTCTGCCGCTAAGTAGTACTCCATGTGAGTACTTTTGTTGTTTGTGAGTAAATGAAATTAGAGTAGAGTAACGCCTCCTAACTCCAGTCTTTTTATGTTTGCCTCTAGCAATTCATTTACGGAAGAATTGGGAGATCTGGGACAGCGAGGGACGAAGTGTCGTCAGAGCCCTGCGTTGGATGCTGTTCTCGGCTCACTCTGCCCATCACACCGTTCCTTACTCTACCAGATCCTGAAGCTGGCACATCAGGAAAAATTGCTGTTGTTCCTTAATCACAGACCTGTAGGTCAAACTGAATCTCGCTCCTATCATTGTAGTATAGACCCACATGATAATGTTATTCCTAATGCAGTCCTATTTAGTGAATGTAAAGCCCATAACAGCAGCCCGTACTACCCTTTAGCTGATTGTGATCACCAAGGTCATGGCACCACAATGGATCATCCAAGAGACTGCAAGTCCAATTCTAGCATCCATAACTACCCCTTAAGAGACTGTAGAGGTGAAGCTCCTCTGTGCTCAAGCTGCACGATGGAAACCTATACTGTTCTTTGCCCCAAGAGGCTGCATTGTATTTCCTGCCAAAGCCTGGCTGTAGGTCATAACAACATAGTGTGTTCATTTGCATCCTCTCCTTTGTTAACCAACTCCCCTTCACTTTGCACTCCCTCCTCTAGTTTATGCCCTTCCTCATCAATCTGCTGTAACCAACACAACCCCCACTCTTGTCCCTGTTATCCAAACCATGCCTGTCTGACGCAGGTCAGGAACACAACAGAAAGAAGCATTGGAGATGGGGATCCTCCTTGTCCTGTCCTGAAGAGAGAGCAGAGCCCCTCTCCTCCCCCTCTGTCCCCTATTCCCTCAGACATCAATAAGAAAACTAATGAAAAGCCACCCTCCCTCCTTCACCATAGACAAGAGGAAGACGCTGACCTAATGGTTAAAGATGGTCTTGTGAATGCAAGCCACCAGGAAGAAGATGTGGATACAGCTACACAAGAAGAGCGACAGAATCGGACCCCAAGAAGTAACCTGGATGAGCAGAACCCAAGTGGGACTTTACTGCAAGATGTCGTGAATCGCTTCAGTGAAAAACTGGAGACAATCGGTCCTATAGAGAAGGACACACCTCTGGTTTCAACAGCCGTTAATGTCTCTGAAAAGGAGCAGCCACAGTCTCCCTCAACCAGTCAGAACCTGCAGTTTCATGCTGATGCTCATCTGACTGAAATAATCACCACAGTGCTTCACACAGGCAGTGCTAGTGACTACAATCTCAGTGAGCTATTCAATCGCCATGATAGCAAAGAGCCCAAGTCACCTAATACCCGTTCCCGTCGTCGCCAAGAAGTCCTTACTGCTATGGCAACCCCCACTGATGATGCTTCAACCAGAAGGCATACCTTACAAATTAAACGAGAGCTTGCCATGTTTGACCAGTCCTACAGTAGGAGAAAGGTCCCACTAGCAAAGAGGGCAAGATTGAAAGATGGAAATGTTACTGTAACTACATCACATGCTTCATCAGATTCAAACCTAGTTAAAGACGAGTCTAAAAGAGAAATGGAGGTAGGTGTAGAACCTGTAGAGAATCATAGAGTGAGGGAGGGACCACTGAACATTCTCACTGCAGAAAATGACAGGGATGAAGTGAAAGAAGCGCTACAGACAGTTATAATAACAGAAGTTCAAAACATTAAAACAGAGGTGAAAGAAATAGAAATATCCAGTGAAGAAAAAGATCTTACTCTCTCAGGCACTCAAATACCCACCCCTGACCTGCAGAGCAAGTATGGCAAACAAGGCTCAAAGGGTGACTGTGTACAAACAAAGATGATGACCTCAGCAAAACAGTGTGGCAGGCCCTGTAAAGAAGATTGTAAGGGTAGCAGTGCTGGAAGTGATAGGAACCATGAAGAAGCCCCATCAGGTCAAAGCTCTGACAGTGACAATAGAACAGGCACAGGCAAAGGTAAAGATTGCCATAATCTTATTAGAGTGAGGCCGAAATGTCAATCACCCCACTCCAAGGAGGCAAGGAAATCCAGGAGAAATATAGTCCCTCCACAGCGCTTCTCCTCCTATGTCACAGAGCCCAGAAAGATGTTCTTTGTTGCATGTTTCTCTGAAGGCATCTTTAAGCCGAGAACACAAAAGGACAAGGTTTTGACATCTAATACCCTGGATGCCTTATCCAAAAATCCAGATCTTAAGGACACCCAGATGGAATCAAGAAGTGAATCCTCTCTGTCCTCACCTGAGCACACATGGAAACTTGAATTTGAATCAACACATAGAGAACAATGTGGACCATCTTATAAAGAGTCAAAAGGTCTTTCCACGAATCAGGTCTTTCCACAAACTGTGGCTGCAAAAGAGAAGAGTCCCGCAAAACACAGCTCAGACAATAGGACAAATAGCAGCGACTGTGCTGCCAAATCGTATGGAAGGCTACGATCATCTCCAAAAAGACTACAGGACTCCAAGACAGCTTCAGGAACTCCCAAAATCCCATCAAATATGGATGTCACCATTAAGTCTGCTACCTGTGTTGAGAGCCCCCCCAACTCCCAAGTCCAGTACACTAGTCCAATTAAGCTCATGTTTGTATCCCCAATAAAAGATAAGGAAGGAGTCAAATATAGTCTCAAATCAGCAGGCTTTGGTTCTAGTGGACAAGCAGGGGAACCCTTTGACCCATGTGAGGAGTTTTCATGGTCAGGGACACTTCAGAAACCCAAAAGCCAGAGCACTGAGTCTGCTAATTCACGAGTAAAATCTAATTATTCACCACTAAAGTCTACTACCTCACCTGCAAGACCTGCTGCTTCTTCACCACCCAAGTCTGCCTCCTCAAGACCCAAGTCCGCTTCTTCGCCGGGCAAGTCCACTTCTTCACCAGGAAAGTCAGCTTCATTACCTAAAATGGGTTCCAGAAGATCAGGCGAAGGTACACCAACGAAGCGTGTAGCTGGAACTGAGGGCCAGAGATCACCAGGTGACTTACTATCTTTCCATGAAACCACTCCTCCAAAAAGGCGTCCCGGTCGGCCAAAGAAGCTGGGACCACAGCTGGAGCAAAAGGTGAAGAGGCCAATTGGTAGACCACGCAAGCAGAAGGCTTTGGATTCAGTAATGGGGTCAAAAGTGGTAAATGGAACATCTGTTTTACCATCTGACATTGAGGAGAATGTAAACAAAAACCTCAAAATAACAGTGGTGTATGGCCGTTCAAGGAGAAACAAACGAACGGTGTCTGAGGGATTTGACCAACTGCAAACAGAATTCCATGATGCTTGGCAAGCAGTGGGCCTTAAAAGTGACTTGGGCATTTTAATGCACAACTCTAAGACCAGCTCAGGTAGTATCAAAACACCCTCAACAGAATTGTCAGAGGAATTAAATTTTGTCATTCCCGTGAAAGAGTCTGCCCCTCAGTCTAGCAATAACATCAAATGTCAGAAGCGGGATGATTCTGTACCCTCAAGGAAACCAGGTAGACCTGCAAAAGTTAAAATCTCTGGAATCTCAGTTACAGTAACCACAGTGTCACCTCGGCAACGTAAGATTCAGATAAATAGGGATACTCAGCAGTCTCCTGAAACACTAATTCATAAGAAGGTACTTCTACCAGAATTCAAATCTGCCAAAGAGCCCTGGACAATCAGTCGTCAATCTACAAGCAAAAGTCGTCAAACAGAGGAAGGGATAGCAACAGAGGATGAAAGTAAAGACAAACTGCCAAATCAGCATGCAGCGGTGCGTCACTCAATGAGAGTGAGAAAGCCCTCAGTCCACTTTCTGCACGCTGTTGCCACCTCCACTTCTAGATCATACAGCCACAGTAATGCTCTGCTACGGCGCTCTAAACAACTTCTGCTAAACAAGGCCAGCAATGAAAGGAGACAGGGGGGGCAACAGAGTAGTGTAGAAACTTCATGGGAGAAAAGAAAGCTCTATGGACAAGAGAGGAAGAACATCTCTCAGGACCTGAGCAAAGTGGCAGGGGTTTCTGTAGACTCTATCTTTACCCCAAAAGAGACGCTAAGGTGGTGGGCAGCATCAGCCGAGGAAAAGACTATGAACCAGGAGCTTGCCAGGCGAATACGACTCATCTCTGACACCTGGGTCTCAGACGCTGTGGAGAACCAAGAAAAAGAAATTTCCTTTAATTCTAAACTAGGAACTAAAGGCAACAGTTCATTTACCAGGAAGTCAAAACATTCTTCTGTTGTTCGAACACTGTTCGACTGTCCTCCTAACAAACCAAGGTCCTGTAGCATGCAACAGCTCTGTTCCTGGTTTATGCAGACCACAGAGACACAGTCTCTGGCTATTGTCAAGAAGGCAAGCTCCCGTAATCCTTACGAACTCATGCACTTCCCTCGATCTGCCAATAACAAAAGTGTTTGCCACAGTCCTCAGGCAGAGCGACTCCGCAAACACATCAAGAAATTTGCCAAAACTGTGCCAAAAAGTCCTCTGCAACATCAACAGGCTCAAAGAAGGTTGAGGAAGATGAATATGGCACCTCTGTCAACACATAATATTAGGCGACAACTCTTCACCCCCAGGTTTGCAGACAGGCTCAATCAAGGAGTCCAATGGAAGAGAAGCAGAGCATTTGGCAAATACCAGGCCGCTCTATTTAGAGCAAAGACTAGGTTCCTGACCCGGAAAGAAAGGGAGAGGTGGCAAAAGAGGCAGAGGAATAAGAAAAACATAAAAGTAGCTACAAGCTGTTCAAATGGACATGTAGTGACTGGACTACAACCAAAAGCATTACGCAAATCAGCAAAAGATCAGTTATCTGACTGTTTGGAGAACAGTTCTGCCACCAGCTCTGTTGCCCAAACTCAGGAGCCTGTGGATGTACCCAAAGAGCAGAACCTCTGCTCTAAAGCCTGGAGTCCCGAGAGACTGAAGGAATGCCGGGTGTTTCTGAGGAAGATCAACTCTCCAGACAATGAATCAACTGAGGAAGAGTGGGACTCCTGTACTGTGACACTGGATGACGGGTCACCTTCTGCATACCTGTTTGCAGGAAGGGAGAGAGAACTGGTAGGAGTTGTTAAAGCTGTGAAAACTGAGAGAAGGAGGAGCATGAATAGGACTGCCTCAAGAGAGCTAGCAGGTTCTGCACCTGAATCAGTCCAGGAGCAGGATGAAATGCCAATGGGGAGACAGAAAGGCAAATACAAAAGTCCTGGGGTTGTGTCTACTGAACCACCACCAGCGAAAATGTTGAGACAATCGCGAATGAGGGGCCTGACCGGGCCGAGATGGTGTGACTTTGTGTTTGGTAACTACTTTGCTTCTTTTATTGAATATCACTAAATACATCAACTTTTATTAAGCTTCAGTTTCAAATCCTCACAAAATCACCATTTACTGTTCTTTTCTGACAGAAAACTAAATGAAGCATGAGGCCTCCCCCTACCTGGGAAAGGGACTGTGGTTTAACGTGGTGCCTTTGGACATTGAGCTGACCCCGTGGACTGACCATTCCACTATGGTTCAGTCTTACACTCAGCAATTATGTAGCAGTCTAACTTAACAGAAGCTTGATGTTGCACTATTTTTATCCACGGATATGTATGTACAGAATGTTTTGTTTGTTTTTTGTCAACTTGCCTTGTCTTTTCTGAACGTGTATAGTAGATCAAATCATTACATCAGAGTTTTAATGGAAGAAGTGCTTATACAGCGATACCTGTCAGAGTGGCTGTATTGGAAGGAAAGAGAAAAATCGACGGCATGAATACAGTGCCATCTCCCCAGGAACATACCTCATTATCAAGGCCACCACTTCATTCAGACAATGACCTTTTTCTGTAAATCTTAAACTGAAACTAACAATTTTTAATACTTTAAGTCATTGTCTCCACCATTAAAATGTACAGCTCTAAAATCCCTCCCAAATGATTATTTTTTATTTCTAGTCACCCTTACTTTGGCCATGTTTAAATTCCAAATTGCTAATTTAATCATTTTTTTTGTAATTTAGATTTGATAAAAGTATATTGAAATTTAATGACACGCTTGATCCGAGCTTTGTTTGCAATATTTTTCGTTGATGCTTCAGTCACTGTTGTATTGCAAGCCAGTAGCCAAAAACGTGGATCGAATGAAGGAATCTTTTATATCCACCAAGCCCCATCTTTAGCCCAATCACTATCTGTGTATGGGCCCCAACTACAAAATTGTGTATTGAACTACAGTAATTGGCCATCAGCCTGTACTAAAACCAAATATTTTAGTCATTATTTCTTTTAAAGTATTAACAGTATTTGCGAGTTTTAGCACCAAACTGCAATTAGCACAAACATACATGTTCTAAATGACTACGTATTCAGCCCCAACGCCCCACAAAATGTAGACCTTTGTGAAGTGATGAAGAAAATGGCATTATGCAGTGGTAGAAAGTAGATTCTGATTAATTTGTTGGTTTGTGGGATCTGTATTATTTTAATTCAATTATCTTTATGTGATGGTCATCTTCCTTTCACCCAAAGTATACTGTATGTTGGTGTCAGATCTGCTTCTTGCACTATTCCATCTGAGATTATTTATCCCACTACAGATTCCTCCCCCATATTTTGCACATCCCGTGTCCCACTACCAAACCCTACTGTAAAACTAGAGAATATATTTGGTGCAATACAAACCCAGATGATTTATCAGTATGTAGTAATTATTTTATTGCTGACAGACAAATGGATGTACGCAAGTACCAATGGCCTGGGATGTTACTTCAGTTGTTTCCATAGCTATGTAATGTGATCTTAAAGGATATTGCTATACAAACAGTTCCACTTGCTTTGTTCTGCTCAATGAAGCAAAAAAAAAACAAACAAACAAAAAAAACAGATCCTTAATTGTTATAATAGCATTAAATTGTTTTTTTCATAAATGTACTAGCATTATAACTGTTTAAATGCAGGTGGGAAATGTGTTGGTGTTAAGGTTTCCTTAGATTTTGTTTTTCTCAAGTTGCAGCAAGAGACGGCTACCTCCACTGGGGCTCAGCTAGGCCTACTGCTCTTTTGCTTATCAACCGTGTGTACTGCTCTTTTGCTTATCAACCGTGCGATAGATAAGGCCAGACATGATCAGTAAACACTAATCTTGGATCAATATCATGTTTTCCTGCCCTCTAAAGATCCAAGATGTCTGGCTGTAGGTCAAAACTTAAACCTGTAGCGTGTATTGTGTGTCTGACTACCCTTGTATGTATGTCACTGTGGTTGCCATTTCAACATTATGGACGTGGGGTGGCTCAGTCTTGTGATAAATAACCATCACTCTGTTGAAGAACCTGGTGCTAAACATCTGTTGTATATTTTCTTTATCATGTGTTTTTATACTGTCCATTACAGATGCAACTAAGAGGTGTCTGTGATTGGAACAATAAAGAGTCTTTTAAAAGAACCAGTGAGCAATATGATTTCTAATACACAGTGAAATGTAAAAGACAACCCATAAAATGTTCCCTGTAGAGTATAATAAGCTCCTGCTTTACACATGTGCTGAAAAAGATGATATTCAGTATAATCTGACATTTGGTTTTGGATTTTAAGTTGCTCTTTTTTATAAAAGCGTTATAAAGCAACTGCCTGGTTCCCAACTTGAATTTAGCCAAGATTAATCTGAAAGTCAAATGATTATTTAAGGGATTAGAAACAATATCATTTGCAAACAGTTTTGTTTTTTCTTTACTTTCTTCTGTGAAGTGCTGCATTTTCACCTTGTCCACGGAGCCCAAAAGACTGGGGACCACTGATCTAGTTTAGTGATAAGGAGAAGAGGATAACGAGAAGAGAATTTTGACATATTTCACTTTTAATGATTAAAATGACAGAACATGAAACTGGGAAACCTAGACATAAAAAAAAAAAACTGAGGAAATATGACAATATGTAAAGATATGACCCCATTGTAAGGGTTCAGTGACATGTCGGGTCGTCAATTTTACTATCCATTAAAAGAAAAGTAAAAATGTCCACACTAAAAAAAGTATGTGAATTATATTAGACTGAAGTTATTGAACACTAGTTAAAAATGTTAAAAGTTTACAAACTTTTTAAAAATCAAAGTCCATTCTTGTATTAACTGCTCATAACCTGACTTCTACGACACATTCGCCTCCTGGTTGATGAGGGTGTTGAGGTCCAGCTTTGTCTTCTCTAGAGCTACAGTCTTGGCCCTCCGCGAGGGACGCACCACAGGAACTGACTCTGGCACATTTTCTCCATCACTAGCCAAAAATATTAGAATGTGAAAATATAGTGATGGTATCAAATCATGTACATAGGAAAACATATCTGAGGGGACGCCATCATGTAATCTTATGTGCTGACAAAACACTCACCTCTCCTCGGATGACTCTGCCCTCCTGCTCGGCTTTCTGCCCCCTTTGGTTGTGCAGACTTTCCTCTGACCTGTGCACACAAACACTCACAGGTTACCTCACAGTGCTGAGTCAAATCCTTGAGTCAGGTAGACGAGAAGAGCTCTAAAAATATAGTGGCACTATGAACAACTGCAGTTTTGTTTTAGACGAGTATACAGGACCTGCATTACCTCTTTTGGCTCTTTTGGCAGATTTTGATGGATCGTCTGTTGCAGCCTCTGTTAAAACATGGCAGACAGAAACTTCGTATTTTTGCAGTTCCTCTCTCTGCTAGCTGTATTCTTGTATAGACAGTCACCGAATAGGGTGGAGGGAGGCATTTTTTATCAAAGTAGCAACATTCTGGTAATAAGACATAATCCTTTTACAGGAAGAGTTGTCAACAAACATGTTTAGTGTAAATCTAGTTAGACACAGGCACTGACAAGGCAACATTTGTTGGCCTTTTATACAGACTGTCACTTTGTGTGCATGCGTACCGTCTGCATTGACATCCAATGGTTGTAGCGCGCTGGCGCTGAGGAGCTCGGCCTGTTCTTTTGAGTCCACCAGCTGATAAATCATTTTGTCCAGAGCACGGAGACAGACACGATCCTTCACCACCTGAAGAAAAGAAGGATGGAAAGAGGGGAAAGGAAACATTAGGCCTTTCAAGAGGCAGACGTATAGATACATGAAACAGTACAAATGGCTGCGTAATGTTGGCCACACTAGCGACGTGGTTCTAGGGATGGCAATGTACTTACTTTGGTGATCCCCTTACATTTCCTTTAACACCACCATCAAATCGAAATTTTAAATTTGCGAGATGGTTAACATGGTAAACGTGAAACCTGCTTAACATCAGCATGTTAGCATTGCCATTGTGAGCATGCTGACGTTAGCGTACAGCATTGCAGTAGACTCTTGTTATGTCTGTATGTACCTGTACAAGCTGCTGCAGCAGTGTCAGCAGGTCTTTCCTGACGGTCTCATCTCTGCTGAGCTCCAGGTTGCTTAGAGTCTTGGCATAGAGACGCACCTCAGGGGCTGTGGGGTCCTTCAGCATCTCCCCACACATACGCACAGCCAAGTAGTCATGGACACACACCTCCTAAAGACATATGCACTTAGTAAATTCAATTTGTTTTTGCCTCATTAAGCTGTTATCTAATTAAGCCTTTTAGAAATATTTTGCTCAAACATTTGTGAATTAAAAGCTCTAACGTGAACTGAAGCATTCAAGAGAACTATTTGCAGACTTATCGGTGTTGAACAAATGAATATTTATTTGTGGGAAAAAAAGCAATTTGAAGAAATGCTCAGAGCGCCAATAAAAACACTAATAAGGAATATCGTAATGGAGACAGCCATGAATGAGGGTTTTGTGAGTTCACAGTAGTCTCAGTGGATGTTTCTTACCTCTGTGTTAGTTGAGGGCTTTATAAGTGCACTTGGACGGGTCAGCTCCACAAGTAGCTCGACCACATTGTTAATGTCCACCTCAGCTAGTGGAGAGGTGGCTGGGGCGTTCATCAGAGTCCGAACAGTCGGCAGGAAACTCTCCTCCACGACCTCCTGGTGGACCCTAATACACACAAAGACACTACATATTAATTTATATTTCATAATCACACTAATAATAGGAGGTTGGGAAAAACACAGTTGTAATAAATCAATTTAAACCCATAGCTCTCATTGTTTGCTTGCATATGTGTGCATGTGACCTGCTCTCGCGGGCATAGAGCTGAAAGAAGACGCCGAGGCAGTGCCGTAGTCGGGTGTCGTCCTCAGTGACGGGATTGTACCACAGCAGCACAAGTCGGGAGAGCATCTTGGCACTGGAGATACGGCCCGTGTACATTAGTTTGGCCAGGCCCTCCGCTGTCTCTGTACGCAGGTCCGACACCTGAAAATGTCGAACACACACACACACACACACACACACACAGATAATACAATAAAACAGTCTTCAGCTGTTTTACATCCAAGAAAACTAGATACATACTTCTGATTAAGACGTACATATTTGACCCTGAACCCCTCACCTCACTGTCCAGGAACTCTGAAAGCATCACAAGTATGCTCTGTGTGGTGTCCTCTGGTGCATCTCCCTTCTCCTCGGCCACTGGTGCGTCCTCGTCCTGTCTGTCTGGTGACTGGGAGGGTGGCGCTGCCTGAGGGACAGCTGCTTCAGAGAGCAGCTGGAAGCCGAACAGCAGCAGCAAGTCGATGACGGCCCGCAGAGCACTGATACGGATCTTTACCTCATCCAGCTGGGCAATCTGAACACAACAATTTTAGTGCTGGTAGTATGGGATTGATGTTGTTTCCCTTTGTTTTTGGGTCAGTGAAACAAAGCTATAAAAAATATATTTTTCCCCACTTAGTCCTAGTGGTATCTAGCCATGCACGGTTGTTTTTATTAGCTGCAGTTAAACAGCAATCAAAAAGACCTCAGACCTGTGGATTGTTTGGAGGGTGCCGTGTCTACAGTTTATAAAATGTGAGTCTTAAATGTTTTCAGTACAATAAATGAAATTTCATTCCCCTCCATTGTATTGGAGCAGCATAAGTCTCAGCAGCGGAAATCTCAAAACCTCAGCGACTGAAATGTATTTGAATTTAACGTAGACAAAACACACGTATAACATTACCTGTAGCAGCAGGACCATGTGGGTTTTGGCCAGCTCCTTGCTGTGCAGAGTGCATGTTCCCAGACACACCACGGCCATATTACGGACAGCAGGGTGAGCATTTGCTATACTGGGCAGGATCTGGCAGAGATGGAGAAAAATGGTGACTTTATTTCACTCCATTCCTCCACATGTGTTTGCCAATATGAGATAACATAAACAAACAATAAGCAAATAATCACACAGATGATTCCAAAGTGTCATCAGTGGTTAAAAGAGGCTTGACATCATTAAATGAAATTACTATAATTGTAGAAAAGATTGCAGCCTGAGAGATAAGGTGGTAAGCTGATTTTGTCATAATCTGCATCAGTCCTTGTGTCGTACATAAGATTAATTATCCATATGGCTTGGTGTACATTAGGAACACTTCTCTCCATCTAAACCTCGTCTCAGTAAAGGTTAAAAGACAAACTGCCATGTTACTGTAAATTTTAATGATTTAATGCATCATATTTCTGAAAATGTATGCTGTCCAATCAGAGGGGAGAACATATACATTTGAATATAAGAGATGTGCAACAGATATACACACTGCGTTCACTGACACTAAAGGAACTATTTAGTCCTTAGCAGACTATATAGGCTAACCAAAACTATGGCAGGTTCTGATTCTCCTGATTTCAAAAAGATCCAGTTGGCACTCGATTTCTGTACATCTACAGTAACATTAGTGATAGATATATATGGGTTTATACCAGTGAGGACATTAAGGCGCTTATGGTTGGACCGATTCGCGTCTTGATGCTCATTTGCTTCAGCAGTTCCGCACACATCGTTAGACACCTCAGAAGAGTCTCCGGGTCATTCTGAAAAAACAGTAAACAAAAACGCATTAAGGCCTTTCCTCAGCATTTTTATTCAAGGAGGAAAAACTCTTAACTATAGAGAGTAAATTATACTGAATGACATGTGAAGACACAGAGGTGGAGCTCCCTGTGTGGTTATGTACCTTCTCAGTGCGGATCTCCTTGTCGGCCGGCTGGCTGCTCTCTGCAATTTCCTGGATGATGCGGTTCCTGCGGTTCTCCAGCTCTGTGATGGAGTCCTTCAGCTCTGCAGCACGGCTGAACTCCTGGGCGGTGATAAAGTCCTCCAGGGTTTGTTTAGCCTCCAAGATACGCACCTTCACCTCTGCTAGCTGGAGGGGAGGAGGGAGGAAAAGAGAGGTGGGGACCGTAAAGGAAACAGGGGAAAGTCATTCCTTAGGTAAATACGCTCCAGAGGATTCTTGACTGTTGAGACGGGCAACTGCACCTCCATTAACAGGAAAAACAACAACAGCTGAGGCTCTGGGACATGTTACAACCCTCTAGAGGTTACTTTTCTCACTGGAGATGGGGAGAGAGAGCAGGGGAACAGAATGGATGGAAGCTAAACACCTGGGCTAGGACTGACTTACTTGGCAGGTGTTTGGCCTCCAAGATATCACATACTTTCAGTGCTTGTTGAAAGATGGAGGGATGAGATGGACTGACAATCATATCTAAAGCCCAAAGTTGTAACCACTGACTTTCACTGAGGTTAAATAAGAACAAAAACATGATGAAGCTGATAAATCAAAAGGAAAACTACTGGACGTGGATGCACCAGGCAAAAACCAGATTGGCATACAGGATTTGCACTTTCCGCCCCACTTGTTAAAACATGCTTTGCCTCCAAATATAAACCATCTGCCAGCTGGAGGTACAGAGGGGTGGACACATAGAAACAGACAGAGAGGGAATGTAAGTAGAGCACAGAAGAACAGAGAATCCTTAAGATAAGAAGACAGTTTGTTAGTTATCTCAATATTAGAATAAAAACCTTTCAGATATTTAGTCATTTGGATCATTCATAATCTAGGGAACCTGAATATCTTTTAGTAGCAATCAATTTTTCTGTAGCCTTGTAATAATTTTAACTTTTCTACCAAATAAAAACTAGTAATGTGCCAATATGTAGTGTAGTTCATGCATCCAAAAAGCAGCAGGGCAATTGGAAGGGATTACTGAATCTAATTGCTTGCGGGTGCATCCAGTTGGCAGAGTGTTTCCCCACCTGGACCTGCTGCCGACGGCTCTCGTTCTCATCCACTGGCTGACTGGCCTCCATGATGGGCTCCCTCACATCTGAGACGATTTCTGCCACCTGCGCAACACAAAGCCAACTCATTTAGACATCCGTCTCAATGATGCCACCACTGGATGGTAAATCAGTTTCATTTTGTGACATCTCCAAACAAAAGCTCTTTAGCAGCATAGGACAGTTTAATTCACGCACCCATAGGCACAATCATTGTGTCCAGGGTTTCCTTCGGTTGACTGCTTTTGGGGGGGGGGGGTGCAGCTCCATGTGTGTGACACGGAGCAGAGTGGAGGACAAACAAGTTACATAACGCTGAAATTCAACGGTGGTGTATGACTTAAACCAACGGTGAGTACAAAAAGTATAAATAATATGTTATTGGTTAAGCTATGAATAGAGGAAAAGTCCTCTAGGCTATTTTATGCAATCAAAGCATAAATGACAAATTACTAATACTTGCTACTATATAACTATTTACATGTCTTTTTTGGTCACTCTTTCAGGGGGAGCAGCCCACCAAAATAAATGTAGGGGAAACACTGGTGTCCATCTGGGAACATCAATGAATAATTTCAGCTTTTATATTTTCATTTCTGCCAAATTGGTCTGTCAACTGAATGCATGAAAAGCATTAATACATGCATGATACATGTATGGAATAGAAGCACAGTCTGGATTAAACAAACACTGAATTCACAGCAGTGAAAGAGGTCAGATTTAAGTGTAACTTACAGTCTGAATGCGTCTGTGATCATCAGGAATGAGGGTGAGGAGTTTCTCTGTGAGGAGGGAGACCAGGGAGGAGGGAGTCTGTGGAAGAGCCAACATCTCCTGCAGGACTGTCAACACGCTCTTCCTACAAACAAACAAAAACCCAACAACAACAACAACATAATAAGTCTGAATAAAAACACCTCAACAAGCTGATGATAACATTTGGCAAACTGGACACAATTAAGGAGTTTGCCAAGCAAAACAAAACAGGCCTGGACAATAAACCTTTCAAATTACTGACACATTTAGGAGGAGCTATTGTCAGAAATGGACTATAATGTTTATAAGTATGTTCTCAATAGTTTATAATCGCCGGAAAATAAAAATCATTGTGTTTTCATTACCTTAGAATAAGCCGTTTATATCTACAGACGGAGCTTCTAGCCTAATTTATGCAATCACTGCATAAATGACTAATTACATTTTTTTTTTGTCGTCTTTCTTTCAGGGGGGCGGGGCAGATCCCCTTCCACGGAGACGAGCATACCGCTCAAATGGTTGCAAACTGCAATTACACCCCAAGATGCCACTGAATCCTACGCACTGGTTCTTTAACTACTCTTGATCTGAGACGTTTAGTTGAGCGATAGAAAATGAATCAACTATTTGAAGACTGAATTAAACATTTCAGTAATTTTTTAAGCAAAAACGCCGACTATTTTCTGACCCCAGTTTCTCCAGTATGGAGATTTGCTGATTATCTTTGTCATGAATGTGGCAAGTATTTTTGGGTTTTGGACTATCGGTCAGACAAAAACATATCTGAAGACGTCACACGCGAGGGAAATTATAATGGTTATGCCCCACTATTTTACCTAAAGTGATTAACCAATTGATTAATTGAGAACATAATTGATCATTTAAATTATCATTAGTTGCAGCCCTACACTGGTCATACTCTAATCAGGACAAACATCATAGACAACACAATGAAGGACACAAATTGCTGTTTTGACATATTTAAAAACAATGTAGCATTACATTTACTGTTAAAGACAAATGTGATCATTTAGTGCCACCCTAAAACAGAATGACTAAGTCTTCCTCTTCATTAGTTTCTAGTCCTTCCTTCAAAGACCCTTTTTCTCTCCCAACTTTCACCCTCGCAAAATAGCGTCCAAACAAAGAAGCACTTGTTCTCCATCCCATCCATGCCCCTCACAAGTCTGACCACCTGCTCCTAGTAGCTGTGTAAATGGATAACCAGTTAACCTTTCCTCATTTATAGCTGCTGTCTGGCCATCCTTCCCTTCTTCGCTCTCTCAATACTTTCCCAGTTGATGTCCACGTTTGTTACAGTAAATTTATTACTGCATCTTTCCTTACCACTTTTTTTAAAACATCTGTTTGTCGTTTTACCAACACAGCTCTGTTCCTCGTCTTACCTGCCGCCCTCCTCGTTGGTGTCCAGACATCCGATGAGATGGATGAGCTGTTGGGAGATGAACTCCTTGGTCATGACCAGCTCCAGCTGGTTAAAGTCAGCCCTCTGTTCCTCTGACAACACAGGCACTGCCTTCAGATACCTACAACAGTCCGAGTCAGAGACAACAACAGCTCTCAGAGCACAGTCAGAATACATAATATAGCTGTCATCAGGTACTGGTATCACAGAGGGACCACTCAGAATAAATAACACTGTAGGCAGCAAAACAATGCACCAGCGCTACCTACAAGCCATAGCTACACGCAGCTAGCTACCGAGGGATCCAAACTAATCTGCAACTTATTAAAATAAACAAACAAGTGTATTTCATGAACAGATAAATGTTAATTGTGCCACTCAGTGACAGCAAATTTAACACTACAGCATCACATGCATTAGGCAGGTGGTAAACCAACAGAACGCTCCTTGCATAGAAAGGATGATATTTCAGTCCTGGGATTTAAAAGTATGAATAAAGTTTCGACAGCTAAAAGTTATGCTAAAAGTAATATTTTGAAGTTAATATGAGATTATACGTTTGGTGAAAGATAACTTCAGGTTGGGGTGAAATAGGTTTTGCTTACTGTAATCATTCCTCCTGTTCAACCTGGACATGTAGAAATCCTTTCCCAATCCTTTCCTGGATTTTGCCCCCCATCTCTTACATTGGGGGGCAAAATCCACAGTCCTCATTCTGCAAAATTCACAACTTTATCGGACTTTGATATGAGGCTTCAGCAGGCTGAGTTAGACAAATCAAAGTAAATATCTTCCAGGGTTACAGTCTTTTTGGTACAGAACTCCCTCTTTCAGGTTCCCCAGACAGGTTTTCCCTGAGGAGGAACTGTAACAAAAAAAAGACAGTATTTGGTACTAAAAGACTGCAACTTTGGAAGATACCTACTTGATTTGTCTAACTCAGTCCGCTGAAGCCTCACTAACTTTGGATAAAGTTTTTAATGTGTTTTTGCAGGAAGAACTATTGTGGATTTTGTCCCCCATCACTTACATTGAAAGAGCATTAGGAAAGGGCTGTCATAATGTCCAGTATGAACAGGAGGAATGATTACAGTTAGAAAAAACTGTTTCACTGTTCATATAGTGAACCCATCCCTTGGCTACAAGGATAAATCATTCTGTAGAGCCTGTTGCTACTGATCAACTGTCTGGTCCAGAATTTATTCTGCAACAGGGGTAAATATACAGCTGACAGCAAGAAAACTATAAATGTAGTCCAGTGAACTCTGTCTCTTCTCTCACCCATAGAGGTAGTCTGCATAAATGGCAGCGTCTGGTAACACTTGCTCCAGAATTTCATCACCATCATCTCCTTTAGCCTTGATGAACTCACACAGAGCTCTCCAGTAAAGCACATTCTCACAGGTCAGAGAGTCCACTGGGATCAGCTTCCTGTTGAAAACACAAATAATCTCAAACCTCACACATTAAATAAATTATATCACATGTGAGAGCCAAAGATAAAACTTTGACATGTACCTGTTGTCGAGCTGCGCTCTGTTCTGCAGCAGTTCTTCAGTGGGTGTGCCTTTGAAGATGGCTTTCAGCGTGTCCAGAGCTGTTTGGGCACAGTTCTCTACATCCAGCCTGTGGAGCAGCTCTATGACGTTACCATCCAGCCGAAGCAGCCAGGCCGGCAGCAGACGAGAACAAGCCACCTCCCTCACCGCTTCTACAACACACGCAGCCAATCAGACACATTACTTGAGCACAATTTGTCAGTGTAAATGTAATGTCTCTCTCTCACACACACACACACACACAAATCAATATTACCTGAGGAGTCGTGGAGACCCTGCTGCAGTATACTAACTCTCTGTGCGATGGTCAAAGCTTTAATGTGAACCTTGTCAGCCAGAACCTTAAACAGAAGACAAAGATAGTAAGCTCTTTTGGAGTTGGAGCAAACCTCAGAACGAGTGGTCAGTCAGAGCAAGAACACAACTTTAGCATGTTGTTATCTCTTGATGTACTTGGCAAGTGGGGGCATATTTTTATACCGGACCATTTGACTGCATTTGTGGCTACCTGATAGGCTAGCTTGCGGACGTTCTCCTTGATGTCCCGGGTGCGTTTAAGTACTTTGGGCAGGGTGCGAGGGGACATTGCAATGCAGGAAAGAACGGCTCGTCGCACCTCAGGATTAGTATCATTTTCCAGAATCAACATGTACGCTGAACAGTGAAAAGAAATAGAACATTAGAGAGTTATTTAAATCACAAAAAAAAAACAAAGGGTACTTTAAAAGTGTGGTGATTAAAGGCTATACTAAGTATACAATGTCATGAAGTGAGCAGGAACACTATGCTTTTGCAATAGGACAGTCAAAGAGTTCCACTCACACTTGTCATAGATATAGCACAACAGATATTTTGGTTCACACACAAACAATGATTTCTTAAATTTGGTTATCAAAAGAGTTGTTTCAAAGAAATGTACTGGGAGCAGCATATTTTACAGCTGAATAAAGACAAACATTTTATTTTAAACAGAATTAAAGTATTGTTACAAAAGGTTGTCGACAACTTGAAATTATATTATTTTATGCATTTGGTCGGGTGTGTTTGCGCAAATCAAAAAGAAAGTAGAAAAGAAAAAAATAATAATAACCATTTATAGTTGGACAGTCAGGATCCTTTGGCTGTTGCAGGCGTGTCATGGCCAAAGCAGCCTGAATCCTCACATTGGGGAACTTGTCAGTGACACGGACCAGCATGGCTTGGTGGATGTGATCAAAGAGGTCGTCGTCTATCTGGGCATTCTCTGCCATACTACCCAGCAACTTGTTGATCAGCTGGCACACACGGAAACGCACCGCATGGCTATTGGCTTTGTGAGACTGAGAAGACAGGAAGGCAGTCCAAAGTGGAAAAGCGGAGCGAGGCACAGGATTGGGGAGAAACAGGCAGACAATCCAACGAAAAAGGACGAGCAGGTCAGAGAGCGTAGGAGTGAGAAACAGATGGAGTCCAGCAGGAAGAGAGAGGAGACAGATGGGACAGGATAAAATCAGATTAAGAGGCAGCAGAGACATCAATTGCATCTCTCTACAGCAAATGCTTGCAACAAAATCAGAGAGGTTTTGTTATCAATGAAGGTATTGGGGTTAACAGATTTCTTAAAGAATGTCTGCTGCGGAATATAAACATTTATCTGTCACAAAGTTGACCTCTTGTAATCATTTAATACACACAGAACAGTGTCATTGTAACTTTGAATGCATCCACTCATGTAATAATATTTATACCTCCAGGAGGAAGTTGAAGATGAAACTCAGAAATGGATGATCGTCCACATCTTCTTCTTCTTCCTCCTCGTCCCCCTGCTCCTCCTCCTCCTCCTCGGTTTTAGGTGGAGACTGGAAACTCGCGGCGAACCTCGCCACAAACTCAATGACATTTTCCACTGTAGGTTCACGCTTGTAGACAATCATGGCATACTTCAGGTAGTGGACAAACTCCTCATGGAACAGTGTCTTGTCCTCAAGCTTGTGGAGGAGATGCAGGATGTAAACAACAGGTGGCGCAAAGTCGCAGACCAGGAGAAACAATGGTTTAGGTTTAAAATAAGACAGTAGAAATGAGAATATGTGAAAACAAGTCATCAGCTTTTCTAATATCCATTCACAACAGACAGGCTTGCTTCCTGTCCCCAGCGTCAAAACAAAACAGAGAAGCAGCGTTCAGTTTCTATGCACCACAAATTAGGAGAAAAACCTCCAGAAAACGTCTGCTCTGTTTCAACTTTAAAGTTCTTTTGATTTATTTTAAATCCTGTGTGTCTCTCTTCATATTGCCTTGTGTTTGTTTCTGTGTTTGCATGTCAAAGGAAAGCACTATGAATTGCCCTGTTGTTGAAAGATGCTCTAAAAATAAACTTGCCTTTTCTTTTCTTAAAACAACGATTAGATTCAGTGACTTTATCATAATAAATATTTGCCCTGCACATCCTTAACCACACCTATAAAATACATACCCTTAAACTTGTTAACAAAACACATTACAGACATGGATTTAAACTGTGTGGTGGTCAGTGTGGTGTGTCTAACAGCAAGAAATAAACACAGTAGAGAATAACGTTACATGACAGCTTCACATCCCCCCAAACGGAACTCACCTTGCTGTATCGGCTCTTCAGGCTTGCCACCAGCTTTGCCTTGTTATTGTGGCCCTTCTGAGCGCGCTGAAACGCCTCTTTAATGTCTATTTCGTTGTCTGCGGTCATCTTTCCTCTACAAAAAAATGAATTAAAAGACAGAATCACTCAGCCGTATAAGCTTTCCTCGCAGTAACGTAACGTCACACTTCTAGTAACGTTTTACTGAGCGAAATGCTAACGACAGCAGCTTGTTAGTCTCATGAGCTAACAGTTAACCGAAAGCCCCTCCTCGAGCAACGTAAACAACGTAACCTAACTAAGTGGTCTGGGATAAGGTTCCCTAAAGACACTTTACATCATCCTATATCCGGATAATAAAGCAGACATTGTATTATATAGAAGGATTAAACTTATTGTGAGTTTTAGAAATGTACCTTTTCTTCACTTTTCTTCTCGCAACACTGCCGCCTGTTTTCAAATTCAACAGCCTATATTCTCGCGAGAATTGAGATGCGTAATCTGGATTGCTACGCAATGACGTTATTTTTATGTGCCCCAAGTTTAGCCTGGCAGGCGGCTCTATCGGTCAGGCTCAATGATATACAAATGTCAAAGTAGTAAAGCTGCAACATAACAATTACCTGATTAATCAATTAGTCAATCAACAGAAAATGTATCTGCAACTAGTTGATTAATTGTTTTAGTATTTTTTTAAGTAAAAACATTCCCTAGTAACAGCTTCTCAATTGTAAAGATGTTCTACCTTTCTCTGTTTTCATTGTAAATCTGGAGTTTTGGACTCTTGGTTGCACAAAACCAGAAAACACTGTTGGGCATTTTTCACTATTTTCTGACATTTTACAGATCAAATGATTATACTATTAATTGATATAATAAATGACCGATTGATCAATAATAGAAATAATTTTTAGTCACAAATAGATTTTTTTAAACAGTTTTGATTCTGGCATTCGTTAATAGTACTAAAATTTATTTGAAATTAATATTTGAAACAAGTAACTGTTTGCTTTCTGTACAAAGCTTAGGCGTTTGAGTTGCCTATGAGAAAAAATTCTGGGAAAAAACTCCCCAAATTGAGACTGCAGACTATGTGAGACCACATAATAACATTTAGTTTACAACGCTCACATTAGATACACTGGGTTTGGTTGGATTTTTGTGGTTTGTCATTTAAAAACCTAAAAAGCTTTAGGTAATCATGTGGCTTGATTTTGGTGAGATGAAAGAAGTGAGCAGAAATGTTAATATTTCATATCCCACATTTGAGCCATTTAGCCTACTATAACCTCTCTGTTGGCGTTGTGATGTCCAAGGCTGCAGCTTCTGAGCAGCTGTGGAGGGGTCACAGGAGACCCCCTCCCCAGTGGGAAGGGCAGGAACAAGCATCTCAACTGGCTGACAGGGCGCCTCAACAACAGCCACCTATCTCTGGAAATCAATTTAATATAGAAGGTACTCGATCAGGCTTCTGCTTTAGACCTGCCTGCATGTGGGCGTAGAATTATCTGAGAGGTGTATCATCATATTAAATATTTATGCTGTTGGATGCAGAGGCTAAAAGTCTCTCCATTAGTCCATACACCTGCTATGTCATGAGCCAAAGCTGTGAAGAACAGCTTCCAGTGCGTCTGTAAATCCCCGGACACATACAGTAGGTGATCTTAAAAATGCTATCCAGAGAGATACACACCCTGTGTAAAACTACAGGGTTTACACAGAGTTTATCATTACCTGACACTCATTTACAGAGCACAGTCCAATATTTATAGTCTGAATTGCTCCATTAAACACACAGACCTATGTAACTACACAACTATCCATTTAGACCTTAGAAGTTATGTGTATGACAATACATATCTCGCTATGATCAAGGCAGGATTACAAACTGGGTAAAACAGACAAATGCCCCAGGAGCCCCAGACTCCCCACGTTCACTATGTGCCAATTGGTTTGTGATCATTTGATAATTGCACATTTTTTTGGGCATATGCTCCACTAAAGAACACACTCAATGGCTGGTCCTGCATTGTTATTTAATCCTGCCGCCTCAGTATGCTTCAAACAAAGTAGGTCATAAAATGTGCCGTCAGACCACGTTTAAAGATAAAACAGTCTATAGAGTCAATAGCTATTCCAAGTGGCCACACTCAAAGGCGGGATGAAGAGCCTGCCATCAGCCCCCTCCTGGCTGCATCCCTCTGCCTCCCCAATCTCTCTACAAGAACTCTGTGTCTTTGTAGTCTCAAATGCGATGAATCGTTCAAATGGGTATAACAGCACACACTTTCTCCTCGAAGGCATTTATGGCCTTGTACTCGGTTGGATATATGAAAACTGATGGAAGAAAGAAAAAAGAGAGCTCGAGAGAATTTCAAATCCTACCTACATTCATACATCCGCATGCCTGGCCAATTGCTGCGCGATGTGGGCACGATTGTCAGATTTTTGGTTCTGAAATGTTTCAGAAATTGTTGGAAACGAGCCCCAAATGATGCTCCCATGGTGCATAATCCTAAGTAGAGTTGTGTTTAATGAAACTGACACAGAAAATCTGGGCCCAGGTGTTATTCTAGCACAGAAATACTGGGTCTCTGGTGAACAGTCAATAGAAAACAGGTCTTCTGTGGCTCTGGAGGATGTTTGTCAAATCTAAGAAAATGACCCAGCTTATGTCATCAGCCTTATTATTTTTTAAATCGCAGCTTGATTTTAGAGGAGACTAACAATTTGACTCCAACAGAAAGCATGTGAGACCTTGGACTTTGAAAGACATGGGCATTTACCAGGCAGGGAGGGTCTAATGAAAAGATTCTACCATGTTGCATTATGGGAAGTGTAGGATTCAGTGTTTCTGGATCTGTAGGGGCTAACATGGGTAAAGCTCAGCATCTCCTGCTTTGATTTTGGCTATTTTTCTATTATCTGTTTCTTGCAAGACCCCCAACTTATGGAACTACAATACTAAACTGCTGGAATTGCCCACCTTTGAGGACAGGGGTGGTAGTCAATGGTGCTCACTTGTGTATGAGAATGTGCTCTTTAACCCCTACAGTGCCCCTGGGCTTGTTTCAAGAAGATAAAAACACTGATAGTCTATGCATAAAGAGTGCAGTTTTATAAGTGTGTTAATTTCAGAAGAAAGTCGTTTTCAGAACCTTTTTTTTTTGGCTCGTTCTAGAAGTAAAAAGACCTAGCCCACATTTCCAAAAACATCCACCGTCGTTTTGATGAAAGAAATAAGCAGCATCAGTGTTGCTGTTTAGCCTGGAGCCGACATACTCTCAGTGTATTCTGTTTAAGGCATCGGGCTGTTGGAGTAAAATCACACGACTAGACCCCAGAGACCCCCCGCCCTCCTTCTCCCCTCCACACGGCGATCGGCACTGATACAGCAGCGCCGGTAGGGGCGGGGCAGCACTGCAGCAGTGCGCTTCTCGAGCCGTCTCCGGTAATGTTCCATAGGATACACACGCCCCTCTCCGCCCCTGCCGCGAGACAGGTGGTCGGACTCTATGCCTTCATCCTCGAGCGCTCCCTCTTAGAATAAGCAACAACGAAAAAAAATTGTTGACAGCAGGGAAGGGTCGGTTGGCGCGAGCGCGTCCCCGATGGACTTCCAGCGTGTGACCTCCGCGATCACCGGGCGGATAGCGGGAGAGGGGGGCAACAACCGGAACGCACGAGGAGAGCCCCGCCGATCTGCTACCAAATGTGTTCCAGCGAATCGCTCGAGCTGTAGTTCACTGGAGGGGGTCCACCGACAGAGGAATGAGATGCAAGAGTAAAAAGTTGACACGATTTTGGTGGGAATTTTCATCTGAGAGGCGGCAGGATAATTTCTGACTATCCTCCGGTCTGGAAAGTTCCCTTGGGAGGGGGTTCGTTATGGCTTCAGGCGCCGGTAAGGCTGCACAGCCCCCCGGGCCGGGCTCCGCCGTTAACGGGACTGCGGCAGAGTTCCCGAACATCGAGCAGGAGCTGTACGACTACCAGATGCACAGCAAGATGTGCAAGAAGATCGCCCAGCTCACCAAGGTAAGACCAGCCGGGGACACCGGGAGAGGCGCGCTGTCACTGAATCTGTCAGGCTGATTGGATGATCTGATGCCTGCCTCACTCTGCCGTCGCACTGAAACATAAGCACATGTTGAGAAGCCCACCTGTAATTATCCTGTGATAGATGACATATCAGAGGGACCCAACAGATATATCACAGCATCATCAGTAAATGCTTATCGAAATATTAAATTAAAAACATGAGAGAAGTATAGCCTACAGAGTAAAGAAATAATAATTATACTATATATTCACTATAAACTCATACGTGCTTAAACAGCCTTATAGATGGACACTATCATCATTATCTCTGGGGATTATGATTGGAAAACTAGGGGTTCTTTCGTCTTCGTGACTGACACTGCAATCAGACATTTGCGATCACTGGGAGCTTCAGGTGCAGGCTGCAGATCTTGAGCAATTTGAGAGCCAAACCTATTGAGGCAGCAATTAAGAATGATGTAATTATCGGGTAATTTATGGATTATCTTTCGTCATGCATCGATTTACTGTTTAGACGGTTAAATTCACATCTCATAGCTAAGACTGCACTAATGCCCGAGCCCAAAATGATGTTTCTTTGTCCGACCAGCAGACAAAAAAGATATCAATTAACAGATGAAAATGAAACAGATGAAAGCAGCAAAACGCATATTGAAGAAGCTGTAACCAGCAAATGGTTGATATTTGAAATTAAAATGCATTAATGGAATAATCAATTTAAACATTTTTTTCATGATTACATTTATTTCTTTATTAGCGCCAACATATCATGCTGTGTATCTTCCTCCATGTGCATGCACACTTATCCCTGTGGAGGCAGGGATGCTTGACAGCTGCTGCAGCAGCGGTAGTTGTATCTGCTCTGCCTCTTCATACAGTAAGCAGTGCTATACGGGGATTCTCCCTCTCTCTGGTGCACAATAATGCTTATAGAGGCAGGGCATGACCCATCTTGTTGAGCTATGACAATTACTGATGACTGTGCAGTTCCCATCTTCCCTTATGGGTTCACCTCTGTGTAGCTGCGTGTGTGTGTGAACACGTGTGCAATGCAATACATGCTGAAGTTGTATTTGCGTGTGTTTTTCAGAAAGCGTCTTCTTCATACACACAGACAAACACACGCGCACACACACACACACACACACACATACACACATACACACATACACACACAAGCAAAGATGACACAGATGAGGGGTCAGCACTTGTGTCTGTGCTTGTTAGGGAAATTCGCCGGCCTAGTCCTTCTACCTCTCATGCCCCTCTGCTTCTTCCATCCTAGTGAAAAAGAAGCCTGCACTTGTTTTCTCGCTCTTGAAACTTTATGCAAGCCCTGCCAGCCTGCGTTTAGCTCTTTCATGACCACAGTAAATAAATACGAAACCCAGAGCGCCGGTGAAATACAAGAATCAACAGATCCGATATTTGGTGTAAGCATTTTCTCTGAGCTTCGGGATGCTGGGCATGTGACACATGGTTTATTTGAGTGTTTTGGGGTGTGGAGAGGAGAGGAAGCGGGAAATGGGTCAGCTGTGGTAACCTTATATATTTAATAACCCCTGCTCTCTGTGAACATGGAGGCTGGCACACACACACACACACATAGCCATGCACTTGTACTTAACACACCTCCTCACGTCGGCCCTCGCTCCTCCACTCACCCATCCACACTTAGCTCCCTACACACAGCTCCCTCCCCCCTTCCCTCCTCATCGACGTCCCCTCCCCATTCTCTCTGCCAGCGAGAGTGGTCTGTCCTGGTTGAATGGGTGCTGCTTAATATAAACCAGTAGCACGTCGGAGTGAGTTTACATGGCGGAACAAGCAAATGGAAAGAAATCGAGAGCCGAGCAGGCCAGCTGTTGTGCATGTTCACATAAGCTCGTGCATGAACAGACATGCACACGCCCACATGAATACAGAGAAAAGAGTAGTCTATTTAGGTGACTCACAGAGATCAACAGTAGCATATTAAAGTGTGTGTTAGTGTGCACATATACACTCACACTTTTGATTGGCAGCTCTAATTCTGTCTCTGTGATTTCCTGTACTTATCTAGCTTACACTGTCACAATGTTCCCTGCTTTGTAATCCAGCACACCCGGTACCCTCTTTGATATGTGTGGAGGTATGTGTGTGTGTGTGGGAGGGGGGGCTGATGTAAGAGAAAGTGTGTGCATGCTTGCTTGTCTCTTTGCCTAACCTCTCCTCAGTGCACCAACCATTCACTCTCTCACTCCTGTTTCAACAGCCGCGTCTCGGCTCTTCTTTACACTGTAGACAGAATATTAATGTCATGCTTTGCTGACTATGAAGTTATTGTCAATAAGCACGGGCACTGGCTTGCGAGGCTACATGAATAACATTATCGACTGGCAGGATCAATATGGGGATCTCGAGACAGGCTCTGACTGAGCTGCCATGCAAAGTGTCTTAGGAATTTACACCCAAAAAGATGATTTCAAGTATGACACTAATTTATTACACTGGAATTTTTAAACAAAGGTTTCACAAGTCTGAATGTGGGCTTCAAACAATGTATGGCTCTAAAACGTCTATAAGTGGTGAAAAAACAGAGAATCAGCTGCTTGTCTCTTAAACTTTGTATAGGACGCTACGAATCAGAAGCTAAGGGAAGAGTCATAAAGTCAGTGAACTGTTCATGTCAGTTACACAGCAATATCTATCTAAAGTTTGCTAACTTTAGCTTACATTAGCCACCATAACCTACTGGTCATTACCAAACCCAATGAGGCTGTTCAACAAGAGCTTTAATTTCAACTTTTCAGGACTAAGACGGTGTTGTTTTTTCTTTCAAATGTTAAAATAGTCTCCCTTTTTTGTTTACCAGTGTAAAGAAACGATTGCCTCCAGATAAACATTTTCATTTGCCAAGTGACAATGCAGAAATAATGACGTCTGAGATCAGTGATTCCCAACCTTTCTGGCTCGTGACTCTTTAAGATGAAGCGATGACTAGCTGAGGCTACTTGTCAGGACTTTAAAGTGATAATTTTAGCTTCTCAGATTGTGTCATTCAACTAATGACACAATCTGAGAAGCGAGATTAGTTGAATGACACACCTAGCGTCCCCTTAGATTTACACCATATGGCCTATTTTTCCAACTTGTGGCAACAGTTTTGGAAAGGACTATTCATCTTTCAACGTGCCAATGTAGAAGAAGTTGACTGGCCTGCGGAGAGCCCTGACCTCAACCCCATCCAACACTTTTGGGATGAATTTGAACAATGGCTACAAGCCAGGACTTATCGCCCAACATCAGTGCTCCTCACTGATGCTCTTGTGTTTGAACGGGAACAAATCTCTGCAGCCAAGTTACAAAGTCTTGTGGAAAGCCTTACCAGAAGAGTGGAAGCTGTCATAGCAGCAATTTTAATGGCCATGGTTTTGGAATGACATGTTCAACAATCGCGCATGGGTGTAATGTTTGGGTGTCCACATAATTTTGGCCATGTATCGTATCGTGCGACCCCTCCAGGTGTGGAAACCACTGGTTTAGAGCTGGAGACCCTAAGTCGACCCTTGCTAAGTCGTCCTCTCTCATGCTATATTTTCCTCCTTTCTCTCACTTTCAAACTGGCCATTGAGGACAGCCAAGAACAGCACGCACACACACTCCCCTCAGAGCCTGCCCTCGATTCAGAGTCCCCTTCATTCCTCTGAGTCATGAGTTATAGTTCGTGAGCCAAAGTTCATGCACTATGACGTGATTGAATAGCAAGAGTCACATGCTGTCGAAGTTTTTGACTGAGGAGGGTTTGTGATTAGGATTTGGGAAGATGCCACATTCATCATCGATATCCTTAGCTGAAATATAAGAAATACATCATAGATTCATGGAGACCGACAATGTTGAGACCATGTAAATGTGTGCGCAAGAGAGAGGTGGTGACATGCACACACACACACACACAGAGGGAATGTCCGGCAGTGCTGTGCCAGCTGTGTGCTGCAGACAGAGAGGCGTCTGGGTAAAATATGAGCCTATATGTCCCCTGCATCCACCCACATGCACACACACACAAACACACACACCTCTGCTAGTGGGTAAGTTAGATATCAGAGTCAGTGGGAGCAGATGATGACACTGTAGACATGGGGTAGAGGGTAAAGTGAATAGTGGGGTGAAACAGGCCATATTTCAGGTGTTAGTCACAGTCTATATTGGGAAGAGGGGGAGCAACTCCACACATGCTGGCAGGCAGGAGAATCACTGCATGAAGCTGCAATGACTGGACTATATTACCTCACAGGACTTTGTTTACAGTAGATACACACAGTGTTGTCAGTGTTGCTGTTTAACCTCTATTATTTGTATTTGGGGATTATTGTGTTTCCATGTCAGTCAGTGTCAGTCATCATAATGGCTCCATAATGTCTGTGACAAGTATTGGTGTCAGTTTTCCTGCTGTTTGTGATGGACCCCCGTTAAATGAATACAGAGGAAACAACCCCACGGAGTGAATCATCTGAATCCATAAGGATGTAAACTGAAACCAGGTCCACTCAAATGAAGCTGAGGTTTTTTTCCCCAAAGAAGACTTGGTCAAGAAAGGAACACTGAGATAAACCTGAGTTGAAAACTATCACCAAAAAATAATATACAGATTTAAATCCTGTCAGTCACATAAAAGAAACTGTATTAAACTCAATATGTGCTTACAAATCAAATAAGGAGGCTTACAGGCCAATTTTAAACGTTTCTTATCAGAGGGGGAAAATCTATTACTCAGTCTGGAATGAAATATTTCATGGTCAGCTTAATCTCAACGATGACTGGCTGTTTCAGCTTTAAATTATTCTGCAGTTAGTTCCTGAAAATAGGAAAAGATACTACACAAAAGCACTTTTTCCTCAATCACTTGACCCGAGGGACAAGAAAACCCTAAAACCCAACTTTTCAGCTACTGTGAAAAGAAAAGAAAAATAATCATGAAGAAAGTCCCAAATGGGCTTATAAAAAAATAATTATATTCCACCAGAGACATGGCAGGGTGGGCCAAGAAAACAAAACAAAATGATGAACATGAGTAATTAATAAACAGAAAACAAATATGTGATCTGCTATTTCTGGGGCACACAGACTGTAGAAGGCACATCAGTATGAGATATGACCGTAATCAGTCGAGTGGAGTGGTAGTGATCAGTTCCTGTTTAACTGCAAAGAAAAAGCATGACCTGTTCCCTAAAGGAGATGATGAACAAGACACATTTCTAAACAAATGTTCTTTTTGGATAACTCACATCTTTAGGGCAGACATGTGAACAATCTTTAAATCTCTCCTTGCCTGTTGTTGACGCTCTCCAGGTGATTTATTCTCTGAACATGAAGAATGAGGAGCAGGAGGCGGCCCTGCAGGCCTTGAGCCACGCTCACCACGAGGAGCTGCATCACATCCTGATGGAGACATGTCATGAAGGGGAGGGGTCAGCGCTGAGGACACGCCTCCTGGAGCTGCAGGAGTCTCTGGATGAGCAGCAAAGAGTTGGAGCACAGGTGTGTGTGTGTGTGTGTGTGTGTGTTAAAGTGTATGGGTGCACTCTTACCCTCCTGATCACGAACTAAACTGACCTTATTCAACTGCATGTTGTATTGCTGTAATTTAATGTGTGAACTCCCAACGGAGCAGCAAATCAAACCCGCCCCTCACGTGACCTACAACAGTCAACCTCGTTCAGATCGCTCACCCAGGCTAAGACATCAACATGAATCATAAATACCCACATGACTTTCTTGTGAGCTCTCTGGGAAAAGGATGCATCTTAACAACTAAAGAGATAAAAAAAATAATAAAATGGACCGTAAACTTTTATTTTGAAATGTGCGGCCACGGTCATCTGTCTGGTTTGTTTTTTCGTGATATGTTTTCCTGTTTTAGCTGTGTGACAGGTTTTGCTGCCAATTCAGCAGCTTGTTATCACAGGAGCATAATCACCTACCAGCAAATACATCCCTACACAAAAGCAGTTTAACAACTTGCCCTTATTTTGAGAAACAGGGTGCAAACACACGTGAGTGTGGCCAAATGTGTTTTGTATTTTTGATGGCCAGAGGTAGAAGCACTATCCTAGTGCAGTGCAGTCTGGAAAATGGGCTACAACAAGATTAATACATTGTTAGTAGGAGGAATACATTATGAAAACTGGAGCAGAGTAGTGCTGTTGTGCCACTGATGCAGATATTATGAGAATACAATAAGATTAAAACTAGACTGTGGAGTTGAACATAGTCTAGTCTTATGCTGTGTTTACAGAAAGTATTGTTTCTTAATAGCAGATCTGTTAAAATCATATATCAACAAACATAGTTCCAGTCAACAGTTTAACCACCATTCTGTCTGGATTAATGTTATAACATAATATAACTCTTTTGCAGGCGACCATTAAATTTGTCTTTATTTTGCAGCAAGTGGCCATGCTATGAGCATGATAATGCAATCACAGTTGTCCAGATACGGAAAGTAATAGACTTGTTACAGAAGATGTTAGTAAGACTTTATTTCATGGGTTGTGACTTCTAAATAATTTTGTAATTATTTCCAAAGTTTCCAAAAGGAATCCCAGAAAGAACTTATTAAAGCTCCAGTGGAGACAGGGTTGAATTGATACACTTCCAATTAATTAATTACAATTCATTGCTAGTTAACTTACTTCTGAATCCTGGTTACATTTGTGACAAGTTGAGGTTTAGAATTTGGAAAAATGCAATTTATGGCTCCAAAGTGCCTGATCTCAACAGTGCAGGCTGGTAATGATGTTTTGTTTAGTTTGAATGTCACTGTAGCTAATTGGCCTTTATGGACACAGTCTTTTTTGCTTTTTTCAAATGTTTTGTATACACACTGTCCACACTTATCACTCCAGGGATCTGCACAGCTCCTAGCTCCCAACACAACCAAACACCTTTGAGATGAAATGGTACAGGATATATTCAGTATGAATGTGGCACCACAGAAATATATGGAAAGTAGGATGTTACCATGTTAGGAGTGTCTGAAAGGTTTCCTTACTTACCTTACTTATCCTTTTTGCCTCCAGGTGCAGGCAGACTTTGAGTGCTTCCGCATCCAGGCAGGGGAGAGGGAGCGTGAAACTGAGGCAGAGCTGAAAAAGGTGTTCGAGGAGAGGCTCCAGGCTGCAGAGGAAGAGCTCCAGGAGGCCAAGGCCCAGGTCAGTGATGCCCAGGAGGAGAACCTGCGGTTGAGCAAAGAACTGGAGAAGGCCGGGGAGCAGATCCAGGAGCTGGAAGCCAAATGTGAGGAGCTACAGAAAGCAGCTGACAAGGAGAGGCAGAGCAAAGAGGAGCAGAGACAGAGAGAAGATGAGGTGAAAAAGAGAGAGGAGGAGGAGAGACAAACAGAGGAGCGGGAGGACTCGGAACGAGTAAAAGCACTCTTAGAGGAGGTAAAGGCACTGAAGGAGGAGAGGGATCGAGCAGAGGAGGAGAGGAGGTGCGCTGTGAAAGAGGAGAGGGAGCGATGGGAGCAAAAGATGAACGATCTAAATGAAGAGAACGAGGAAATTAGGAAAAAGATGGAGGTAGAGTGGAGGGAGGAGCGGCGGAGGTGGGAAGAGAGGGAAGAAGAGGAGAAGAAAGGAATGCACAGCGCTCTAAGAGAAAGAGTGAAGAGGGCTGAAGCGGAGGTGGAAAGTCACCTGGAGAGGTTGGCCGAGAGCAAGAGAAACACAGTCAAGCTGCAAGAGCGAATACAGGTACACACACAAACACACACTCACCCATAATCCTTCCACTCATCCTACAACTGGAATCCAATGCTGTGAAAAGGGAGGTGGATGGAGGAAATTGAGATGTTGCAGCTTCCTGTCTCTGATGCACCCAGCTAATGATCGTGTTGATGGGAAAGGAGGGAGCGAGGTGGAAGCAGAGAGAGAGAGAGAGGAGCGAGAGAGGGCTGCCCTCCCTGAGTGCTATTCCCACTGCCAACTGCTAATGAGTAGTTTGAACAGGATAGATTCGCTGCACCACCACCATTACCACCTCGTGGATGAGCATTAAGAAGCCCTACGAGAGCTGGCACAGAGCTGACATAAGCTCTCACAGCAGACCATTAAAGGCTCACAGCTGGGCGAGATAGCTCCCTGACTCACCACATTTCTTCCCATTTCTTTTTCTATCACCCTCCCTGTCTCTCTGACTTATGTTCTTTCTCTCCTTCTTCCTTATCTGTGTCAAATTTGCTGCCGGCTTCTCTTTCTCTCCCTCATCTTTTCATCTATTTTTTTTCTTTTCTATTCCCCCGGGCTCTTTGTCAACCCACAATACTCTTCTGCATTGCCCTCCTTACTTGGCCCTTGCGCCTCCCTCCAGGACCTGGAGGAGGAGCTGGAGCTGGATCGGAGGCGTGTGTCCGAGGCCGAGGGTGTGGCTAGACGGGCGGAGGAGGAGCTTGCGGTCGCCAAGGAGAGGCTTCTGCTGCAGGAAGACGAGCTGCAGAGCAGAGCAGGTAGTCGGTTCAGTCTGCCTCTCGCAGTCTGTGTCTGCCTGTCCACCTGTCTTCTCACCTGTCTGCTGGAGAACGCTCACATCAGTGAAAATCAGCTGAGCGTAGTGCAATTCCATTATTCATTCTGACTCAGCGTTAATTAAGTTTTCGCCTCATGCCACTATCATATATACAGAAAATGCAAAAAACGCACATTATTCATCCTCCACAAAGCAAACAGTTTCATCAAAGTGTCATCATACCCAGTCAGCAAAAAACGCCCTGATTTTTATTTATTGCATGAGAATGATTTTTGTGTTAGGCGCTTCCTCAGCCAGTTTTGGTCTGCTGTAAGTCCATTCTGCTTCTGTAATGCATAATCAATCAGTACATGCTCGGCCATGTTTGTGTGTGTGTGCGCTTGTGTTCAATTGGGTGTTTATTGGATGTGTGTTCTCTGTGCGTGTATCAGAGGAGCTGCTGAACCGCGGAGGCTGTGAGGTGTGTGTGTGTGCTGAAGTGGAGGAACTGAGGGGCCAGGTGAGCCGTCTGCAGAGCAGGAACAGAGAGCTGGAGCTACAGAGCAGCGGCCGAAACAGTGACCACGCCCGGCAGATACGCCAGGTAAAACACACACAAAAAGCAAATAAAGTGCATTTACATGTGCATATATATTATATATTACACTTCATTAGGTACACCTGTATAATATAATGCAATCCAAGACAACGGTTATAAAGTCTACTTTTATGATGCCTATAATTCTTTAACTATAGGTGCTCAGTGCTAAAACATATAGTTGAATTTACAGATCTCCGACAATGTCACCAAAAACTGAACATTCTAAACTTTGTAAAGGTAGAGTTTGTGGCTGAGCTGTTGCATTGAATTGCATTCGATTGTAATAAAGTGGCCATTGAGTGCATGTTGCATGTGTTCATAGCATGCTGAGGCCCTGTCCAGTTTGCGTTCTGAGATGGTGCGAGCCCAGACAGAGGAGCTGCGTCGCATCCAAAAACATGCAGATGATGAACGGGACAAACTGCAGAAGGAGATAGAAAAAGAGAGAGCAAACTTACAGAAGGAAAGAGAACAAGAAAAGAATCAGTTCGAGAAGGACAGAAACAGACTGCGCAGAGACAGAGAGGAGGAAAAGGGAGCACTGGAAGAGATCAGAGAACGTCTGAGGAGAGAAAAGGAGGAAGAGATGGACCGACTGCAGAAGGAACTGGAGGTCGAGAGGGTTCGTGTTCGTTCACAGTTGGACAAGAGCATTGAACAGGTTGAGGCGGAGAGAGCTAACGTTCAGCAGAAGCTGGAAGAGGAGAAGAAGAGATTGGTGGAGAAGGCTGAGGAAGACAGGAAACGGTTGAAGGAGCAGGTGCGGAAGGCAATAGAGGAGGTGATGAGGAGGCATGCAGCCGAACTTCACAGTGTCCAAGAAGCTCTGAGCTCAGAGAAGAAGACCAACCAAGAGGTCAGTCTCTGTCTGCACATCTGCACTCCACGGGGGGTGGGGGTATTCCATTTAACTATTAACCATTACTAGATACAGTAAATTTGAGCTTTAAACTGAAGCTGGAATAGTTTTTCCCTTTTTGTCAGAGCATTTAGGCTGACAGTGCCGTAAGAGGACGGACTCCATGGTGAAAGAGGACAGTTTTTCCATAGCCTGCACTCATATCTGAATTTTAAAAATAGCCTGTTGCTCAGCTGTGGCAGCCGGGTCATACAGGCTTAATTATTTTGGTTTCAGTTTCAGTCAGACTTTGGATTTAATTATTTTGGATACAAGGACAAAGCGCTATGAGCAATAATTTCCCCTTTCATCCTGTCACACAGCTGCAACAGTAATACTTTCCTGCTCTGAGTCTGTGTGATGTTCTCTGTTAAAAACTCTCTTAAGCATACACAGAAATCAGGATTCTCCTGCCAAAATCTAGGTGAACAATTCTGAAACAATTTTGTGTAGCATAAATGTTTTTGTCTGATATGCTGTCCTGTGAATCATCGGGCGACGGGTCCCCACCCCCTGGTTGGGAACCACTTGTCTAAAGAACATGTTAAATGATTTATTTTTTTAACTCAGTGTTCTTATTTCTCAGTGTAGAAATAAGAAGAGATTTTATCACATAATTGCCTGCCCTTTTAGCCTTCTTATAATATGCACTTCATAGTCACTAATTATTAATCAGGGTTAGCAATAAGGAGATGGTTGGTATGGTTGGGTTTAAGTGCTAAAAGGAATCTCAACAGTTAAAGTAATAATGGTTCTGATGAGGATGATTTTGATTGGAAGGTGTGTGCGCATTTGGAAGAAGAGAGGAGAAGCGGTGAGGAGCTACGCAGCGGGCTAGAGAAGGAAACAGAGGAGCTGAGGACAAAACTGAGAGATGCTACCAATGAGGTCAGAGGTCAAATTACACTAGTTGACTGTTTATTTCTACCAGATAAAATATATCAGATATCAGTTATGAAACTTGTCATATGCGAAGTGAAAGTGAATCGTTTCTGTGCTCTCAGATCTGTAGGCTGGAGTCAGTGATCCAACAGGAAGGCAAGAAAGAAAAGGTGGCCCCTGAAGCTGCACGCTCATGTGGACCACAGTGCTCTCGTCTGGAGGAAGAGCTTCATCACACTCGGAGTCGGGTGGCTCGGATGCAGGAGGAGGCAGAGAGGCATCGCGACAGGCAGCAGAGAGAGATCGCGTCCCTGAGAGCTGAGAAACACCGTCTGGAGGAGAAAGTCCTGGAACAGAGCCGACTGAACACGGAGAGGAGTCTTCTAGATCAGGGCCAGCGGCACACTGAGGACCGGATCAGGTAGCAGAATAAACACCAACCTGCCAGAACTGCTTAGGCTTACATGTCAAAGTCTTGACTCTGCTTGTAATCACCTCCTTGCCCTCCTGTTAAAAGATCACAGGGGAAGAGCAAAGTTGAGGCGAACTACGGCATCTTTTCTTCTCTTCAGTTCGATTCAGTTTCATTTGAATGAGCTTTATTGACATGTAATGTGTTTTACCAGAGCAAAACATGACAAGAAATAAGCTACAGCCATAAAAACGATACATGATGCTACAAACAGTATCAGAAATCAATATCACAATCCAAATAAACATTAGCCGTAATAGCTTTCAGAAAACCAATTAGTCTGTCCTGTCTCATATAGTGATTCTACATATCTAGCAGCTTCTTTCTCATTATATATATCGACTATGATTACTGTATACACACACTCAAAACAGCAGATTACTTGTATGTGTGTTTAATTACTCCAAAATACTAGTTTACATATATGAACAATAATGAATTACAATAGTACCCCTCAACATGTCGTTACTTTTCTGTTCTGGGGTCTTTTCCATGCAAAGGCACACATTTACAGAATCTGTTAGCTAAAGTTTCTGCTCCAGAAATACAACCAGGGAATTCCTAATCTCTTAATATGACAAAGAAAACCAGGTTTGCGCTTATGTGGGCGTTTATGAAATAAAGTTATAAAGAAAAGTAAGAAATAATCAGGTCTACTAAACCTCCTCTTAAGATAAGTTAGAAGCACAAGCAAATAAGACAGTGTAACACAGAAGAGTGTAGCAAGAAGAAATAAATAGTACATTTTGCATCTAGGTTAACTCTGCCTCCCTTCTTGTTCTGCTACATGCCTCCAGGGCAGAGTGTGAGGATCGTCTCAGAGCAGAGTTCAGGATAGAGATGAATGCTGCTGTTGCTGAGAGCGAACAGAGATGGCAGAACAGAGAGCAGGAGCTGCAGACCCAGATATCTGAGCTGCAGAGTCAACTGAGCGAGGAGCAGGTGAGTCTCCTTCACAAACTGCCAGTAACCATCTGTGATCCTTTTCCTCAGATCCTTCAGCTATGCTGAGTTTCACTATAGGCATCTAATGATAGCCTGAAATCATACAGAATTGCCGTTTAGTTTATTGTTCATATTTTTCTTGAAGAGCGCTGGCGGTCTGGAATTAATGTAAACTGGCCACTTTTTTTAAAAGCAAGTGAAAACAGCTATCCAGCTTGATGGACTTGTTGGTGAGTCGTAGACTGCAGCTGACAATTCTTTCCATCATTGATTGATTTTCTCATTTAATCAATTTTTCTGAATGTCAGAAACTAGTGAAAAATACCCATTATTACTTATAAGAGCCCAAGATGATGTCTTGGAAAAGCTTGTTTTGTCCAAACAAGAGACCAAAACCCAAAGATATTCAGTTTACTGTCATACAGTATCTGACAGGGAAATCCTCGCATTTAAGAAGCTGCAACAAGCAAATATTTGGCATTTTTGCCTGAAAAAGATTGAAACGATAAATGGATAATCAATTCGTTTTCTGACGATCATTCTGAAAACAACACTTTGAGGGTCAGAGATGATTCACTGCCTTCAGCTGCTTTCCAAATGCCATTCAGTGTGTCACATTTCATTTGGTTATTATGAGGTTATGTCTGACTGAACTCCACACATTAAGATCAGTTTACTAGTTGTGATAAGTACTTCTCAGCCTGTGAAATCAGTAAGGACCTCTGTGGCTCTGAGGGAGCTTTGACAAGTCAAAGAAAATAAACCTGATGATGTCACCTGATAATAAATTCTAACAGAAAGCCTGTGTTACAAACTGGGATGTGGAGTTTGAAAGATGTGGGTATTTACCAGGGTGTTTAATGTTATACTTTATTGAGCTGCATTACGTGGGAACCAGTGTTTTAGAAGCTTGCGCCACACTGAGACTAAAAGTCTGGATATTTCGTGCTCAGTTGCATCGATTTGTCCATTTCCCAACTTTATGGGAGTGCAATACTAAATAGCTGGATTACTCTTTTAATTAGTTCCATAAGCCTGTTTTTGAGTGCACAATGAAGACTTTGTTTTATTAATTCTTTTTGGAAAGCAGTCTGTGTCTGCAAATTCTTAAACAAAAGCAACATCTCCATTTAATTTAATGCTTGCTGCAAATTCATCATCTCAGGATTACTTTGACGGCGCGCAGAGCACTTAAAATCCTTTGCTCGCGATTTCTCACCAACGCAGGCGGAGAAAAAGAAGGCGGGCCCGGGAGATGATTGCCATGGCAACCCCGAAATTGACAGGCTGAGGAAAGAGGTCCAAGACACCAAGGAGATAAACAAGAAACTGAGGGAGCTGCTGCAGGTACACGCACACGCCTGTATGCGCACACATTTTCCAAAATCACATGTGCTCTCTTTCATAGGTTTTCCCTGTGATGAATAATTAAGCAGCTTTGATGAAAGCGCTGCAGTGAAGAGGCAGCGTAATGTTATTCTATGAGTGTGTGCATTTATCCATGTAACATATACACAGTTAAGTACAGTATATCGGAAAGTGTAAAGACAGGCTTATGCAGCTGTGTGTTAATGTGTTGTAGGAGCCCCAAACCCAGTCTTCAGCCGAGGAGAGACACAGTCACGCCATGGCTCTGCAGGCGTTAGAGAGACAGGCAAAAGAAGATGTGCTGTCTGAGAGGAACAGGCTACAGACAATGCACCACCTGGAGCTAGGTATCGCACACCTGCACATATAAACATAATCAGGCATGAGCATAAGCACACGCAGACACATTCTGTATAGCATGTACACAGCTGCATGGACAAATGAGCAAATGTACACACACACACACAGAGCAAAATACACATTTAGATTATAAATTCAACAGTGAAGTTGCTATTGCCATGGATACACTTCACCATGGCAACAGCAAAAGGGTACCTGTAACAGTGGACCAAATTGATTTTGTTTTCTGTATGTGGTCGTGTGTGTGTGTGCGTGGGTATGTGTGTGATATCAGATAAGCAGCGTGCAGAGTTGACCCAGCAGCACACAGAGTGGAGCCGACAGATGACCCAGCGACACATGCAGCAGATAGAAGACCTACAGGCTCAACTACAGGCACACACACAGATGATGGCTCTGCAACAGGTAACACACACACACACACACACACACACACACACACATATTAGTCCCACTGGGATGAGTGTGAACAAGTAGACAAACACAAACACACATGTCTCTTTGTCTGTACTAGTCTTTCACTTACATAATCTCTCTTTGACACACACACGCACAACAAATACACATACAGTATATGAGCACACACAAGCAAATCACAGCCATTTCACAACTGATATCATTATCGTTCACAAGAGTAAAATCCTCCGTGGCTCTGGGATTAAGTCAACACAGCGGCACTAACCATTTTAAAAATTAAATTCTGAATCTTAGAATGAATGCAGATATCGATAATCTACTGTTAATGTTAATCTACTGTACCCATGCTTGCGTGTGTGTGTTTGTGTGTGTGTGTGTAGGACCTGAAGCAGCAGAACCAGTATCAGGTGTTTGAGCGACAGCTGGATGAGAGTCGCTGTGCCATGCTGGAGCTGCAGAGAGAAAATGCAGCACTGAAGAAGCAATTAAAGGAAAGGTAAGGAAAGATGTGGGCTCATGTGTACTTATTCACGCATTACTGATATCCTTCAGGGATGAAACTAATGATTATGTTCATTATCGGTTAATCTGCTGATATTTTGTCTCGATTAAATGTCAAAAAATAGTGAAAAATCATCACAGTGTGCCCAAAGCCCAGGGGGACATACTCAAGTTGTTTTATGCAATCAACAGTCCAAAACCAAAGACATTCAGTGTACTATCATATGACAAAGAAGAATATATAAACCTCACATTTAAGAAGAAGGAAATTGTGAATGAGAGTTAGATGAGAAGATCGGTACCACTCTCTGTAGTGGGTCTGTACAGAAGCTGTGGGCGGCCGTGGTTTGGTGGAAGAGCGGGTTGTTAACCAATCGGAAGGTCGGCGGTTCAATCCCGGCTTCCCCCGGCCATGTGTCGAAGTATCCTTGTTTTTCTTGAGCAAGATACTGAACCCCAAATTGCTCCTGAAGCTGTGCCTTCGGATTGTGAGTGTGTGTGAATGATTAGTTACTGTACTGATGGGCAGTTAGCTCCTGCCAGTGTGTGAATGGAGTGAATGTGATATGTAGTGTAAAAGCGCTTTGAGTAGTCGGAAGACCAGAAAGGTGCTCTACAAGTACAGTCCATTTACCAGTGAATATAAAGCCACAGCCAGCAGCCAGTTAGCTTAGCTTAGCACAAAGAGTGGAAACAGGGGGAAACAGCTAGCCTGGCAAAGGTAACAAAATACACCTACCAACACCTCTAAAGCTCACTAATTAACACATTGTTACCCGTACATAACCCCAGTAAATATAATGTGTTAATTAGTGAGCTTTAGAGGTGGTGGTAGGTTAAGGTAAGCGAGTTGGCAAAAAGAAGACAACACATGCTTTGACAAACTGTGTGAATTGGCTAAATTTGATTACATTTATTGACAAAAGATTATTTAGGATAAATTCCTACTGAAGAAACTCTGTTTTTTATCTATTAAAATATGTCTAAAGGGTTTTACATATGTAGGTTATAGTTAGTTTACAGGTTCACTGCAGTATATGACAAAAATATGTTTTTTTGTGCACTGTCTTTGTGTATAGTTAGGATTTTGAGCTTTATTAATTACTGGTGTATATGAAAACTATAGCCACTACAGTAGATGGTACACAGAAATGATGTGTAGTACAGTAATAAGCAGGCTAAATTAGCAGTGCTATTTCCATCAGTGATGATTCAGCCATTTTCAGGATGCCTTTTCATCATAATTGTTTAATTGTATTAACCATGCCACTTTCATTATTTCTATTCTTCTTCTTGTATCTCCTGTCCCTTTCCAGGTCAGTACAGGAGAATCCTGAAGCTGAAGAGAAAGAAGAGGAAAGTGCAGAATTGCAGAAGAAGAAAGACGCCCAGCTGGAAGAAGAAGCACAACGTCTGAAGGAGGAAGTGGAGAAACTGAGGGTGGAGATGGAGAAACTGGAGGAGTCACAGAAACACTGGGAGGAGAAGAAAGAGGAGGACGTAAAGGAAGAGGAGGTGGACGAGGAGAAGAAGAAGGAACGGGAGGAGGAGAAGAGGAGAGAGGAGGTGGAGGAGATCAGGAGGGAGCACAAGAGGGAAATGCAGAGTTTGGTCTCTGAATACAGCAGCGCCCAGACGCACCTGCAGGCTCGGATAGTGGCCTTGGAGAACGAGTGAGTAGAGGAGAGGCACGTGGAAATACAACAGTTTAGAATTAATATAATCTGGCTGAAACACTGCGAGAACATCAGGACGGGTATGAGAGTAAAGGTGCTGTGTGTTTGTGTATATGATTTAACTGCAGGCTGCGTGAGCGGGAGGAGCGGTGTAGGAGGAGGGAGCCTCGATGTGACGACCAGCAGTTGGGGAGACTTCAGGAGAGACTGTCTGAGAGAAACCAGCTCATTAAACGATTAGTGGTGATAGCACACGCACACACAAGCACAAACACACACACACACTAACAGACTGTTTACCTGTGGAGCTGCAGCAGAAGTTGCTCACTTAAAGGATTAGTCTGGTGATATTTGATGTTGTTTTTATTGTTAACAAACCCCGAAAAAGACCAAAAGGAACATTGAATTGATTGTCTGTGTAGTGAAAGTCTGATATACAGTATCTTATTCTTCTGTGCCATAGAGGCATATAGAGACCTGTATTTCCAAGGCAACTAGAATTCCCCCAGTTAAGCCGTATAACAGTTGCAACAGTACATAAAGTATACCGTGTACTCTGTCTCTGGTAAAACTCTAAATAATGTTTAAAAAATGTTTTGTTCAAACATGTCTTTCTAAATAACTCACTAGCCAAACAGTCATGATATTTGAGCTTGACAGCTCGTTCTTGACCTTGAAAACAGAAGTTGATGAAACGATCTCCACTCAAGGCCCACTTACTCACTTGTTGTGCAGCTTTCGACCATATCATTTTGTGCTCATGAGCAGATTTAGTTTGCTCAGTTGCCACCAGGGAAATTTTCCATTAATCTGAGCACCTCTAGGACTTCTCATGCATGTGAAGCTAAGGGGTGTCCTGATGGCCTTGTGGTTAGGATGCATAGCACGTACCTACAATGCCCCCTCTTTGATTCCCTCCAGGGAATTTTGTTGTTGAACTCCTCTCTTCCCCCCATGTTTTCTGTCTGTATTTCAACTGTTGCCGTCCAATGAAGGCAAAAACAATCTTTGAAAAAAATTGGAGCTAGTTAAATTAACGGCGCCATACAGTCAAAAGCTCCAGAACTAGGTGGAGGAGGTGGACCTTGAGATGAAATCAAACAAAGATATTGAACCCTGCTAAAGTGGCAATACAAGCTTCTCCAGTTCCAAACAGGACGACTGCTGTCATGGTGCAAAATGACCTGACAGGTTGAATTTGAGAAATTCTTAGAGCCAAATAAGACTGTTGAGATTATGTAAAACCGGCTGTGTAAAAGGGCACCACTCAAACCAAATCAAATTGGAACAGTGTCTTCATTAATCATTTGTTGTCATACATGCGTAGGAGAAAATGTTATTTTTTAAAGTGTCCTCTGCCAGAGTGCTGTGTCTGCCATCTGTGTGGCATGAGGCAGCGTAGCAAACAAGTACACCCTCCAGACACAACGCTAATACAACAGCAACAACACCAACTGTGAATAAGGCAAATGAAAGTCCTTCCTCATCCTCCTTCCCTCCAGGAAGAGAGGCATCAGCTGCAGCTCGATCCTCCTGTTGCCGGGGACAACAGCACCCTCAGGCTTCGCGACAGCAAGTCCCGCCCCGGGAGCGTCACGCCAACCATGAGGGTGAGTTTGTCTGTTCTGTATGGAGGACTAAAAGTGCCAAAATGAAATAAATAAATACACCATTAAATAATTACTTAAATGTGTCATTAAATAATTAAAATACCAATTATTTCAATATTTACATTTACATTTCATGATTTACATTTACATTTCATGGTCCTGTGTTGCAGTGCTTCATGAATTGTCAAACTGTCAAACTCGCCCATCAAAGTTGGTAGGCGGATCCTGACACCTGATTGGTTACCCTGCGCATCAAGTCAAGACAAATCAATTCCAGATAATGGATCGATGCAGAGCTACTTCCAATACACTGGGTGGCGCGCTTCGCCTCTAATGTTGTTTTAGATAACTATTAAACTAAACTTTTCCGCCAAGTCGACCCTGCTAACCCCTAACGTTGAGAACGCCAGGACAAAATGGCTAAAAGTTGCCCGGAGCTGCTGCGAGAAGCAGCTAATTTAATAGAAGAAGCTCTGAGCAAAACTCCTCCAGCTCCGGTGGCTCAGTCTCAGCAGAATCCTGCCGCTTCAGCATCAGCTAGTAGTGGCACTTCACGGTGAGGCTGCCAGGCAACTGTTGCTGTTATCGACGAGGACGGACAGGATCAGGAATGAGCACATCAGAGGGACAGCTCATGTTAGATGTTTCGGAGATAAAGCCAGAGAGGCCAGATTGAGGTGGTTTGACATGTTCAGAGGAGAGGCTGTGAATATATTGGTAGAAGGATGCTGAGGTTGGAGCTGCCAGGCAGGAGGTCTAGAGGAAGACCAAAGAGGAGATTTATGGATGTAGTGAGAGAGGACATGAAGTTAACTGGTGTGAGTGAAGAGGATGCAGAGGACAGGGTTAGATGGAGGCACATGATTCGCTGTGGCGACCCCTGAAAGGGAACAGCCGAAAAGAAAGAGACTTCAGACCAAAGCAATGGATCAGACTAGATTAGCGTTAGCCCCACCCACTGACTGTGATGGGTGAGTTTGACAGTTTGACAATTCATGAAGCACTGCAACACAGGACCATGAAATGTAAATGTAAATCATGAAATGTAAATATTGAAATAATTGATATTTTAATTATTTAATGACACATTTAAGTAATTATTTAATGGTGTATTTATTTATTTCATTCTGGCACTTTCAGTCCTCCACAGTTCTGCTCATGCACATAATGTATTCATCAAAATGAACCTCCTTGCAGCCAGAAGCGCTCACTGGGCTGGAGCCAGCTTCTCATCTCGACAGTTCACCAGTCTGTCATAAAGACACGCCCCCTCTGTGAACCACACTGCTTTTAATTGCATTCAGTAAAGATACAGCCTTGTATGAAGAGTAAAAATGTGGTTCCTACAAAGTAAAACAAGTTTAAGGACGTAATCTTGAACCATATGTTTGACTTCACATATTAATCTAAAAGTAACTTTATTAAGTAAGTTTATTCGTTTTTAATGTGTAGACACACAATATGGAGATTTTATATGATCCTCAGTGAGAAAACTAAAAGTCATAATTTGAGTCTGCAACTGAGCACAGGACTCAGTGAGCATTAACTTGCCTAAATTCATTTTGGTGTCAGTTAAGTGATCACAGACCATCTGGGCTGGTAAATATAAGCATTATTAGTATTGAAGCATGTGTGCTGTTTACTGAATATATTTGAAATGATACTCCACCCAAAATCTTTTTAATATCAAACACGCACCTTCCGTAGACACTTTGTGATATATATTTTTTGACAGCTAATGGTTGCTGTGGTCAGCTTGGAATCATGGCAGTGAGTTTTGAGAGTGGAAGAAAAGGTATCAAAACATCACAGACCATTCCTGCAGCGTAACTTATCTGGTGACTATTTGTATATATTTTAATTGTATTTGTATTTATAGTTTCTGTGACGTATTTATTCACTGATCTACTGCATATCATTCTAATATAGAGTAGCATAAAAGGAACTAAAAAACTAAATCTCATTATACAACCCTGTGTTTTAAAATGATCAATACATCTATCTTGTATCTTGTATGCTCAGTATGTTCCAAACGCTCATCGTTGGGCCAAAACAAGTTGTTTAAACATAGTGAGCATATGGTTGATTATGCTGCAGGAGTGTTTGATACTTCTTCTCTAGAATAATATTGTACCTGATGAATTCAAGCTGGCCACAGCTGCTGTTCTTCATGAAGAAGCTAAGTAAAACATTTTACAGCATACAGTGGGTGATTGTTTGATACTCATGATATAAAGAATTTTTGGCAGAGTCTCATTTTAATTTCAGACTTTCCAGTCCATCCCTCACTGCCACTCGGTGTGGCTAAGGCAAAATTATGTCAGCATGCTCCGAATGAAATCAAATGTATCATGTCCTCAAAGGCCAAAAAGCAGTTTTCTCAAAGATTTCAAATAGTCGTCAAATTCAACAACCCTCCGATACAGCATCACCTGCAATCTGTCGGCAAATGTCATGTGATGGGCAGCGTTGACCTAACATAATATGAACATATTAAGTTTCATTTTTAAAGTAATTTCCTAAAACAACAAATCTGGGCACCTCAGATTTTAGAAAAAGTTGCTCAAACAGGAGGAATTAGTGCATTTGTTTGGGATTATTTTCAGCTGTGGATTAATACACATTTTGTGCTCTAGTGAGTATTTATTGAAACAGGACAGTGTATGTGTGATTGACTCAAAATAAACTACTGTGTTCCTTCATTATGGAAGGAACATGTCACCCAGTGCAACAGTGTTTTAAATAGTTTTTGGACAACATGGAGGGCTACTGTACAGCACAGAGGTATAAGATATATCAGGCTTTGGCTACACAGACATTACTTGTTAGTAGGATCGATAGTCTTTTTGTCTTTTTAAAGGTATACTGTTATAAAGAAAAATATAGAATATCAACAGCCTTATCTTTTAAATGTGTTTCTTGAAAAATAACAGTAATTTCATGGTGTGTCAACTTTAAATAAAATGGACAAAACTTTATTTTGAGTATTGTAACACCAAAATATAAACTATGGTGTTTATTACCAACAGAGGAAGCGCGTGGAGTCTCCTCCTCGTGTCACCAGCATCCCCAGAGCCGGCACTCACGACAGGAGCATCTTCCTACCCCATTCCTCCTCATCGTCTTCCTCCGCCTCATCCGTCCATCAGCACTCGTCCTCAACCCTCCCCCACCAGTCCACCTCCCACCCTCAGACCTCCCTCCTCTACTCCACCTCCTCTCTTCCACACAAGCACACCTCCCTCTCCCTCAGCCAACAGTCCTCCCCCTCCGTCCCTCGCTCCACCAGATCCCGGACGTCCTGCATCCCTCCCACCCCAGCGCCCACCGCCCCGCTCCCCGTCTGCCCCTCGCCGCAGACCGGCATCCGCTATGTGTCGCCCTCCTGCCAGGAGCCGCATGCGCACCTGCAGGCCCAATCAGTCAGGTATAAACATTTTAACATCTTGGCCGTGATGTTACAAATCTAAAAGAAAGGGAACGGGAAAGCCTCACACTCATAACTCAGATCCATCTTTTCATATTTCATATAAAGATCAACATTTCAGCAAACTGCCTTCTTCAGAATAAGACACCACAGTCACCTGAAACCAAAAGTATGTCCACATAATCAAGAAATCAACCAGCACAAACCATACAGTACATATAAAAATACACATATACTACATAAACATATATGCATAGAAGAAGTATTCAGATATTTTACTTGAAAGTAGAAGAGTCCTGCATTCAAAATCTTACGTTAACGTACAAAAGCATTAGCATCAAATTTTACTTAAAGTACAAAATATAAAAGCACTCATCATACACAATGTTTCATTTCAGAATCATATACAGTATATTATATTACTGGATTATAAATATTGATGGATTCATGTGTTCATCACTTTAATGTTGCCGCTGGTGAAGGTGGAGATAGTTTTATATGCTGCTGGGTAGCTTAACCTATAATAATACATGAATTTATTAGTTTATTTGTATTTTGGATTTTTTATCTGAATCTGCAAAGCAACTGAAGTTATCAAATAAATGTAGTGGAGTAAAAACTACAATATTTGCCTCCAAAATGTAGTGGAGTAAAAGCATAAAGTAGCATAAAATGGAAAGTACAGTACAAGTACCTCCAAATTGTACTTAAGTACAGTACTTGAGTAAATGTACTTCGTTACATTCCACCACTGCTTATGAAGCATCATTTGTGTAGATACATTTTTATTTTGTGGATTATTTTTCTGATTTGAATTTAAATTTGAATGGCTTCAGCCTGATCGGCCTGATTTGAAGCACCTATCTTAGTATAAATGCCAGTCAGGTGGCCTTTTACATATTATATATTGTGCGTTTAATTATGGTTTTTAAAAAGCCTGCCTGTATGTGTTTCTTCTGTTTTGTAGGGGCCGGTATCTGGAGCAGAGGGGGACAGAGGGGCTAAAACAGGAGTGGTTCACCAAATACTTCTCCTTCTGAGCACACACACACACACACACACACAGCAGCTGCAAGTACATTTCCTCATATACAGTTCATTGCTTCTTATACACATCCATTTGCTTACACGCACACACACACACGCACACACACACACAGACAAACAGACATAACCACATCAACCTGACATATGGGCTCATCACCAGCAAGGCCATCTCAAACATTGCCTCAAAGCTCAACCAAAAAGTGCTTCTCAAACACATGCCTGACCTCGTCTCAGAGCATAGGCCTGCCGGATCTTGTTTGTATAGTTTGGAATGTCTCCATATCTTTTTTTAAAGCCGTCTTCCTTTTTTTAAATGCAACCTTTGCTCTAATCTCATCACACGATTATTCCAGGCAAGTGTACATTTCTGAAAACCAACAACCAAGTGTCTCTTCGAGTATGGAAGCATTCGACGTATTCAATCAAGATCCTCGTCAAAACGGACACACGCGACTCACCATACCAAAATGAAGCTTGTTTCAATGCAAAAATGTACAATAATCTTAAAGAACAAATTGAATAAAATATTTTCTTTTTGTAAGTGCTTCTTCTTTGTATGCCAGTGGAACAAGGGCGGAAAGGGCCCAAAGATCACATGCAAATTGCATCATAGGTATGGGATTATAGGTGGCACCTGTTTAGTATGGACTGAGCTGTGTTAGAGGTCGGTGAGATGCAGAAAATCCTCAGGATATGTACTTTTATATTGCTTTGTAAATTTATCTTGAAAATGGAATGACTTTTTACAGGGACATACAATTCTGAACCATGTAAGAGAATATTTCTTTGGATTCTCTGGGCCCTCAGACATGCCATAGCTAACACTGCTTGGCCACCTAGATTTGACACCACCTTTTACATTGCTGGAAAAGCAGGAGGATTCACATGCCGCATTTTGGCCTTTATTAGATGGGGGGCAGTACAGACCTGACAGGAAATGTTGTTCCATACCTGGGGGTCCCAAGAAAATTCTAAGGGGCCACTACTTACTTGGATTTTTTTAATTGAACTTTTTTCCACTTGTGAAATGCTGGGTAATGTAGTCCTCTAAAAAAGCTTCACATTAGAGTTTGGAGCTATGGATATGATAAATGTTCAATCAGGCTATATGTGATTTTATATCACAATATTGATACATTTTATGACACAGTGCATTTTCTGATAAAATCAATTAAGAAACTGTTTATTGAGAAAATAACCAGTTGGGAATGTCTGCTTTTGGCCAATTCATCACATGAAATACCTGACAAATCAAACTCTTTCATCACATGGATGCAAAAATCATTTCAAAATAATTTCCATTATAGCCTGACTGATACTGATGCTAATAGATCTTTGAGTTTAAAAAAATGATATACTAAGGAAGTCAGTTTTTACAGATTGGTGTACACCAAAACTGATCTGCAATATGCCAATATCTGCTGACATATTGCAGATTTATTGTTCATGTTCTAATCTCCATCCAACACATTGATTTGCTACATTGTCCACAACGGTGTAATACACCACAGGATAAATAGTATTATAAAATCTGATGGACAAATTTATATTCTCAGGATTTACATGTCGTCATATCGCTCAACCCTCAGATGAGATAAACTTTATTGATCCCAAGGGAAACTGAAATGTTTTAAGTTGTAAGCCAATATAGCAAAAAGATTCAGAGCCCTCATTTTGGTGTATTTCATGAATTTTAGTTCATCCATATTTTGGAGAAAGAAAAAAAACCCTCCATGGCGCAGAGGTCAAACCCTTTCCCACCATAACAGGAGGTTTGCATGGAATCTGTTGAGAAATGATCCAAACTGTATGTTAGGCTACAATTACTTGATATTTTGACATGATTTCTGAGATGATACGGAGTTCCGTATGTCCACACGTGGCCTTCCCTGTTCTTCCAAATGACCTCTTTACATATTGTGCAAACATTGTGATCACAATATCGCTTTCAGATGGTGTTAAAAAACAGATGAAAAAACTTTGAAAAAAATTATTTTTTTATTCTGCATATATATTTAAAATTAAAAGTGGACATAATCAATTTTAAAAATATGCAGCCAGTGTGGGTTACAGGCATAAATAAGCTTGATTAATACATTTTAAGACACATGAGTACATCACTTTCAAATTTTCACTTTAATAACCTTTGTCAAATGACAGTTCTGTATACACTGTACATTAAGTGACCTTCACCTCTGCCAGTGTCATGACATGTAACTGTCTTTACATGTCAGAGGTCATAAAGGATGACGGGCAGACTGCTAAAGAAGAGCCAGACACTTTGTACCTTTTTCACACTAAAAACAGTCTGTGTGAGCATCCTCACACTTCATGTGTTCAGTGCTCATATACTACTGAAACATGGGGCAGTTTTGCAGGACCTCAGTGGCAGAGCTGTACTGGAGGACACTGCCATAGAAATGTGTGAGCTCCCCTCGCATGTCCTTGGCACCCCTCCCTCCTGAGCCCCGGTACTTCATGGAAAGCAGCTTGGAGCAAAGGTAGTGGAGCCACAGCACGTTGGTATGCGGGTGGTAGTTACTCCAGTTGTTTCTGAGGCAGACAAAAAGAGCAGCATAGCATTAATGAATCAGTAACACAGCAACTCTGAGATGTTAGTTTAATACTGTAAATGAGCAGGATTATCCACGTACCACCCACTTATCTGTCAAATAAATATAAAGCTACAGCCAGGAGACGGTTAGCTTATCTTAGATCCATCCACAAGGACCTCTAAAGATTAGTAATTGTCACGTCACATCTTCTTAGTTTAATCCGTAATAGAACTTGTCGTTTTTATACTTTGGTTTTTGAGCATTAGATTTTTTTTTACCTTTAAAAACAGAGCCAGGTCAGCTGTTTCCAGTCGCTTTGCTAAGCTAAGCAGCTGCAGCTTCATATTTAATGGACAGATAGGAGAGTGGTATTGACCTTCTCATCCAACTGTCTGCTAGAACGCAAATAAGCGCATTTCCCAAAATGTCAGACTCTTCCTTTAAGACAAAGTCACAATGAACGTTTAAAAGAGATAACAGTGTCAAATTGCTTTTTTCCTTATCATACAAGCCACACATGTATGGTGAGCTCCAATTTTTAAGGGTGTATAATACGAACATCCTTGGTGTTTGAAATTTATAACTAATCAGCCATTTTGTATTTCTAGACGACATATTGATGCATCCAAGTCAAATCAATAAGAAGTCCAGTCCTGGCTCTGTTATTCCAACTCTTATTATACGTTTAGAACAGGATGTAGTTCTTCATATAGGTGCTCCATGCGACACCTTTACAGCACAAGAATCTCCAGGTTCTGCACATAAATGCACCGACCCATTCTCCTGTCTCATCAGCCTGTAGATATCAAACTGGTAATCCCCCTGGCCCATGAAAAGCTCCTCATCCTTCGAGATATCGCAGGACACCGTCAGATCATCTGGAGGGAAAAAACCAGGCGCTTGTCATTACGGTTCATGATTTTAACAGGGCTAAATATTTTGAGCACAAAAGATGACGAGTAGGAGGTAAAACAAATATCTGACCGATTTCTAGTCTGGAGAGAGAGTAGTCAATGATGCGGACCAGCACCCCTTTAGTTTCCAGAGAGCGGGCAGCTCCGTTCAGGAGGAAGCTCACCGTCTTTTGCTTGGTTGTTTTGACCAGCACATTGCCCCAGTGGAGGTCCCTGCAGTAAACAGCACAGGGGGATAAAGTTGCTGTTACAAGACACCAACTTTCGACCAAATCATCCATCACACTGACACCACATACACACCAACTGCGTCACTGAGACAGAGCACACCGCAAGTTTGATACTGAACGCCGCACACCTGATGTGGCAGTTGGAGTTTAAGTATCAGGCATCAAACTTAATATGAACAACTACACCAAACTTTCAAAGTATTTGTTGTCATTGGAGACTTTCATCATGTCTGGTTGTGCATCTTAAACTAGATTTTATTCAAATTGTCAGTGTTATGGAAGCTGTTGGTAGGTGAATATATTCAACAATACAGTGGTGTAGTGACATCATCATAGTTTATGCATGAACAATTTAAAACACATCAGCTCTAAAAATCCAGAAATGGCAATTATGAGCTTTGCCTTTATGGCAACTAGAGCTGGAACTGTTAATCATTAAGTCAATAGACAGAAAATTGTTAACAAATTGTTCAGTTGTTTAAATAATTTAAACACTAATGCAGAAAATTCTGTGGTTCCAGCTTCTGAAATGTATTTGGTGGTTTTTCTAACTCTCCTATGATAGTAAATTCCATCTATTTGCATTTTGTCGGACAAGACAAGACATTTCAAGATATCGCCGTGGGCTCTGGGAAACTGTGAGACATTCTTTCTTTTCTCTGACATTTTATAGACTTTATTTACATAGCATCTTCCCAAATCCTGAAGCATGCAGAAAATCACAGTTGCTATAATTTGTGAGTGTGTGTGTGGGAGTGAGTGTACTCTACCTGTGTTCAAAGTTTAGCTGCTGCTCAGCAACAGCCAAGGCAGCAGTAACCTGGTGAAGGATGCTCTTTGCCACCCCTAAAGACGCCAGCTTGACAACACAAAGGCCCAAATTAAAGACTGCATTTGTACCCTCACACCAAAATAAAACACTAAAGGAAAAAAAGAAAGATTTTTCTAATGAATACACTTCATTTGCAGAAGCTAAGCATTTCTTTTATATGCCCAACTCCAGCATACATATTTAAAAAGGTCTAACTGACATTAAGTTGCAATGACATAATTCAAGGAACTACTATTTTTATGCATGCAGTCTCTTCATTAATGTTTGAGAACATTTTTACAGCTAGTGTGCAACTGTAATGAGCTAAAGATAAAGTGTAATGCTTTTCTTAGAGTTCAGAGCACTTGAAACTCTGGCTGCAGTAGTGAAACTGGCAAAATTTGAAACTTAAAAGTCACAAAACGTTAAGGAGCAGAAACACTTGACATTATTCAGTAGGCTGAAGCTCAGGGAGAAAGAGAGACACAGACAGAGAGAGAGGGAGAGAGAGAGAGACAGACAGCTAGACGGCACTGAGCTGCTGTCACGCTGGTGTGGTTTGCTTACCGTCCCATTGCTGTTCTCTAGGTCGATGCCTCCAAACTCAAACTCCAGGATTATGAACAGCTGATCCTTTTTAAAAAAATCTAAGAAAAGAGAGAAAAAGTGAGGCCCACTGAAATAGACTATACACTTGTCCTCTGTTAAAAAGGCAGACCGTCTGATGAGAGATAATATTAAAAAGAAAAGAAAAGCCTCTGTGAGTTCCATCAGCCACTGTAACATGAAAGCCATGCTGCGCTGTAGTTCTCTGCATTAGGGAATGCAAATGTGAAAGTTAAACCAATGAGAACAGGCTTTGCTCTCACTGACCTGGTCTGTCATTCTCAGAGCCTTTCTGCTGGTCGAAGGTGTCCCAAGCATTCATGAAATCTGGAGGGTAGCAGCCTTGAACGCAGTGGAGGCTGCGAGGGAACAAGTCAAGTCACATAACACTCAAAACTACCAACACTAGACGCTAACAGGCAAAAAGACAAAGACCGGAGAGAGCTTACTTGTTGAGTCCAATAAATCCATGAGTCTGGTTCTGCTGTTTCTCTTTCAGGCTGCTCAGCTCCCTAACAGAAAACCACACAATGCTGTTTAGCTAGTGCTGGCCAGGTGAACTACTCTCCTGTGGTTAACACCTTTGTTGTCACAATGTCTGTAATGCACAGGCTATATTATAGTATCCCAGCAAATGGAGTGGTGTGATGTGCAGTGTTTGTTTGTACTCTGCATGTATGTGCTACTTACTTTGAGATAATAATCTCATGGAGAATCTCTCCAAAGGTCTTCTGGTCCTCCCCATTCACCTTCTCACTGCCCTCTAGTGGAATAATCTGTCAAGACAAGAACTGTTTCACTGCAGAATACACACACGCACACACAACATTTATGACAAATATTTATTATTAAGCATCTATGTGATTTCTTGGCATTTGACATGCCGAAGCACAATTTTGTTTTGCTGTTGTGCCATTTCCAATTTCAATCATAACATTCCCGACTATGGAGATTCACTCTTTGCTTAGGAAACACAAATATGTAATAAAATATATTAAACTCAAGGTACACTCTTTCGACCGTTTCCCACAGCAGTTAGTAGTTAACATCGTGAGCATGTGTCCTCACATGATGTTAACTACAACTGCTTGTGATATGACTGAAATTCAGTACTTAGGTCATGCGATGACACCTGAGCAAGGTTCATTCACTGAAGAAGGCCATGGAATAAATTAAAAGCTCTGGGAAAAGCTAGTAAGTGAACCTAGAGTTAAGAATATACTGTCACATACATTTCATACCAACAGGGAAGTCACCCGCCTCTTTGAACATACCACACGCTTAAACTTGTATCAACAGTTCACTTCAGATGCTTTATGGTTTATATCACATTGTTAGATCTTAGGCAACACAAACTATTGCACACATATATTCACCAAAAACACATACTTTGAGCGCAACAATTTCTCCCGAGGCATTGGTGGTGGAGAAGACCTCACCGAAGGTCCCCTCCCCTATCTTCACACACTGCTTCATACGCTGAGGGAGTATACACTCCTCCCAGGGCAGAGGGCGCTGCTGGCCACACTCGGCACACACCTTCTCTGCATCCGACAGATCTTCATCATCACACTCGACCTGTAACAAATGAAAGGAGGGTGGAGGTGACACCCATACTCAGACAGGAGATTCCCATCAAGTGTAATAAACCAATCAGTCAAACACAGAGCATGTTGAAAGTAGTACAATCTTGAAAATCACATTCAGTGTTCATAAGTTCATAAGGCACTTGGTAGTATGTGCGCTTTTGCGACTCTGTCATGGCCGTTTGTGCTGTACCAGAGAATTGCAGCTCAGCAGCTGTGACCGGAGGTGTTTGGGGAGCGGTGTCCGAAAGGGTGTGGCAAAGAGATCCTGGCTGACGTCTGATAGCGCCACTCTTCCAGGAGAGCCTGACACTGACAGACGTGAACTCCTCGGAGTGAGCATCACTAAAGTGGGGGAACGAGGGATAAGAGCCAAGGAAATTTTAAAACAAAATAATAAAAACGAAAGGAGGATGGAGAACAGAAGGACACAGTCATTGAACTGTCAACTTTAAGTAAAAAAAACAAATGTTTATAGTCCCGATGAGGGAGAAATGCCAACTTAGTTGCATGTGTGTGTGTATTACCCATTCCCTTGCGATGAACAGAGAGGACTGCTTTGAGTCGGCTCCAGGTGTGTGTGTTAGGGGTGAGGTCAGCCATCAGGGACGAGAGGTTGAACTGACTCGCTGTCACCGGGGTGGAGAAATTCATGGTAGTTCCCAACAGCTCCTACACACAGGAGGATGGATATCATAGTATGTCAATGATGCCACAGCTCCACCTGTGTTCCCTTGAAACCCTTCCTAACAACGAACAGTTCATTACAGTTGGGTGGATTGTAGAAGTAAAAACAATGTACACTTTAAACTAAAATCTGTTTGTGTGTGGTGTTTAAGTGGGTCAAAATACATACATGCAAAACATTCTCCCTCTAACCTCTTGATACCGTGCCATGCACATAATTTGTGGTTTTATTTGCCCAGGTTTTGACATCTTACATGGATCCTTGGTATGGAAGTAAATACAATTATATTTGAGGAGTTCAGAGCAATAATACAATAACTCCCAACAAAGTGCAGTGCAAGACACTGTCCCAGGTAACTCATTGTTAGTGAGGACAATCCATAGACTTTAATTTCCACTCAGGGTAAGAAAAGGACAGGGTAATGTTTTTATTGAAGGAAAACTTTATCAGGAAACTGTCCTGGTTGGTGTGGTAGTTTCTTGAATGTCATTTTTCAATGCTTTGAACGTCATAAACAAAAATCCATTTACCACCATTACGGTATATAAAAGGGGAAGCTTCACGAATCTTAGACCCAAATATCTCAAACTTTAGACAAACAAAATCAAAATTATTTGCAAGGGTGGATAGCACTGAAGATATACGGGAAATTTGTGTTCTTTTATGTCATTTGGGTGAACCAAACCTTCATTAGAGCCTGAATCACGTAGCATCACATTAAATGGCGATATGTAAAATCACTGGTATTCCTTGACAGACAAACATAAATAAAACATAATAAATATTTGACAAATCAGGTGATGTTTAAACATGTTCTTCTGACATAAAACCTGAAGAACACCACAGGAAGAAACGTTCCTATTTGGCGATACATTTTTAAAAGTGATGGGAAATGTCCACTTTACCAGGAATATATTAAAGATATTTTAGAAATTCCATCTTTAATAGTTATTCACTTATTAACAGTCTTCATGTGGCTTATTTAGTCTGACAATGACTAACCAATAATTAATCGATAGACATGTTTCTGCAGTACTGTGCTGTTTGTGTGCATGCTGTTCTCACCCGTGGCTGTTTGTGTCGAGTGGAAATCAGCTCATTGATGCTGCCGTCCACAGCCTTGCTGCCGCCTGTCTGTGCCGTCCTGCTCCTGAACATGTGTGTGCTGGCGTTGCCTTTGTTTTTCCAGCGACTCACGCTCAGACCGCTCACACACGCCTTCCTGGTCGTCCCAGGGCGGTCCGTGGATGTGCTCCTCCTTTTCTTTTCTTTAGGAGCCAGAGAGGTCTTTTTAAATTGGTGGGGAATGTTGCACGAGTTTTTTACAACTTCTTCTTTGTCTGAAGCGATCTTGTCTTCAGAACTATTTGAGACTCTTCGTTTCATATTGACCTTCATGGCAAAAGTGTCATCTTTACAGTGATAAGTGTCACTCTCAGACTGGTGGTCATTCTTGGTCTGGTCATCACTGGCTGAGTCGGACACATCTGTGGGTGACTTAAGTTTTTTGCCTTTGAGCTGCAGAATTTCTCTCAATTGCGATAAAGTTACTCTCTTCATCTCAACAATGAGTTTGTCGGTAAGACATTTCTCCTTCAGCACCGTTGCCTTTTCATCTGTTTCTGGGTCATTAGGCCCTGTCTGAGCTACTAGACTGCTGTTGTTTATTGACTGTCTAAAAGACGCCATGGTTTCTCCTGAACATATGAGATCTTCTCGGTCGTCAATGTTATGCGCATTGGCCTTTTCGGACTTGTTTGCATCTGGATTAGCAGACTTCTCAGTACAAGCCAAACCTGCCTCTTTCTGCTCCATGAACCGTTTGAGTTGCTGAACAGTCAGTTGTGACGAAGCCCAGTTTTTGAGCTCAACTGTGCATTTCTTAGTGAGACATTTGTGCTTGACTTCTACAGCCTTCTCTTCAGTAAACAGCGCTTGCACAGGGCTGTTGCCTGGTAATTCTGTGCCCATGTTAAACTCAGCGCTGCGGTCTGTGTCACGGGTAGATTCAACATAAAGTACTGCTGCTGACTGCTCCATGGATTCCATTATGGATGAGTGTTCAGCGGACTGCTTACAGTCAACTGATGGTGAATTATTAGTGCTTTGACTGTCAGTCACTGAAGCTGCATGTTCAGGAGACAGTAAATAACCACTGGTTTTAGCATTAGTCACAGATAAATGAGGATTAAAAGATGGTTCTAAAGACTGTGAAAGGTAAACAGTTTGACCGCTGTCCACAGACAGAGGATGTCCATTTGTTTGCCGGCTGCAGGCTGAGCTTGAATGTCCCAAACAGGATGAGTAGGTTGTTTGACTGCATAGCTGCCTCACAGCGAAGTTATCCAATCTTTCGAGCTGCACTGTGCAGCGCTCAGTCGAACATTTCTCCTTTAGAGCCTCTATCAGCCACTCTAACCCTCCTGCTGCTGACACAAAATGACTGCTGCTTTCACGGTCATCCGTAGACAGCAGATTTAGACTTGGTAATTCCCCAACATTCTTGGTTTTTATGTCTTCACTGTAGCTTTTGACTTCCTCACTGGATGAATGGGTGGAAGATTGATCATTGATAGGTACGAGTTTAAAGTGGGGCCGTTTGCTGAAGGAGGCTGCTGAGGGTGTAGAGCAAAAGATGGGTTTCCTGGGGCATGGTCCTAGGCTGCGATCGGCCGACTCATTGAGGGAAATCTCTCGGAAGGGGTTGTTGGCAAAGCTGGCAGTCCCTGCTGCATCCACTGAGTTCTCCGCACTTGACACCACAAATGCTGGGCGGACCCTCCTCCTCCTAGAAGGCCAAAGGATCCCGCTGGAACCAAAGGCCCCAGAAGTAAAGTCATCTGAAGAGTTGAGTATATTGAATGTTTCTTTAGGGAGTTTGGGTTTGGCAGCAACAGCACGTCTGCGGCGGGTTACAAAGCGGCCCGCAGAAGGAAGATGAACACTGAGAAAAAGAAGAAGAGAAGGAAGAAAGCTAATGATTACAGCAATTACTGAAGACATTTAGCTGGCGTTCAGACTGAGCACTGCAGTAGTGGGGGCTTTAGATTAATGCGTTTAAAGGCTAAAAAGACACCAAAACACTGCACAACGGTTTATAATACTAAGACAGGATTTTACAACTCTGGAAAGTTATCATGGCCACAACTATTTTATCTTTTGTCGCAGTGATTGCAAGGTAAACAGTAGACGTTCACGTTACAAACTACTCCACCAGGAATGCGTGCTTTCATGTATTTAATTGGCCAATGCAGCACCTGATAACGTTGCATCGTGGCAAAAGTTGAGCACCCCCTGCTGCGCCGCCAGACTAGCTCCTTTCAAATGAATGAGAAGGCTGAGTTTTTTCAAGCAGAGCCATCGTCGGTCTGAACGCGGCCTTAGGTAGCAGCTAATTAATGAGGGGTTCAACAGACTGACTGCTTCAACACTTATTTAGAGTCTGTCTTCATTTGAATTGAATTTTTGTGAAATTTGGCAGTGGATGATGAGTCTTCCTCGTTCTCACTGGTCCTTTTTCACCAACAAGACTCCAGGCACAGACACAAGCTGGCTTTTCCTTTTGATTCAATATAATCATTTCTCAATTTTCAGTGGAATTGTACCATGATATATGACCGCATTCTATTACTGTTTTACAAGATTCTGTAGTCTAAATTAATAACAACATATAATGTTTTAAAGGCTGCGTACTGCCACCAAAAATCTTTACAAATCAAACACTTAAAAGGTTATGGTCGGGATTAGGGCCACAGTAAAAATACGTGTTTGCCAATCCTACAGAGAGAGGTGGCATCTGTACACAGACATGAGAGGAAGGGCTGCCTGAGAGGCTCAACTCTGGGAACAAAGTTAAATTTGAGTAGTGCATAGTGTAAAACAATTTATCAATGTATCAAAATGTCAGCTGCTAGAAAATGTATCTATAACTGACAACTCGTTTAATAATTAGTAATAAAACACTAAACCTGGTTCCAGCTTCTCTAATGTTAAGATTTGATGCTTTCTATGTAAACATCATAAACTGAATTGATCAGACACAATAAACTTGCTCTGAAGATATAATTTTGGGCCCTGGGAACCACTGATGGGCATTTGTCAATATGTTTTATATTTGATATTGAATTTTAAAAAAGCAGACGTTTTGATTAAGGCCTCTGTTATTGCTATTAATGGCAAATGTCTGCTTGCAGACACTGTAGTAACAAAAAAACAACAAAATTTAGAATGAAATAGAACCACAAAACTCCGTACAAGCTGACGAGCCTTTGCGTTTTCAGAATGTGTTCAGCTCATGCTTGTTTGTGCACAGACCTGGTTGTCTTGCTCTGCTGAGCGGGCTGAGGACGGGGAGGAGAGGGCCTGCTGATGTTCTCCTCATCACTGCTGGTCTCTGTCAGACATAGCGTGGCCTTTTTCTTGGCAGGACGCACCGCTCTACGATTAGCAACACTAGTCTTCCCCTCTCTACGACAAGAAAAACGGAGGTACACGTTAGGAGCAGTAAGGATAAAGAGCACGGGCAAGTAGGTCAGAGAAAAAAAGAACTTAAAGACATTAAATGATGCAAAGAGCTTCAAGGATATGTTTTCTACCCTGGGATGGACGAAATATTGCAAAACCTTTTAGTATAATGTAATATATACGTCTTGCGATGCAATGTATTTTCCATAAGTAGGTCATGTTAAGAACGTATAGTTGACTAATTACTAACTATTTATTTATTACAAAATGCATATTAATGAAATAATGACATCAATCAAAATTGCGAGCTGCATGTTTGTTCACAGACCTGGTCGTCTTGCTCTGCTGAGCAGGTTGAGAACAGGAAGGAGAGGGGATATTCTCCTCATCAGAGGTCTTCTCAGTCAGACATAGCATGGCCTTTTTCTTGGCAGGACGCACCGCTCTGCGACCAGCAACACTAGTCTTCCCCTCTCTATGACACGAAAAACAGATGAACACGTTGTCTTGGGTTTTTTGTTACCAACATTGTTTTTTTTTGTGTATTTCTGTGTGTGTACAAACTGTGTGTACCACTGCTGCAGCCTATTTCACATGTCTTCACACTTTTGGCACAGTGGCAATATATCAGCCAGGGGTTTGTGTACTTGACAAAGGACCCAACCAATGATCGATTTTTGAGTAAATATTTAGATTTTTGACAGTTAAAAAAAGATAAACGATATACAAGCCAATATCCATTTTTTAAACATAATAGTCACATAAATGTAGATTTTTTATAAAGGGTCCCTTAACATTTGGTTAGTAAAGAACTGTGACCAAGATATTGGGTGAGCTGGACATTTCACAGTTGAGACGTGTCAATGCTCTGTGGTGGGCAAACTTTGTCATAGCTGCACTGTTTCTAAATGACCTCAAACATATATATGGCAGGTATGTCCTGCAGTTTTGTGCGGCTTATCGGCTGACATACAGTATGTGCAACGTACTCATATCTGTAAAAAGAAAACAACTGATGATAGTATCCCCCTTGCTGCTTAGAAATCACTGTATAAACCAAAAGCTTGTTGTGCAGCCCTTTCTGACTAAAGTGATAATCTAGTGAGCAATTTCAGATATCCCTGAATGGAAATGTTGGCGCAATTGTTCCCTTTTTGTGTAACGTTATTGAGTAGCAGACCGTTAATGATAAACTTAGCGTAATACGGTTCCCCTAAAACCTAGCAGAGGTAATTGTAGAACCTCATGAAAAACCCAATGCAATATAACGTTATAGACAGAAGTCGGGGAAATGAATAAGACAAGGCATTAACAGGAAGAATGTAAGCCCTTGTCGACTTGAACATACCTTATCCTCTTAGTTTGTGCGGGTTCAAAGAGGGAGGTGTCGCCGTCTGTCGACGGTGTGCTATCGAAGGCCTGCTTGCGGTTTTCAGGTGAGATCCAGGCGGACAGCTTTCGCTTCTGCTTACCGTATGTCTTCAGGTATAACGACTTTAAAGGCTTCATGTTTGACATTACAGCTATAACCGTGCAAATAAGCCGAACCTACGTTACATCAACCGACAAGTGACTGTTCAAAAGAATTTAACGTGACTAACCCAGATGAGACCAACGTTAACATCCGTCAGTCACGTTTAAGCTAGCCAGACAGCGCGAGCTTTTTCTAACTGTTCACTGTGCTGAAACAAAATTAGCATAACTATATCCACCTTACAACGTATTAACAGTGACGACGAAACTCCATCTAAATAGCTGTTTTAACCTATTTCCATGATTGACAGGGTTCTCATCTTTGTATCGCGTTCATTATTTTCCTAACGTTACATAAACCGGAGTCTGCTGGACCCGCTTCTTGTTCAAACTGCTGGACACTTATGATTGGTCCACAACCGGTGATGATGTCAGCACAGCGCCACCTGGCGGATTGGCGTAATTGCATCTTGGAGCTGGAGGAGAGAGGAGGAAACATCATCTCTTTTTATGTGCATATGAAGTTGTAATATTCAGTATTACGCAACATATTTATAGGGATTAATTCGTTGTGAAGTAAAACGTTGGGTTTATTATACTTACTAATTTGCCTTGTGCAATGGTTTTGGTTATTGCACTACAGTAGGGATTAAAATGGACTCACAGTGAAACCCATTTAAGTGGGCAATAGTGTGAATGCCATCCTCTGGTACACATAAACAATGCAGTAAATAGGTGTAACCACCAGGTGTCATCATTTTATTAGATTGCCCTATACTGTATGAGCGCATGCATAATGAACAGCACACATATTGGTGATATTTACTTGAGTATTGTGTGTGCTGAATATTGTTTATGTTGCCATATCTATTTTAAATATACATTTAAAAAAACATTCTTGGAAAATTCATGTTTTTGAAAAGAACAGTATGGATCACTGCGATCTCTTTGTTCGAATCAGTGGGCAGCTATTTGCATCAGAAATGAAACACGACTTAATCCTAACCCCAGTATTCATGAATATTATTGGCCCCATGAGGTTGATAACACTGGAGGAAAAGTGAGGAGGTCACCAAAGACACTAGGATTCATCAGGTTCATATCTGTACCAAATTCCATCACAAGCTGTTGAAAGTTATCAAGATGTTTCACTCAGTGTGTTGAAAAATCATCTGTGATGTGTTTTTCATGCATATGGTGGCTGTTTGTGTCTTCTTAATGCCCACTTGCAAATACACCCAGCTAGACCTCTTTGCCTGCAGTCCAAACTGGACTCTTCCCATTCAGATTTCAACAACTTTAAACAGTAATTACTTTTTGGTTTTGCACTTTTAGACCATTTACTACAAATCATATGTACAATGTTGCCAATTATATTTCAAGACATGGCTTACAATTTGTTTAATTGTTTTCCTACCTTCCAGGCACCATTTGCTTCCCATTCATTTCTGTATGCTATGAGACTCATCTTGTAGAGACTTGAAAGTTGCTCGAAGGTAATCCAATTACCCATCTCCAGAATGGCCCATAATGAAATGCTATACACCATTAAAGTGTTCTGGGACTGTGGCTTTTTGAGATTTGATGCAACTCAGCAAGGAGAGGGCTGGACAAATAAACCTTTTTTCAGGATGAATATTTGTGTATTATAAGTGCATGAATTCCACACAATGCATCTAGTCTAGCACTGAATACTGCCAGGTTTAAGTTACGCCAACAGTATAATATTTGGAAGGTTTAAATTGGTTACAGGTGCCACTTTATGAAAGGGACATACTGAGCTACACAGTAATTCCTCTAGGCCCTACACATTGTTTTCAGACTAAATGCTCTTTTAGTTGTTCCCTGTCAGTAAATTACAATTGCTGCAATACTGAACTCTACAAAATGCTCCCATGGGTGGTGGCTTTGTATTGTTCAGTTTGTAGTTATCAGTGGGCTCGGGACACTGGAGAAATCAAATATGAATGGTGCTTTATTACCCATAAATGTATTACCAATACAGCAAGGCAATAAGTCAGCTTTCTCCTTACACTATTATTATTTAGTAGAAAATTGGGTCATAACACTAATTACAAACTGATAATGGCATTTATCTGTAGGCTGATATTTTGTTATTTTATAGCTGTACTTTGGGTTTGTAAGTGGTTAGTAATGCCATTATCATAGTGATGGAGCAATGTTGTTTTCATAAACACCCAGTGTCAGTGTTCTGAAAGAAATTTCAATCTGCCATCTGATTACTTTAATTGTCATATTTCGTTAAAACTAAAACTACAAAATACAGCAACATTATCCCCACTATACATACCTGGTCTTATGGCAGTAATTGCAGAATTAATACACTACCCTCCTGTAAAAGAACATACATATTAGGTTTCTACATGATGTCTTATCATTGACATACCATGCTACTGTAGTATACTGTGGTAGCTACTGTCACTTTGTTGTATTTTGTTATCTCGTGTTTATTACACATTTATATATCACACATTAATATCATATGTATAGTTATTTGTTCAAATTGTACTATTTCGATCTTTATTTTCTAGATATCTAGATAGATGGTTAAGACTTGTTAATGTTCTTGGGGGGGAAAACACAAAACAACTTACCAAAACATAGAAAACTTTCAAGTTAGCAAATGCCCTTCTGTAAAATGACCTTTTCTTGAAAGAAATTAAAGCAGTCATTTGTAGCACCACTATGGGATAAAGTAGGCATTAAAGGCAGTTTAAAAAAAAAAAAATTCGCATGGGAGCGTTCGCTTCCGGAGCAGCGTCCCCCGGTTCCCCCTGTCGGAGAACAGCGGCATCTGGGAGGGAGGAGAAAAGGAACAAGGCGAGAGAAAACGGAGGGGAGGAGAAAAGAAAGACAGGAGCGCAGCGAAGAGGACGTGAACACACCGGAGAAGAGGTGAGTGATGTGGTTTGCCGAGAATTTTCGCTTGAATACAGGGCGCTGTGGCCGCCACAGTGTTGCTCAGCCTTGAATTTTGCGGAAACGTGAGCAACTTTCCATATTCTTCTGTGCGACGCATTGCTTTGGCATCTGAGGGCCCCGCTGTGTTGCAAACAAGTCGGGAAGGTGGGGGAGAGGAGACTGGGAGGCTGCGGCGGCAGATGGGGACATTTACGGGACCCAGCGTGTGTCCCTTTTGACTTTATCATCAGATATTTTGTGCCTGTGACGACCGTTGAATGAGTCCTCTCGGAGTGTCATTGAATGCAACGGTTGTTTGTTATTGGAACGTTGTCGCGAGCGGCCAGCCGTTGACCACCGCTTTGATTTAAGGTTAGCTAACATACAACCTGACTGCTATGTCAGGGAATTAACGTTAATGGGGAAAACGCGTGGCTGTGGATACAACAGATCTGTAAAGTAACATTTCTGAAACCTCACGACTCCTAAACTTGTGCTCCCTTCGTGTTAGAGAGCCTACCAGCAGGTTAACCAACCACTAACGTTAGACAAAAAACGAGAGTGTTAATTTAGCCTCACAACACCTGCATATTCAGTAGCTTATTAGATTGGTACTAATTATGCTTTAAGCTGTTAATTAATGTCATAATATCTCCACCAGTGAGTTGCAGTTTAGTTTAGTTAACGTTACTAACGTTAGTTAATTACTGTACCCACACTGAATAAGCTGGGGAAGCCTGTAGGGCTGCAACTACTGACTTTTCTCCCATTATCCATTCATGTAAGTTATCTGCTCTGAATGTAACGTTATGTGAAGTCAGAAAATAGTCAAATTGGTTCTTTTGTCTGACTAACAGACCGAATCCAAAGATACTTAAGTTTTCAGTTATATACAACAGTGAAAAGCATCAAACCCCTTTTAAAATTTGAGAAGCTTTCTGTTGCAAATGTTGGGCTGTTTTGCTTCATCAATTCCTTGAACAACTGATCTGTTATCAGAATTCTTGTCCCCTGATTTGAATTTGCTAATTCGATCGACTAATCGTTTCAGCACCAGAAGCCTGACAGATCAGTGTATCCTATCTTTTGGATCCCGTTCAGAGATGCTCCCGACCCGGGGCCATATCCTGTGTCTCGTCCCGCGTAGGCCCCTGTGCTGAGCTACAATTTAAGTAATAAAGAGGTTCATTGTGAAACACAAACAAGCATAAAGGAGGGTATTCTCTTGACTTGCGCACATTACTGGGAATAGTCTGGGGCTGTAGGCCATGCAGGCCCCTGGAGGTGAGGCTGAGGCTTGTGTTGGTGCACGGTGCTGACTGGACACGGCTAGCTAATCGTTTCCAGCCTTGCTCTGGTGGTGTCTGCCAGGCTCTTGAGATAATAGGCCTGCTTGTTGTATAAGAACATGGAGCCACTTATAGGCTTGTTTATGCTGTGTGATTTAAGGAATCTAGAGAATGATGACGACTAACCTTCCTGTATTATTTTCCTAGAGGTAAGGAGGGCAGAGATAGAGTTCTGACTAGATTCGTTGTTGTTCAGTAAGAACGTGTGAAGCCGTTCATGTAGTATACTCTGTGTGTTTCTGCGGAGGGAGAAGGAACACTGAAGTTGTTGAAAATAACATGAATTACCAAGGGACCTGGCGGCTGTTTTTGGAGTGCACCTCTGAGGTCTCTTCTCTCCCTCCCTGTCTCCCTGCCTGGGCCTCCTGGGGACACTGGCGCTCATGCATTTGTTTTGAATCGCATTGGTACTGGTGCATGTGCTTCCTTGTGTGTACATTTAGGAGGTGTGTTCATTTAGCATAATTGTCAAAAAGCATAATGAATGAAACCTGGGATAATGTCATGTTTTTGAATCTGAAACCCTTCTATTTTTCTACTTGGTCTATACACTTTGATGGTAAATAGCCAGTACTCGCTAATTTAGGCAGTGGTTGTGGTGGTTTTATAAGGCTTACGCTGCGGCATTGGTTTGCTGAGTTTGTTAGCGCAGTCCACAAGAATGAATGTGTCTGTACCACCAGAGTAGAAATGGTGCACTGTCATCCTTTCTTCTTCTCCGTCACTGCCTGCCTGCTTTGCCTCCCTCCCCTCTCTATCCTTCCAGCCTCCTTGCCCTGCTGGCTAGCTCTTCATCCAGACCTGGCCCCAGTCTGCAGTGTGCGTGCGTGTCTGTGTGTGTGTGTGTAGATCCATGATGTCATTGCTAATTGCTTGGGGCTCTTGGGCTGTTAAGTTGGTTTATATTCTGCCCCTCTCCTCTTTTTTTCACTTCATTACCCTTTTCCTCTTTACACTCCCTCCCTCTGTAGCATTTCTATACAACATCAGGAGTTGCTGAGTATGGAAAAAGTGACTTGGACATTTATGGGCCGTGTTTTGGGCCAAGCACTGCAGACTGTTCTAGTGTGCTTGTGCTTGTTTAGCTTTAGTATTATGAAAGTGCCTCAGTTTCAAGATGGCCCCTCTTCTGCTGAGGTAGCTTCTATCACCTCTATGAGAGGCAAAATAAAGGAGACACATGCATTTAACAATACTGTACATAGTGCACATGTACAGGGGCAGAAATAGCAATTCAGTAATGTAAGCTGTCACCTTGTGAAGCTGTGATCATGTCAGACACCCAAAAATACCCGGCGATATCTCAGCTAGTCCCAAAGTGCTCTGCAGATTGGATGTAATTATGTTGGCCAGACTATAAGCGTGTGTGTGTGTGTGTGTGGGGGGGGGGGTGTTGGGACTTTCTTGCCTTCCAGCACCAACCTGTTAGTCTGTGTGTGGTCGAGGTCACGCACAACAGCTGATGAGGGAGGATGGTGAAAGTGTGCATGTGCGTACATGCTTGTGTGACTGTGTTTCTGCGTGGATGTGTGTGAGCAATCAGATAAAGAGCATGGAGATCCGTTATCACCACGCTGCTTCCCCTGTGAAACAATACCACTGGTCCGCCCTTGACCAAACTGTGTGTGCGTGTGTGTGCACGCGTGTGCATATTTGTGTGTGTGTAGAGTCTGACCAGATTGGACAGATGAATGATGAATTAAGGACAGCAGCGAGTACATTCATCCCAGGCTGTCAAGTTGGCAATAAAACCCGACTGCAGTTTGTTTGTGTGTATTTATGTGTTGGTGGTCGGGGAGGCCGTGTGTGTGTTTCTGTGTGCGTGCGTGTGTGTGTGTGTGTTGTCATTCTTGTTCTCGATCTCATTCTCTTCACTTTCTCTTTCAGCCCCTATCGATGCCTCTCAATAGGGTTATTGTGCCCACTGTCAGGATGGCTATGGTGTGTGTGTGTGTGTGTGTGTGCGTGTGTGTGTGTGTGTGTGTGTGTTCGTGCGCTTTGTTGTTGCAGGGAGCAGACAGCCGTGAGGTGTGTTTGAACAGAGAAGGAGCACAGAGGCCCTGTTCATCCTGTAGGGTGTGAAACTGATTGATAGGGCCCCCTTTCTCTCTTTCCATCTGTCCCTCTGTCTGTCTGTCTGTCTCACTCACTCTTCTCTCCCTTTTTGACAGTTTTTCACCCACATGCTCGATCCTCATCGCCTTCTTTCTTATCAGTTTTACTTTGCGTCTTTGTTGTCTTTGTTTGGCTGTGTGTGAGTGCTGCCGTGTGATGTGTCAGCTCCTGGCAGCCCTCACTGATCGGCTGTCTTCTTTGCTGTCAAGTCTGCCTTGTGATTGGATCGTCAGTATGCATGTTATTCTGCCTACAAATTACCTGAGGAAGCAGGCGAGGACAGACAGGTTTTCCACTTTTTAAAGGGAACTCCTCCACCTAGACACAGTTATGCTCACAGTCACACACTTGGTGCACACACAGTACACACTTTCCCACTCTTTTGTTTATATGTTTCTGTTTCTGATATTGTCTTTTCCACATCGCTGCACTTTTACACGCATCACTCCCAGTTCAGCTGCATAAGGGTTTTCTGCCTCTCTCCCTGACCTTCCACTCTTACTCTCTCTGACTTTCAAACACATCGTCATACACTATGAAAGTCAGAATGTGATGAAAGAGGCTCTAAAGGTCTGAGCCCCAGGAGCCTCTGTAAATTAGCCTACTACAGCGAGTTCAAGGATTTCTGCTGTGCTGTCTCAAAACAAGGATTGACTCAGTAATACTCTGTATGTTACTTCTCTTATCTTCCATCCTTGCTGCATTCACCAGGAACACTTGAGTATATTAGGCAGATGTTCAACTCTTCACACAGGCACCTCTGACGCATGAGGAATATGCAGGTGCAAGAGGCCATGAACTACGATAATAGGGCATGTAGAGTGAAATATTTGCAGCACACTGGTAATTAGAAAGCATGCCGTATGCTATTCAAAACCTCTTACATGCAATTACTGTAATTCTGTCAAGGATCAGTGACTTGTCGATATAGTGTTTTAGCATATTCCACTGATAAACGACATTAATTAGTGCCAGAACATATTACACTGTTTATGCATAAACCCTCATTATGTTGCCTTTACATTTAGCATTTCTCACAGTTATCTTTGGACTTGTGGTGCTACGTTTGCCTTTCCTTTGTAGCCTAAATAAGGCCATAATGCTCTTAAACCTGTCACATTTACAATGATCTTGATTGACTTTCATTTTTTACTGTTGTGATTTTGCATAGTGCTTGTAGTTAATTTTTCTCAAAGGTATCATAAGATGTGTTTGACATCAGTGCATTTAGCAGTTCACAGGTGATGTTATCAGTCAAAAATTGAAATCATCAGTAAATCACGCATACAGTATTTAAGACCCCTGATATGTGACTGACATAAAAAGAGCTGTTAAAGCCTTTTTTATACATTAAAGACATAAAGCTCAATTCAAAAGGAAATATTAGTGCTTGCTCTATAGTCTACTTGAGGTGGGACAAATAATTAATAAAACAATACATTGGAATAAGGTCTCTAACAATACATTATCAATACCCTGGCACTAATGCATATTGCAGCTTTCTTTCCTGCATACATTTAAACTCAGGAGCTTTCTGCCAGGTCAGCATTTCTGCCACTTTATGGCTGTTTTTATATTCGAAACTGCAGCCCATGTGTACATGTTGTTATATGTGTGTTAGAAAGGCTCAGACTATAAGCATTTCTACATATTTATTTGATGTCAGTTGTGTAAAACTGAAAGTACTTCATGCGGCAGTTTATAAATTCAGTACACAATTAATTTTTTTGGTATTGTAGGTGACTGTGTTACAATAAATCTAAATGCAAAATGGCTATAAGGTGACACCATTGTTATCATAGTCGGAGTCAGTTACCCTTTGAGTCCTAATCATATGTAAACTATTAGTTGGTTAATCAATTAGTCAATCAACAGAAAATCTGCAGCTATTTTCATAATCAAATAATCATTTTAGTACATTTTCAAACAGAAATGCCAAACATTCACCAGTTCCCTTTCTTCTATTGGGATGATTTGCTGCTTTTCTCTTTTTTCATTTGTAAACTGAATATCTTTGGACTGTTGGTCAGACAAAACAAGCAAGATGAAGATGTCATTGTGGGTTCTAACTTTTGATGGGCATTTTTATTCCCATATATTTAGACATTATGTACACTAAAGGATAAATGGATTTATCAAGAATATAATGGGCAGATTAATCGATAATGAAAATAATTGTTAGTTGGAGCCCTACATATGTTCAAGCACTGAGTTAACGTTTCCTGCCAGAGTAAAACTGACCAGGGTTTCCTCCAGGAAATTGTTCAGCAGAGGTGGTAAACCACCCAGATCCTGACGCAGCTCGTCTTGTGAGCTATTTAGTTAGTAGATGACAGCCTTAACAATAGACACGATAAATATGGCATTTACTGTGTGAGATAGTGCCCCTGCTGCCTTTCCTGAAAGGTTATTGTTTTATTTCATAAAGTATATTAATTTGCTTGTATTAGCGGAGGTGGTCTTTTTTTGTCTGGTGAGGCGGTCGGCCTCCTCTATAAAACACTACAGCAAGCCTTGCTTACTATAGCTTTTACAGGCTAACAACTTCCCCACTCTTCCTTCTGTTGTAACAATTAACCTTCATAGGTCAGAGTCTGTGAATTGTATGAAACCCATTCCTGTCTGATGAATGCACAGGATGACAGATGATAGGAATGTTGAATCATGGTCTCAGGTGATCGGGGTTCCTGACCAGAAAAGTTCCTTGTGTTTACATCATATCCTGTGGTGGGAGTAATAATAAGTTAACATCTGTGGTAAGGACGTGCTGCAGTGCCAAACTTGTCTTAATTCTTTTACCGTGATTCATAAAACTGCATAACATAAAGGTTGTATTGGGGTTTCGTAGACTAGAATTAAAATTAATTGAACAGTGTAACTTTGATAAACCGCACAGTGCTCTCAGTGGAAGCTGCCTCTTGGCTTTGCACCGACTTGGCAAAACAAGTGGAGAGGCAGTCCTGGCCCTGTGCGTGTTTGCTCCAAACACTGGCAGTGCAGTGCTGGTCCATCAGCCGTGGTCAGCTAACTGTATCATCCCCATCCAAAACCAATGTCCTGTCAGAGAAGAACGCTCTGCTAATGTTGGGAAACAACAACGATAACTTCCAGTGGTAGGAAGGGAGAGAGACAGGCCTCGTGCGAGAGGAAGAGACGACAAGAGCGAGGGAGGGGATGATTTAAAGTATTGGCGAGATCATTGCAGTGGTGTCTGTGGTTCCTTTGGCAGAGATGGTACATTCCTTTTCTGATGAGTCACTCACTCTTTCTGATCTGTTTTCTTTCCTGATATCTCTTCTTACGCCAGTACCCTTTCCCCCTCCTCTCTCATTTTCTGACTCTGTCTCTTCTTCTTACCGTCTTCCCCTCTTTGACGTAGTCGTTTTTTTGACTAATAAGTCAAAACTTCTAGCCAATCAGATCAGACTAGGCTGTGATATTAATACAGTCCTGTGACATTATCGTGGAACAGTTTGCCATAGGATTTCTAATGAAACGTGAGATAACGACGCCATTTTGAACTCTCTCTCTCTCACACGCACACAGACACACACACATACACACACAGCCTGAGTAAGCGCTGTGTTGTTTGTGTCTAGACTTCCTTGTCCTCTCGGATGTCCTGTCACATCTCAGCTATATATAGCATACACAGTCTCTTCACTGCTTCTGCCCCTCGCCTTGGATCTGACAGGCCTTTTGTGCATTTGCTTGTCTGTCTGTCTCTGTGTTTTTCACTGAGAAAGGGAGAAACGTTTTTAATATATCTGGCTGGCCTCCATCGCTTCATAAAAAAGACAAAAGAGAGCTGTAATGCTTTTAAAATCAAGCAGAAGAGAGGCGGAAGCTCTAATAAGAATCACTATGAATCGTGTTAAGAGAGCTCTTTGCTGATGGCGAACCTTTTATTTTACTGGCGTAAGTGACAGATGTTTCCAGCAAATTTAAGCAGCTGGAGCCAGTTACCAGTGAGTTGGTGAATGACATGCATCTCTTGGCTGTTGTCTGGTTAATTTGCTCCCTACATGCATGTGTCTATTGTATTTACACACATATATCACTATATATCGATATTAACAGCTAGCTCGTTAGTAATCAAGTTTAAACGCCTGACAGCTGGTGGATATTGGTTAAACTTTGGAGCCCATCATATTCTTTTTAAAAGCGTATCACTTTGAAAGCTCTGAAGTGTCTCCTGGATTCGTGGCTGTGAAGCAATTTGTCCTGCCAGTCTGTGAAGCTAATGTTAGCTCAGACAGCTAAAGTGAATAGCAGTGTCATTCGGCGTTGTCAGTCAGAAGTCAAAACCTTTACATCGTCCAACATGATCTACCAGAAGTTTACCATAGACAAACGGCTATGCGGCAGTTGTCAGTAAGTATAGCTTTTTTTTTTTTTAATCTCATGATCATTTTTGAATATTATTGAGTTGTTCCAAGTATACCAATAATGTAATATTGAACTAAATGTGACCTAAATTACATTTTTCCATCAGGCTTAGTTAGGGCTGCTCCTTACACGTCGATCAGTCGAGAAGCCCCCCAAAAATAGAGAAACCTGTTCGAAATGAAGCGCAGTGCTGCTTCAGTGTCCTCAGCTCTGGTGTTGCTTGTTAACGAAGTCGGCCAAACTGCTTTTGAACCAGACGCTGGCACAACCTCCTTCTGTCTAGTGTGATTGGCTCTCGGCTAACAGCACTGTCAGCAGCAGGAGATGCTCCATGGCGCTAGGATTTCATAACTAAGCTGTGACCAAGACACATACTTTTTACTTCTCTGACTGTGTGGAAATCTGATATTTGCAAATCACAGATGATGATCAAAGGCATTAAACCGTGAGTCTTACAGGAAAAACATGAGACTGAGGAGTTTAGTGCGGCGTGGCTGCTCTGTAAGGTTTGCTGAACGGTCCTGAAACGGAACGGAGGCTGTGAGTATTTCTAATAACGGAAAGGTATTTACTGATAAGGAAAAGCAGGAACCACCAGCATATGTACAAATTAAAATACAGACGTGGCTCTACTTGTTGTTCTCTGACTCTCCTGCTGGCACTGCTTGTTGCCTTCAACATTGCGTCCAGGAAAGAGCTGTGGTCTCATTATGGCGAAGTCGCGCTGCATGCACGACTGGCTTATGTGTGTTCCACACATGGAGCAGGCTTTAAGGGCTGAAATGGGACTTCCCTCCACTGTGTGTTTTGCTTTGTGTCAGTGTGTTCATAGTGTACTCTTTCTCCCCTCCCTCGACCTCCCCTCACCCACAGGAAAGAGGGGCTGTGTGAAGCTGGGAGGAGGAGGAGGAGGGAGGGGGGTAGAGGGGATGGGTTACAGCACACTCGCTCCCAAGTTCCCTAAATCCAGGAAATCGTCTCTTGGCTTCTGTTTCTGAAATGTTTCTTTTCCACGTCACAGGATTTCAAAGTCCGTGAATGTATGCGGGGTTGATCTCTGAGTCTGTTACAAAACCCTTTAACCCCGGTCATCTCCATTAGTATTTTGGCGTTACGTTAGCTAGAGTTAATTAATCAGGAAAAATCAGTGCATGCCATAACTACTCTGCCTTTCACTCTAACGTCCTGTGTTGAAATCGCTGCAGGTAAATAAGTAACTTTATACTGTCACAGGTGACAGAGAACATGCAGTATAAATGTAAAGGCCACTCACTTTCATCTTTGTATTTCATTTACCTTCTCATTGTTGCGCACCTTAGTTTGCTCAGGATGAGTGAATGAAACGTGTGCACACATGCGCTCACAAATGGTCATCATTCACTCTTAATTCCTGAGGTGTGTGTGTGTGTGTGTGTGTGTGTTTTGTTTGCTCCTTTTGTTGACCAATTATAGGTTTTTTGCCCCCAGTCGCCCTGACCTACCCACCCACCCAAAAAGGAGACATGCCTGAGATTCTTTGGCACACCCTGAAAATTCCTCACAGCTTTCCTTTCTTTTGTGGTAATTTTCACCTCTTGCTCTCCCGCCCAAGGAAACCACGCCAGCGTAAAATGATACCTTTAGCTATATGTGTACAGTACATTGAGACGTACATAAATTTACACACACAAACAGAGAGACTCTGTAAGTGTCGAAGTGTACTTTAAACTCTGACTGTACAAGTGAAATTACAGTGGAGCTATTTCTGTCTGTCCTTCACACTCCCTATACATCACTGCTGCAAGGACGATGTATGGCCATGGGAACACAGCGCTCTCTCTGCAAGCAGTGGCTGTGTGTGTGTGTCAGTGTGTGTGTGTGTTTGTGTTTGTTTGAATGTACACAATATTGTTTGTTTGGGCTGCAGTCTCAGTCAAAGTGTCACTTTGTCTCTGTTATTTCCCGTTGACAATACAAGGATGTGTGCGCGCGCACACACACACACACACACACACACACACAACCTGGTACATCTATACTTGTGAGGACTTTCATTGACATAATGCATTACCCAGCCCCTTACCCTAACCATCACAGCTAAGTGCCTAACCCCAACCCTTACCCTAATTCTAACCCTAAAACCAAGTCTTAACCCTCAAACAACCCTTTGAAGGTCTGTTGAAAAGTGAGGACCAACCAAAATGTCCAAATTGGTCCTCACAAAGCTGGCACCAGACTGGACCAGTCACCAGCTGTCTGTTAGCTTTGTGGAGGGCTGATTGATGTCTTTCTTTGTGTTATTCCACTGACTATAGCCATTTTTATTCATCATTTATTTGCTAGTAGCGGCAAAATATTTAGCTATGGCACACTCTTCATATTACGTTACTAAGAATGACCGTAATAAACATACCATATATTAAACCCCCTGAATTAATGTAGATCAAGTGCGTAACAAAGAGCAGAAGCAAGAAAATGGTTGAACAAAAACGGGCACAAAACTACATCAGTAATTGTTGTAAAATAATAACTAGACAGTAATAAATAGAAGTAGAACAAGTTGAACAACTAATTGAAAGCTAAAAAAATAGACATGTTCAAATGATTTAATATATTTTTAGAACTTTATTCCACAGTTTGGAAGCATAATTGAAAATGCTGCATCACCAGTTTTCTTAGGACTGTGGTTATGATCATCTAACAAACCTGCAGTCAGGGATCTGAGTGAACAAACAGGCACATAAAACAACAGGGAGTCTGCAGTGCAGGCCTGCCAAAGCCAGTTAGAGCTTTATATATATTTTGGTCAGGAGTCTAGAAACAGAATTTTGAAAAAGATTTTAGCCTATCAAGAGTGCATTAAACTCTATATAGAAAACTGTATGGAAGAAAAGATTACATTTGACATAGAGGTTGGAATGTGAGGAGCTATCCATCTAGTTAGCAGTTTCCACTTCCCAGCTTGTAGTGGAAGTAGTTTGCAGCTAAATGAGGATCCCGCCTACTCTGCAGCCAATGAAAATAAAGCCAAGAGAGATCTGGGAAGATTGCCTGCTATTGTACAGCTGGCTTACAATTTCACGTCCTAGTCCAAAATTTAGAAAAACACCCAGTTGCGTTTTCTATTCTGCATGCCTTGCCTTGTTGACATGAATCCCTCCATTTTGTTTTTGATAGCCTGGCCTCTAGCTGTTTTGCTTTCTTGTCAGTCTTTTTGTTAACAGATGGGCTCACAAGCCGGGGGGGGGGGGGACAAGAGTGGTAGAGTGGCAGTAAATCAGGGTTGTAGAGAGAAACGGGTGGTTTTATGAGAGTTTACAGACCTTCTTCACTTTTAATGAGAAAAGACAGCAATTCTCTTCTAGATAAAAGAGAGAGGGAGGAGGGGGTGCGAGGTAGCAGATGAATGTATTGGAGGCTAGGAGAGGAAATGGGCAAGAAAATGGGATAAAGGATGGAGGTACAAGTCAAGTGGGATTAGCAGAGGAACGGGAATGGCGAGAAACCTTGAGAGGGATGAGAGGCCTATCAAACTGTTGGCAGGCATCCACTTGGCACATGAATTTAAAAGTAATCCATCTCTGCCTCGCTCAATCCAGAGTCTGCACACATGTAAAAAGAAACAGAGAGAGGTGGAGCATTTGCAGCTGCTCCCTTCATTCTTGCTTGACCCCCCCCCCCAACATAGCTTTGACACTAGTGCACTCTCTAACAACACACACACGCACATAAAACAGCACACACTCTGTGGGTTGGCCAGTGGGTCAGAAGTCAAAGGTCGCTGTTATGCTGTGACACATCCTAGATCTTATTACCCCCCCACCCCCCCAATGTGTGCTTTTGTCTGTGTGTGTCGCTTCAAGTGTGTATCTTTAAAATAGTGGGTCTGCCTGTCTGTCTTTGTCTTAAGTTTTTGCCCGTGCGTTTAGCTGTTTACAAGTGGAAGGTTCACTCTCATATTTACTGTTCATGTGTGTGTTTGTGAATGGGTGCTTGTCTCTGTGTGTTGTCAGTGCCAGTGCTGCCCTGCCCACAGAGGGGCCCTGTAATTATGCCTAGACCCCCTCTTCCACAGCAAAGGCCTGCTGGGAGCCCTTCATGGCTGCTGAGGCCCAAAACTATGGCGGTATTATTGGAGAAAAACAACTGAGCAGCTGTGACAGTGGAACCTGTACTTGTAGAAAATAGTCAAACGTGTGTATCAATACATTTTAAGTCTCTGAGAAAAATGATTTAGGTTTAAGTTGCAAACTTGTAAACATTTTATCCTCTCCCACAAACACAACAGTTACACCTTCTCAAATTCTTCATTGCAGGTGCACACATCCTCTGCTACGAACCACAAATTAAGAAACTCGTACACTCACAGTTCTGCTACAGTTGCTGCAGTGAGTAAGGTGCAAAACACATTCACACACCCATATCAAAAAATGTCAAGTCATGGACAAATTTGCACATGTGCAAATCAGTATGTGAATTAATGCAATGAGAGTTGCACACCTAAGGAATATTTTCTCAAAAATGTCTTTTTTTTCTAGGATATTTTTATAGCAGGCCAATAACTACAACTGCTTGAAGCTGGTGCTACGAGTCTCAAATGCTGTTTTTTTCACTCACAAGCTCTTCGCGCTGTAACTTTTGCCCGACATCTCTCAGTGAAATGTGGAGCAAAACTGATCTGTGTCCCTGTAGAGCCGGGGGCGAGGTCACAGAACCCTTTTGGTCAATCAAAGGAGCTCGTTTGGACACCTGTCTATCAATCATTTTTCCAACCCAGTGTAGATGAAACCACGCCAACTTCTGTATAGCTTGGAAAATAGCAATATGAGGCACTGAATTGGATTAATTTACTGGTAATTTACTGAGTGTGGAGTAACGGGAAATGTTAATTCTGAGGGACTTTGAGTTAACAGTTTGAGTTTAGCATAGAGGCGGTATTATTTGTAGCTCTGGGGCCTATGCCAGAAAGCGGGTTTAGTGAACCCTGAGATGAGGGAAACCAGGTTTTCCTTTCCAGAAAGAGAGGTAACTTAAACTCTGGGTCAGTTGCCGTGGTAACTGACTCTGTGAACCTACAGTTTTTCAACTAACCCTGAGTTTCTCTCGGTCACATCCCTACAGAGTCAGACATGCTGTTTTTTCCGTGTCGAAGCGCATTCATTAGCAGAGGTTTACTGTAAGTCCGAATCAAACTCCTGGTTTTGTTATTGGTTTGTCACTCAGGACTATCTAAACGTGGGCCGACTATGCGCTGTCAGTCTTTTCTTTGAACAGCAGTTATTGCACTCACATTCAGATATTACACAGCATCAAGGTACCCTAAGCTCAGAGTAAAACCTCTGCATGTCCGTCTTTTTGCGAGTGGAAGTTTTTTTTAATTTTATTAGGCTAACACTCTGACCCTGCACACAATACGTCAGAAGAGCTGTTAAGTAGAGCTCATCCACTAAAATGTTTAATGAGTAATCTCAAATTAAATTTTAAAAATTGGTATGGACACTTAGGATCAATGAATAATTATCTCTATAACTCATGATGTGATTGAACGTAATCCCTATAATATTGGAGATTATGTGTTAATATTTCTGAGTGAGCAGGATGCAGCTGCAGAATGCCACAGAGCGAACAGGATAGGCCGGGTGTCTGCCCTCCACGCACACCAAGCTTAGAAAAATAATTGAAGCAGGCTGCAGCCACGACTACTTGGTTTCGGCAGCTCTGCGTAGCCCAGAGACACACTGGCTGAGAAGAGCAGCTCCAGAGGAGGAGTGACCCTGAGCAGCAGCTGTGTGCTTACCGGGGAAACTACAGCTCACAACCCTCTGTAGGCCTATCAGCACCGCTGGCTGTTTTACAAACCAGCGGCAAGAAAAACACAGACATGACCATGCAGAGCTACACATAAACTTAAGCCTCTAAACTTAACTCAAACTGTTAACTCATAGCCCATAGGCGTGGTTTCATCTAAACTGGGATGGAAAAACGATTGATAGACAGGTGTCCAAACGAGCTCCTTTGATTGACCAAAAGGGTTCTGTGACCTCGCCCCCGGCTCTACAGGGACACAGATCAGTTTTGCTCCACATTTCACTGAGAGATGTCGGGCAAAAGTTACAGCGCGAAGAGCTTGTGAGTGAAAAAAACAGCATTTGAAACTCGTAGCAGCAGATTCAAGCAGTTGTAGTTATTGACTTGTGTTTTGCTAGAAAAAAAAACATTTTTGAGAAAATATTCTTCGGGTGTGCAACTCTCATTGCATTAATTCACATACTGATTTGCACATGTGCAAATTTGTCCATGACTTGACATTTTTTGATATGGGTGTGTGAATGTGTTTTGCACCTTACTCACTGCAGCAACTGTAGCAAAACTGTGAGTGTACGAGTTTAATTTGTGGTTCGTCGCAGAGGATTTGTGCACCTGCTGCACAAATCACCACTGTCACAGCTGCTCAGTTGTTTTGCTCCAATAATACCTTCATATAAAACAGGCACTAAGATCACTGTCATCACATCCAATTTGAAGCCATATCCAGATGTAGTTGGGATTGAAAGTTACAGTTTCAGTGCATGCTTGCTGCTGTAGTATAGCTCCACTCCAAACTTTACATTTTGTATTGTACATCTCGCTGCAGGCAAAATAAATGATATGGCAACTTCAGTACCGTCTCCAGTTAGTGTTTGGACAGCACACTGGGCTTGCATTATGAGGTTAATGTGGTGACTTTAAAGGGGAGCTCCACTGATTTTTACAGATCAAAGTGTGTTTACAGGTCTTTGGGTGTACTATTGCATAAGTTTTATGTAGCGTTTTGTTGCTCCAGATGGAACTGAGCGAAGTCTGATGTCGGGTGTGGCTGAAGAATATGTGTGGAGTTAGAAAGAAATGTACCCCTTTTTATACATAGTCCCCCAGAGCAGTGGTTCCCATACTTCTTTTGGATAACTGCACCCCTTCAAAGGAAATTGTTTGTCATGGCACCCCATGCTATATGACATAACATGCATATACTGTATGTACAAAGGTTTTAACAATATTATATCATATCAATATTAAATTAAATAACATTGGCCCGTTCGCGATCAATCTGCGGACTGAATGCTTTGTGCTGAGATGCTGAAGCATAGATGCCGTGCTATTTTGTTCGGCTAGTTTGGTTTTACAATAGACACACTGCGCCCCTCGCTATTTTCTCTCTTCCTCCTTTTTGTTATCCGCGCTGTCAAATCACACCAAAGACACTCTGAACCGCCTGTGATCGCACACAGTGTAAGCGCGTTGTGCGACAATAATAATCATCTGTGCGAAACACTGTGCGCTGTATGTAATTATATGGATTAAACGAAGCTTTGATGCAAATGATTTGCTTCGAAGCATTGATGATTTTTTGTAATCGAGTAACTCAAGGATTGGTTTCAGCCCTATCTGAGATGTATTAGCATTTCTTTGAGCTCTGTTTACTGTGTCAAGTCTTTCCATTACTTGCTCTGACGGTCACTATTTTTGTGACTGCTGAGCTCCTGGAAAAACTCCAGAGCTGTAAAGCGTGTTGTGTTATTATTTTGACAACCGGCAACCGTGAGTTGTCATGCCATTAGCAGCAGAGCATAACTACTCTGCCAGGTTAGTACTGCAGCCTTTGTCACGTAGGCTATTGTGTGTTTTGGGCTCTTTTTGCCTGACTCATGTTAATGTCTGTCCCCAAAAAACCTGCTTTTTAGCTTTATCTGTATGTTTAGGATCATTGGGGGACTGCGTATAGAAAGCACTACAAGTCCATATTCTGTTTCCTTTACATGACTGTGAACACCCTTAAACAACCTTATCACTGAAAGTCAGCACTTTAACCTCAATGTAACCATTTCACTTTACTCCAAGATAATGAAGTTAAAGAGCCAAAAAAATTAATTTCTGTCCCATTTGGGGCCAAATTTGTTTCACTTTGCAACAGTGAAGGATGAATTGCAATGACTCTTGGGCTAATGCTGGATAGCTTTGAGACAGTTGCAGGGTAGTAAACCCCTATTACAGATACCACATCCAACCTGTAATGCCAGGTCAGCAGCAACATTTCATGGGAAATGATTCCTACGTTTTTAGTGTTTGTACGCACCTTCTCGTACCTACTTTCTCGCACACACAAACATACACATGTTCCCAGGTATGCAGACTTGTTGCAGCAGGATTCACGGTACCGAGCATGCCTTGTAATTTTAATCCCAGAATGCAACATTCTTTATTGCTATTTTATGATTCACTTTTATACCTCATCCTTCTTTTCTTCTCTCTGTCCATGGCAGTTTTTAATGGTTGAGCTCTTTAGGGTTTTATGTCTCTGTGTGTTTCTGTCAGTTGTGCATACATGCAGTGACTCCCACAGACCAATCTGTGCCTTTTCACAACATCAGCAATTCCTAAAGACTGAAAGCTACCACAGTTTGTTTTTTTACTCCAACTTCTGACATGATATCTTTCTTGTAGCCATTGCTTAAACCATCAGAGAAAATGCACCGCAGTACACACAGCTGGTTTGAGGTCAAAATGATACATACAGCTGCTCTTCAGATGGTTTACCTTTTTACCACAGTCAGTATAACACCTAGTGGTGCCAGACAATCCAGATGTTGTTCGTCCAGTAAACAGTATCAGCTTAGTATAAGACTGGTGTATGTGGCATATCAACTGTTCTTCAGTGTGTTGGATAGTTTTACCAACACCAGTCAATTGATTCAGCATTCGTAAGTATGCACTACTCATAACTTTGAGTAGTTACATAAACCTGTAAAAATGCAGATTCATTGTCATTTATTGTATCTTAAGGATAGGTTTTTGCAAGTTGGGAAGAGAAACCGTGTGCTTGTTGTTTCATCCTGACCGCATGACAAATGGCCTGATGTTGCCATTTTCCCCGTCGGCTTGGAAATGTTTTTAGAGTTTCTGACCGGATAATATTTACGTTCAGTGACTTGCTTTGCTAGTGATCAACAGTGGCTTATATTGTATTTGCTCAGTGTAGTTGAAATGATGCAACACATTGATTTGAATTGTTGGAAAGTGCATTCAACTTGATCGAGCATGTAAAATGCCAACAATATAGAGCTAGACTAATTACATAGCAACCTTACTGCTGCCTTATTTATTGAAGGTGACAAAGATCAAATCACCAAGTCCCCTTCAGACAGTCGGGAAAGCAACAGCTCACAAAGTACGACAGTTAGTTTGATAGTAGGCATGGGACGATATGAAAATTTCATGTCACGATTATCCTGACCAAAATAATTGCGATTCAAAATATTATCCCGATAATTATCAAAATATGCTTAAAAATCTTAAAATGGCCCTAAATCATACTGGAATCACTTTACCTTTCATTTTGTAAAGAAATAAACATTTTGATATGACACATCTTTTTAGTGAAAATCTTAGATAAGGTCATCGTAAATCGTAAGGTCTCCCTGCATAAATTAAGGATAAATAAACAAATAATGGGGTGCTCGGTGGCAGAGCGGTTAGCGCCCCCACTCTGTCAGTCATATTCTGGTAGAAATGATAGTTCCTGTATTTAAAAAACAAAACAAAATAAAGGCTCTTAACACCATCATCAATTGCATCAGTATATATAATTTACCCCTGACTTAAGAAATAAAGGAATTATCCTTTAACAAAAATAAAGTCCAACTGGCATTGGGCTTTTCAAGTCACTCGTGAGGATATTCACGATTGTCCCTATAACTGAAATTCACCACATTCAACTTTATTTTGGGTGTTTTTTTTTATCCTTATTTGCTATGAAATCGTATCCCATCCCTACTTGATAGATCAAGAACTAAAATGGTTTTATCTGTGCTGAAGATACTGTCTGCTGACTAGATCTCCTGTCCCAATCCATGGCTGCAACCTCAGACAAGAAGAAACCTTGTCGGCAAAAGTGCTGTTGGTTTAGTCTTTATGCTGGGAGTTGAGGACTTGTGAATTCAGTCATTATGCAGACAAATGAAAGGAATTAGTGTAAAATATAATCTCCATATGGCTGCATTTAAAACAGCACCCTGATCAGCCAGTTTCAGTGTCTTGGCCAATTGCTATTGGCATTTAAGGATTGAACCTGATTACCAAACACTGCTGACAGCTGATTAATGATCATCATACTCTTAAGAATGTTCATGCAACCATCAGCACACGTTTTCCTTTACCCCTGCATCTGATACTTGGTGCAGGGGATTGTCTGATTTGTAAAGGATTATTCTAATACTGTGATTGATTAGGTTGACCAATCATTTGGAATTATCTCTTTTCCATGGTCAATGTCAGTTGTTAGTTGAGCTAAAAGATCCATGCGATGGGATGGCTTTTCTTAATTTTTTTGTTTTGTTAATTTTAATCCCCTAAATCATTCCACATGTTTTTCCAGCCCCTCAGCCAGGGATAAGTGGAATTTTATGGTCCATTCCAACTATGCTTATTATCTTTCTCTCTTTCTCTTGGTGAGAACTGTCCACAAGTCTTGACTGCATTATGCAGTTGTGTGTGTGTGTTTGTGTGTTTGGTTGGTTGTTGGAAAGCAGTGTAGGGGGAGTTTACAAGTCTCCTGTGGCATTAAGTTTATGATGGTTCCAGTCAGCGAAGGGTTGGCAAGACTGCACCAAAGAAAGAAATACGAGCTCTATACAAAATGATCCTCATGTTCACACACACACACACACCTTGTGTATTAATGTTTGATCGAGGCTGTGAATAATGGATGTGTCTTTATTATTTGTCCCTCTGGTGTCCTGTAGTCCTCTGTCTCTCTCTGTTCACCCCTCCCTTTTTATCTCTCTCATTAATCCTGTTTTATGTTTGTCTCTCCCTCAGGACGCTGCTGCTTCAGTGAAGCCCTCGTGACTGGATGAAGAGACGACCACTGACTACCAGTATGGATGCGCTCCATCCTGGAATTTCCCACAATCCTTAGTTCTCTGGTAAGTAGCAACTGTAAAAGAGCTTTCAGTTGGAATGTTTTTAACATAAAAATAGACTCTTGTAAACCCTCGATGCTTTTAGTTGAGTTGAGTTAGATGCTTTTAGTTTAATTGTTGTTCTTCCTGTCATAACTGAAAATATAGGCCCTGTTCTGTTATTTACAAGCATTGCAATTGATGCTGTCTATAAATATGTGATGACTTTGTCTAAAAACCTACACTTTGCTAGAATGCTAGGATTTGCTAAGCTAACTCCCAGTGAATATAACTCAATAACACCTGCTGTAAATGCTTCAGAATAAAAGCCACAATAAATGATCTTTGACTTTGAAGCAACTAAAGCACTTCAGCCAAAGTGGAGCCTTATTGTTATTTGGATGAACTTAAAACTTACTGAACACATAATATCTTATCCAGGTAGGCAACACTTATCTGTGTGCTGTGGACACCTGTGGTTCCTGTTATGTGGCGCTGTGATGCCTTGTGGGTTTTTTTTTTGTGTTTTTAACATGGCCTTTTTGGCATTCACAAAAATACTCTGGAAATCCACCTTAAATTTTGTTTGTCAATGAAAACACTGTCCTCTGTACATTCAGTGGCTGATCATGAGGTACAGTTGATGTACCCACTTGGCAATAAAGCTGATTCTGATGTGCGAAACACGAGGAACAATTCTTCACCAAACAAACAGAGGTTTGATTACTTCTCTCTCTGAATATGAGTCACAGTGCCTCTTTTATAATTTTCATTTCTATGGTGTTATGTTGTCTCCATAGAAACCAGCTGTAGTTAGGTTCCTCATGGATGAATGTGGTCTCCGAGGGCAACCCAAGAAGTACTCAGGATTCTTTACATTCTTCTTCTTTTAATTTTTTTTCCTCTGTGGTGTTCAAATCTGCAGCTGAGTCAACTGAACCCTGAACCGTGACCAGTGCCAGTCTATGACTGACCTCCTGTCAGGTACAACATACACACGCTTGCACATATGCTGTGTTTGTGGTCATGGTTGAGTTGGTACCTCCATACTCACCCCTCTTCATGCTGAGCGGTTCCCCTTCCCTGCTCTGCAGTAGCTAGTAGTCTGCAATCCACAGTAATATCTCTTAAGAATGTAAAAGACAAGCCTGGTAATATACTATATTTTTATATCGTCAACAAATCCCATGAAAATACCAAAACCAACCTTCCAACCAACCAAGCCTCCCAACAATGTCTGTGGTTTTCCTAAAAGAGCTGGCCACTGTAGTTTTTAGCAAACATTACTCGAACAGGAGTATATAGTGTGTTTAATGGGTACTATTTACAGCTGCAGATTTGGTGTGCTAGCAAGTATTTACAACACCAAAACAGTGTGGGAAATCTGCTCAAAATAAACTACATTTTACAGCATCTCATTTATGTGTTTTCATTAATTTTTCAACAACAGTGGTGCTCTTTGGCACTATATACTGTATCAGGCCTTGGCTACACAGGCAGTATTTGTTTGTAGGATAAATCTATTGTTGGTGTTGGTCTTTTCTTTGGATTTGGAGACAAAAGGAAAACCATAGAATATCACCAGACCTTTAATAGGATGTTTTAATGCTTTCAGTAGACTTGACCCTCTGTCTGATTAATGCTCTGGTATGATTAATTACAAACAAACAGGTTGCATTATTTTTTATTTACTTTTATAGCATATTTTCCAATTTCCAATTCAAAGTTTAATATTAAGAGTAAACACTGCATATTTTGCATGCCTGGACATATTTATTTCTTTCGGCTTTTTGCACCTTTTAATGATTATAAACTTGCACTTTTAATGATTGTAAACCTGCCCATCCGTTACGTAATTCTCCTCATCAGGTGAGCCAATAATGAATATTTGCACACTCATGTACAGTATTAAGTCAATTTGATGCCATAGCAGTTCTTTAATAGTTATATGTTTGGCTTAATTTGTTGTATCTGTTCTCTTACGCTGTTTGCTTCAAAAATGTTATTTGTTTATTGAAACCATTTAAGTTTCACCACACAGCACCAGTCTTTTGCTTTACAATGCAAGAACAGCTGTTATAATGCAAATAGCTGTAGTTAGGAAGGACCCTTTATCAAAGCTAATACCTACAGTATATCTGTGCATGTTAAAGCATATGTGGACTTAAACTAATTCACCTCCTGTTACCCTTCTCCTCCGCTTCCAGGTGAACTGTCTTGTGCCACGATGATGTCAGTAGATGTGACCAATCACAATGGCCCAGTTGCCACGCCTCCCACCTCACTCAGCCTTCGCTCCTCACACAACCAGCTGCTCAGCAGTGATGTCATAAAACAGGGCTGCGCCACGCCTCCCAAGTGTCGCAAAAAGTATGCACTTACCAGTATCCAGGCTGCCATGGGCCTCGGTGAAGCAGTGCCACCTTCATCATCACCATCATCATCCCCATCACAGTCTTCAACCCCCAACAATCCCAAACTAGCCAAGAACGGGGTCAACCAGCTTCGTAAAGCTGGTCAGGATCACAACAAAAACACCCCCGGCCCTGACCTGACGAACCTGGAGCATAATTCAGAGACTACAGCAGAGGACCTTAATGTCAACACAGCTGAGGAACATGACAGTCACACTCTCACCAATAATGACCGAGAGGATGATGTCATTAAGCTAGATGTTGAACTGCACCCAGACTCTAACACTGATGCTGAGCCCGAGCAGAAAACCGAATCAGAGATAGACTTTAACATTAACATGACTGTGGAGCTCCAACTGAACGGCAACACAACAGATTTGGGCTTTGACTTGAACACTGAGGCAGAGGAGAGCGATGACATCAGCATTCTGTCTGAGAAGGAAATTATGTCAAAGATGAAGATTGAGGAAGATGGAGATGAGGTGGTAGTGGAGGAGCAGGAAGAGGAGGAAAAGAAGCCTTTACTGATGATAAAAAGTGAGGCAGGGAAGAACCACAAAGTTTCTTCAGGCCTGGAGCTCATCTCTGACCTCCACTCCAACCTCAAGCTCCTCAAATCAGGCAAGGGCTCTCTGGTACCTCCTCCTCCCTCCCCACCCAGGCAAGCCAGCCCAGAGGACACACCATTGCTCTCTGTGGCCTCCTGTTCCTCTTCTTCCTCCTCCTCTCCAGAGACGAAGAAGGACAGAAGGACTGGCGCCAAAACAGACTGTGCTTTGAACCGCATCCAGAATCTGAACCCCAGTGACGAGGAGTTGAGTTGGACCACATTGTCCCAGGAGAGCAACTCCCCAGAGGAAACAGGTACACACTTTAACACACACAAAACATGCTGCTGCCATTTACTGATGTTTGGCATAGTTTCATAGTGTTTTTCTTTTCTCCTGTGTGCTATGTAGTGGTTTCACTGTCCTCTCTGCTAATGACATGTTTCCATTTATGACCGTGTGTGCGTGCGTGCGTGTGTGCGTGCGTGCGTGCGTGCGTGCGTGCGTGCGTGTGTGCGTGCGTGTGTGCGTGCGTATGCAGAACTCAGAAGTTGCTGGAACAGAATAACAAACACGCCAGTCTCCAGTAAATCTCCCAGAATTCCTCTGGGACAGGAAGTGCCCTTGTAATCGCATGGGCGGTTAGCAAGCCAGATCAGCTGCGTCCTGTGTGTGTGTGTGTGTGTGTGTGTGTGTGTGTGTGTGTGTGTGTGTGTGTTCCTTGTTCTTATATCCCGGTGGGGACTTTAACCTGAATGCACACGGACCCATGGGGACTTGTGTCACTGTGGGGACAAAAATTGAGGTCCCCATGGGTAGAGACTGGTTTTTGAGGGTTAAGACTTTGTTTTAGGGTACATGTTGCAATTAGGTTAAGGTTAGGGTTAGGCATTTAGTTGTGATGGTTAAGGTTAGGGTAAGGTGCTAGGGAAGGCATTATGTCAGTGACTGTCCTCACGGGGATAGTAAAACTGACGCGGCGTGTGTGTGTGTGTGTGTGTGAGAACAGGGCTTGCAGGCTAGTCATGAGTTAATACAAAATCTGTAGCTGCCATTATCGCTCGCTCGCTCGCTCGCTCTCTCTCTCTACATCTTTGATGTTTCTTTTAGAGCGGATGCTCCAGAGAGAGGAGCAGCTTTAGCTCCCTATAATCTTCTGTATTGTCCCTTCCTACTCTTCGTTTTCATCATTCTTTTTCTGAGAATATGAACATTTGTGCTCTGAAGATATTAAATGCAGGAAGAAGTTTGGACACACATATAAAGATACATGGAGGATGATGGACCTCCAGTATTACAGCTGAGCCTTTCCATATGTAACTGTAGCTGCGTGTGCCTTTAGTTTTTATCCCACTTCGATTCATAGTTGATTTAACATGCAGACTGACAGAGATTCTTAGTTGTTCAGTTCGTTCATGTTAAAAGTCAATTTGTGTGATATTTTTCCCGAGCCCATTTTCATATAAATTAATCTGCAGATTATTTTCTTAATTGATTAATCACTTGATCTATAAAATGTCATCATCAAAATACTAAAAAATGGCAAACACCCCTAAAGCCCAAGGTGATGTCTTCAAATTGCTGGACAGTCCAAAACATAAATATATTCAGTTTACTATCACATATGACAAAGAAACAAATGAGAAGCAGGAATGAGAGAATGTTACGGTTAATCGATCGTCAAAATAGCTGCTGATTTTTTTAATCAAGTAACCGTTTTAGCTTTATTGTAAAATATGATTATTGTAAAGTAACAAGGAATCTGTTCCATCACAAATATGCTTTAACTTCATGAAAAGTCTGGGTTTCCAGTTTTGAAAAAATGATATCTTGTGACGACACTAATTATTTCATTATTTATTCATTACCTGACATTGAGGATGAATATAAGGAAAGATTTTTATTATTGTTTTTTTTTTTTATACTTCGATGTTACAATACATACAGTGAGGCAGAACTTTGGGATGAATTGAGTTAAGATATTCCTATGACTCATCCCCTTTGTTGTGGGCCTCTACTTCCTAAAGTCGCTTGTTGCCTACCTCTGCAGAAGGTCTGTTAAAGTCATTGTATTTGTTTGTCAGCATTATGTAAAAAATCTGATTGTTCGGCTTAATTGGGGCCTTGAAACTCCCCGCCTTGTGCTTTGGTCTAAGACATATGAAACACATCCATCTCCTGTAGAGCAGCAGCCCGTCCTCTGACACGAGCTCAGCTGTAAACCATCCTCTCCAGTCTGTGAGTGTTGCAGTTCTCTAAGCTGTTGAGCCTCGTTTCTGGGTTCTTTCTCTCCCAGAATGCTTCTCTTCTAGCTCTCTGATGACTCACTGTCCCTTTCGCATTGAAGGCTCTGAGCATCCGTGCATTTCATTTCTCTAAAAGTATGATTACCAGCAGCTTGTCCTCCTGAATGTGTTTGTGTGTTACACTGTTACAATTTCCTCTTGCTTGTCTTCATCTAAAATGTCATTCCAAAGTGATAATTCCCTCATGGGTAGACGTTAGCGGTACGATAGTCTCTAGTTAAGACGTATTGTGGTTCGAGGGTTTGCTGAAGAATTGATAATCAGCATGCTGGCATCACTCATGTTGAATTCATCAATATCTAACACATAGTCGTCCATAATGCTGTTCCCTCCTGTCTGCCCCTCTCTCTCTCATATTGACAGAGCCGTGTTGTTTTCCCAGGTGTGTGTCAGATTCCTCTGTGGATGTTGCGGATTAGAGTGCCAATACGACACTGCTTTCACACAGAGGAGTCAAAACGCACACACACACACACACACACACGTACTTGTGTTTCACTATCCCCGTGAGGACAGTCATTGACATAATGCCTTCCCTAGCACCTTACCCTAACCTTAACCATCACAACTAAATGCCTAACCCTAACCTTAACCTAATTGTAACATGTACCCTAAAACCAAGTCTTAACCCTCAAAAACCAGGTCTACCCATGGGAATTTTTGTCCCCACAGTGACACAAGTCCCCATGGGTCTGTGTGCATTCAGGTTAAAGTCCCCACCGGGATATAAGAACAAGGAACACACACACACACACACACACACACGGTGAGTTGAGGAAGGTAATTTAAACTGGTCCCTCGCAAACAACATGCCTTGTAACACTTCATGAGTCAGATTTAGCGCCACTTTATTCTCTTTCTCTGTCACCCACTTACTCAAAAATCTTTTCACCCTTAGTATATTAAGATCCTCCTCTTTGCTGTTTTTTTTCTCGCTTCATTGGCCCAAATGTCTCCCTCGCTCTCTGCGCCTCCTCCTCCTTGCACTCCTCCATTGGATATGATACTGAATGAAAGATGAGCTGGGGGTTGCCAGGACAACCAAGAGAGGCTATAGGCAAGGCAGAAAGGAGGGAGAAAGTGATAAACATAGACATTTGATGAGGTTGCCAGATGAGTGTGCCAGATTTTTGAGTTTCTTTCCATGTGCCTGTGTATGTTTGTTTTGGGACAGGAAAGGGAGGGCCGGCTTATATGAGCTGTTGATGTTGTCGATGCTCCAGATAGAGGAAGGAGAGACGACAACAGCAAACGTAGCTCAGCTGCAGGGGACACACAACCTCCATCTCTCCCACTCTATCTACTGTTCCCTCATTCACTTTTTTCTCCCCCTCTTCTCTGCCTCTTTTTTCACGTCATGTTCTCCCTGCCTCTCTGCCTCAATGTGTCTCCATGTCCCTCTCGCTCTCTCTCTCTCTCCTCTCTTTTTCTCCTCACCCCCTCTCTTGCAGTGTCCCCCCCTCTCTCTCTCTTTCTATCTCTGTCTGTGGTTCTTTCTGTGGTCACAGCACTGGGTTTTGCTGTATGAGAGGCAGCTAGCTAACTATGATGCTGGGGAAAGACTACATGCTGGCCATTGTGATTGTCAATTATGAGGGTAGGTGCATCTGTCGGAGTCGGCTGGAAACTACACTGTGGGGTTAGCGCTTGAACGCGGTCTGAGTGTGTCTGTCTGTTTGTGTGCGTGTGTGCAAAGCATGGGTATGTGCGTGTCTCTTCCAACACAAGGATGAAGTTTGTCTCTGTAATGGTAATGTTCTTTTAATATGTGCCACAGGAATCTGTGGTCTGTGCATGCTGTATTTGTGTGCGTGTTGTGAATGAATGTGTGCGTCGGTCCGGTCATTGGTAGTATGTGTGTATGTATGGTGTCATTTGCCAGAGAGAACATGTGTATGTGTTTTGCTCCAGAAGCTCACTGCTCTCCCCTCCCCCTCTGCTCAACTGTGCTCTAGCAGGGAGCTGCATGCTAACCGAGGCTATCATGGGCTAAGTGCTACGTAGCTCCTCTGTGGCAGATATCCATGAGCTGCATAGGTGCACAACAGTTGCTAGCCTCAGTATTAGCATGTCTACGCTTTTCCATCCAATTCCACACTTGCCACAGAGCTTGGAAAGGGTGACACTGCTAACTTTGAGGCATGATCGAGCCAAGCCAGGCCGAGCAGTAAAACACTCAGATCTCTGTGTCTCTGTCTGCCTGTGGGTGTCTGTCTCTCTCTAATCTGTTCATCTCATACTGGCATCCATTCTGAGTCACAATCTTCCCCCATGTTCATAGCAGACACTCAGGTTTTCTCTGTTGTAGTTTTAGTGGCTCTGACCTATTTTCTTTTTTGTTGTGCTCATAAAAGACTGCAACTCCCAGAAGACACTGCTTCCCTTTAGCTTGTGCAGACATCCCCAAGAACGTATGTGTGCATTTTGCTAAGCTTTGTGAGTGATTTCTGTTCCATTAAATAAACTCTAATAAAATACATCTAAATAACTGCCCTCTGCGTGTGTGTGTGTGTGTGTCTGAGTGTCTGAATTCCATCTCAATCTGGACTCGACCCAGTCGTCATGACATATGGCCTGCTGTCATGGTGACAGGCGTTGGGGCTGTGTTTCATCAGCATGGTCAGCAGTTCGAGAAACTCTTTGTGCAGTCACACACACAACTACACACAAATACACACAGCACCAGATGACCAGTCACTCAGAGCTTATATCATTTTTATGAGTTGCTACACCACCTAATGCAGTTTCAGATCATCTTTACTACCTCTGCCACTACATCAACTTCACACACACAAAGATGCCATCAATAGTTGTGTGTGTGTGTGTGTGTGTGTGTGTCTGTGTGCGCGTGCGCTTTAGCTGGCTTGACTGCCAGGAAACTGCAACCTTCAGATGAGATGACATTTAGTACAAGAGTGAGAGAAGAAACCGTGATACAGTAGTGATATAAGATTCCATCTTAAGATCTGTGTGTGTGTGTGTTTTCAAGGTAACTGCTGTATTTCCACCACATGTATCACTGTCAAATAAATAATGGTAACAGCCATCTGGTCTATATGCTGCTGCTGTGTTCTGTCACGGAAGGGAAGTTATATTTAACTTGAATCCAAACATGCTGAGCCAGTACGTCGAAAGTTGAGAGTTTTTCTGGTTTTTGAATTACAGTAAGTGTGGTGAACACGCTAATATTTTGTGCAGGTATTTATCAATGTAGTTTTCAGATTATTACTCCTTTTCCTTCCAAATTGTTTAGTTGTACATGGAGTTATGGACTGTTTTGTTTATAAAGTTATTAATTGTGTTGAACCCACACTGTTAAAAGTTAAGCTTCACTGTGTTGTGAGTCATACATTGTAAATTGAGTTTGCAACACTAATGCTTTCATTGCCATCACTGGCCAAAGAAGATTTGGTGTCAAATTCAGGGGACAGGCTGACATATTGAAAGCAACATTTTCCATTGCAGACCTGGTACATACTGATCTTGAAAATGAAATAGAGTCCCTCATTTTTGCCTGGCTCTGGGTTTGTTGCCTCCTGAAATAATCTCTGTGTCTCCAATGTTTAGATGTCAGTGTTAGTGCTCTTCCGGGGAGCTCTCTCTTTTTGCTCGTGTGTTAGCATGTGTGCTGTCATCAAATCCCCCATCAATATGTGAGACAATCTGGCTTGTGGCATTTTTACAGAAAGCTGTTAATCCGCACATTTCAAGATTTTAACTCTTGAATTTAGGACGTAACTTCTTATTTATAATATATCTGATAAAAAACAATCAATTAAAGAACCAATCCTAGATCATGTACCTATGGAAATGAGAGAGCAGATTTGTATGATACTGGGTTCAGAGAAGAAGCGAATACAATTACTAGTGCCAGAGAAGAATAATATGTCCTAATTTGTGTCTTGCTGAATAAAACCATATATATTTAAATTGGGACTGCATCTGACATCTGTTTAACTTTGTTTAACTAAATATGAGAGGAATGGGTGTGCCTGTGTATGTTTCTGTGTGTATTTGGGGGTTGTTTTGCCTGTGTGATAAGTTTTATTTAAACGTGTTTAAGGTATGTGTGTGGGCAGCAACAGTGTTTAACAAGTTTTACTCAGTTGTTGTCTGTGGAAAGACACGGCTGTTAAATGGCAGCTGCAGCAAATGCTGGTAATCCCAGTCAGCTGTTGATATTGTTCAGTATATGAGTGTGGGAGGGTTAACTTCCGTTTAATAGAGGCCACTTTAATCATGTGGAAGAAAAATCAATACCATATGTTTGTGTGCAGCCACAGAGGGGTGTTTATATATGTATTTATAAGTAAAGTATATAAGACGTCTGCCAGTTTAATGAATTAGCACTTTTTTCCCATTGATATCAATAAACAATCCAATGTGTGTTTTTCCACCAGATATCTGGAGTGAGCAGTCATTCCAGACAGACCCTGACCTGCCTCCAGGATGGAAGAAGATCACAGACATGGCCGGTATCTACTACTGGCACATTCCTACAGGCACCACCCAGTGGGAGAGGCCTGCCACCCGCCCAGCACCCCCTGGACAGACAGAGTCCCAGGCCCTCGGCGACCACACAGCCGCCACACCACGTAAACACTCCCTGGGCTCTCTCAGCCCCTCACCCACTCCAGACCATGAGGTGAGTGATAGAACAACAAACTGACACAAGTAAATTTTGCCTTTTTGTTTGTGCCATAACTTGTCAATTAACTTTTTCTGTTTAAGATGGTTTAAGTGATGGCAAATCAGTTTCCTAGCAGTGGTCAGGCTCAACCTGTGGTTAGAGCCTGAAGACATATCATCCACAATGTAAAGAGATGATGAGGAACAATGGGGAAAAATAACAAAATCATAGCTTTAAATCAACACAAATATAATGAAGTCAAACTTCAAACACAAACATATGCTGTACAATAAGCAAATATAAATAACTAATATCGTTTTCGTTACCTTAGAATAAGCTGTCATTATTTAAATAGTGAGCGGGTACCCTTCCACGTAGGTCACCATGTTGTGCTGCCATGTTTCTACAGTAGCCCAGAACGGACAAACGAGTCACTGGCTCTAGATAGGGCCTTTTGCGATTTATTTTTATTTATTTATTTTTTTTGCCAGTTTCGCGGCCACTGTAGTTTCTCCTACAAGCTTGGAACGGGAGGATGATCTGAGCATTATTCAAATGGTTGCAAACTGCAAATTCAAAGCTAGATGCCACGATGTATCCTACACAGTGGACCTTTAAGACTGCAAGGCAATTTAGTTGAAAATTAAAATCCTCATTATTAGTCTAGATTGTGTCTTTATACCTCTTAGTCATTATTATCAGCATTATTACATGCTTGTAAAAATTGAAATGTTTATTTGAGGCTTCTGATGAGCATAAACTCGCTCATCTTATTTTGTCCTCCCCATTTATATTAATGAGGGTAGGCTGAATAATAACTGTTTAATGACTGTTTAAATAACTGTTTAATCAGGGCTTTGTATTAGACTGCATTAGTTTTAGCTAGGTGTACCTAATAAACTTGCAAATGAGTTTGTTGGAAATGCATTTAGAGCTCAGTGCTCTTCTTCTGAGAGTATTATTATCTCCATGATCTGAGAAGCTTAATATCTTGAGACCAAACCATGCTACCGATAAAAATACTGAAAAAGTAAAAGCATGTATTAATGTAATATTAAGTTAACAAGGGAATTTAGCCATTTCCTTAATCTCTGAATAGCCACTAATGTTTGTAAAGAATCGATAACAGTACGTACCAATGAAGATGTATTTAATACAGAGGTTTCTCATAACTCTCTCTGTGTGTGTGTGTGTGTGTGTGTGTGTGTGTGTGTGTGTGTGTGTGTGTGTGTGTGTGTGTGTGTGTGTGTGTGTGTGTGTGTGTGTGTGTGTGTGTGTGTGTGTGTGTGTGTGTGTGTGTGTGTGTGTGTGTGTGTGTGTGGTAGTCATGCCAGGCAGAGATCTTCTTCAGGGCGTCAACTCGTTCAGGCAGCACCACCTCTGACAGCTCAGTGGAGCCTCTCTCCACTCTCGAGCCCACCCTCACCACATGTGGATTTGTCAACAGCTGCTACTTTGTAAGAACAAAAGTTTTTTTTTTCTGTTTTATTGTACTTGTCTGTGGTATTCTCCACATTTTGTAAGAATTCATTTTAAGCCTCCATATGGTAAATTTACACAGGGCATTATATTTGACTGATTGTATATTTGTTTTTGTGTAGTCCTGACTGAGATTAGTGTAAGATCGGCAGAAATATGCAACAAGACACCCGGTTAAAGAGAGTGAGACAGAGAAAGGGCCGTCAGTACCCCAGTCTAGCAGCAGAATGCAGGAATGCAAGTCAATCAGACTATTAGTCAATCAATCGTGCAGAATGATGGAGGGAAATGGAGAGAAGAAAGGAGATTGATAGAGAGGATAAAATATTGATCCAGTGAGAATGGACTGATGTTGACAGATAGATGTGCCAGAATCTTACTCTGGCACATCCATCTGGAGCGACTGACCTGCAGACTACTCAGGTATTACAGTTACAATAAGAGCCCAAAATGGCATTCACACAAAGGTGGTGGAGTAACTCTGAATTCTCACTATGGTGATTTTAGTCATTTTGTAATGCTTCATTTCTCTCTGTGTCCCTCTCTTTCTCCCCTTAAGCCTCGTTCCACATCTCTGCAGGGGATGCCTGATCAAGAGCATCACGAAGATGAGGACAAGGTAGGACTCTTTGAAACTTTTCCACGTTCTGTTCTCTTCCTCACTCACCACTCTTCTTCTCTTTTGGCTCATTAGCCTTGAGTTATGCCTAATATCTTTCTTTCTTTCTGTATGTGTGTGTGTGTGTGTGTGTGTGTGTGTGTGTGTGGCACGGATGGGGAAAAAAATTATACCTGCAGCATCTGTATGTGTGTGTATATTACTGTATACTATGTCTGCTCGTATCACATAAAGTGCAGTCAGTAAGTGTCTGAACTCCAGCGCATTTGATTTGAAATAAAACTACGGCTGTGAGGTTAAAGTGGTTTGCTATGCACACAGGAGACAAGCGCAATAAAAGACTCACAATAGTTTGTGTGCATTCATAGACAGTTTTGTTTGTGCAGTTATATTGTGTGCAACATAACAAACACTGAGTGCAATACGTTTGTACCTTCACACAGTCCACCAGTGTGTGCTACCTGTTTATTTTTAAAACTTAATATTTACACTCTATGGTATCCTCTTGTTTTTACTAGTACCTCCTTTATTTTTAGTAGCTTTCTTTCTTGGTTACAGTGGTACTCTTATATTTATATTCTCCTGTTTTTGCTGACTTGGAACGAAATTGGATTGGTAATTGAATTTTGCTGAACATTAGATCCATTTCAGATCCATCATGCTGTAGTAAAGATAGAAAACTACAGAAAAAGTGTCACTGTCCAAATAAGCACTGACTGTACTCTATGTCTGAATTGTTCTTATTCTACCGATCACGAATCAGTAGATTGTCAGTTGGGTTGACTGTTAAATAGGAGCTATAAACATTTGAGAAAACATTTTAAAGTCTTGATTGACTGACTGAAGATTGATTTAAGAAATGTTTTGCTGCATTGCTCCTTATTGCAACAGGCACTCGGTGTGGAGTGAGTGAGCTAGTTAGCTAACAGCCTTATTGTGTCTTTCTTCCCTCGCTCCCCTCCCACCTTTGACCCCCAATCTTTGCCCCACCACTATGTGTGTATGTGTGTTCTAACGCTGAATGTAGAAACAGGTGTGGAGTGATTTTGGCGGAAAGATTGATAGTGAGGTGTGGAAGGCAAGTATAATGCACTCAACGCAAATGAGTCCTGTTCTTGTTCTGTCCTCACCAACGTTTAGAGTGTGTGCATTTATGCGTTATGTCCTAGATATTCACTGCCTGGGCAAAAGCATGTGTGGCCGATGCTTTAACTTAAATGTAACTACACCAACCACAGCATTGTGTCATGCTTGATATGTAAAACATCCGTTATCTGGCTGCAGCAATACACTCAGCAGGTAGTTTCTTTTTTTTTTTTCTTTTTTTTTTACGTACGTGGCTAAAATATTGTCACCTTTCCTTCCTGCTGGCACACGTCTGAATGTGTTTGCACACGAGTGTGTGTTCATACTACATGTTAACTTTATCTCCTTGATGCAGCATGCCCCATTACACATAACCCCACCGCCATGTCTCCATCCAGCAAGGTCATTCCTCCCACACTTGGATGCATGCTGGCATATGTGTGGGGTCAAAATATTTACATTTGGTTTCTGCCAGGTTTGTGTCTTATTAGCCCTTCTCCCACATGCCCTGTGACCTGTGAATGTTATGGAAGTTGTACATATTGATGTCACGATGGAACAGAAGCCAACTGGGTTTTTCATTCCTGGGAAAAGCCATGTCATTCTTTGCAAATGTACTGTATGTTGCTCTTACACAGAGTAAGCAATTCAATCATAAAGAGTTTATGGAGTTATGTAACAATAGGAAATTCCAACATCTGATGCCAAACAGAACCGCATTCACAAGCTATGTTGTCAGAAAAATAAACCTAAAAGGCAAACAATAAGTGAACATTGACGCTGTTATAAGAATAATGTGAATTTGATATCCTCTTGCATTGATCAAAGGTTATCAGAATACATTTGGATCACTTTCAACTGCATTACCTCGCAGCTATAAAGTACCTAAAAATAAAACCAAGTATTAGAGATGACAAGGCTCCTATTTGTCTGGAATTGTTATGTCCTGTGGGATCAGAGAGTTTTTCTTCATATAGGAGACCTGTGAAACCCAGACACTTTTACATATTGAAAATATTACAGGTTACATGTGTGAAAGGGGCTTGAAGGTGGTTGCCTTTTGGCCAAAGATTTGTGGTTTATTTTGGTGTCATTGTGCACTCTCTGATGATGTCACCTGTGTGCACCAGGACCTGCAGGCAGCCACAGTGAACCCTGACCCCAGTCTGAAGGAGTTTGAGGGTGCTACACTTCGATATGCATCACTCAAGCTAAGGTGAAATACCTGCGCATGCACACAAGCAGACACAAAAATCCAGCTACTTGTACATACGCATGAATCTCTGCAAGCCACCAGAGTCGCTGTTAGTTGTCAAACACATTTTCCTTTCTTTGTCTTGCTATTCAACTACGTCTCTGTCTGTATCTCCACTGGTTTTGTCTAGTTAGTATCTCTAATCTTGTGTTTAATCAGTGTTCGAAATAAATGAGGTCAGAACAAGCAGGAAGTTAGTTATTCCACTCAGGAAATGCCTCAGTGTTCTCCATTAGTGTAATGACTGCCACTAGCCTTCACATGCAGTACAGGAACCTTGTCAGTAAAGCAGCTAATGGTTGCAGCGGTAATAATGGCACACTGCTAATCATATAACTGCATCATGCATTTTTTAACCTTTTTTTGTTCTTTTTAGGAACCGTCCGGCAGTGGATGAAGAGGATACCAGCAGTGGCAACAGTGACCCCGAAGCAAAGGTAATGAGCCTGTTCCTCATAATCTGGGGTTTTAGACATAGAGAGTTTAAGTCATAATTTACTTTGTTCTGCAGCTATTGTAAAGTATCTGTATCCCTCAATGGTTTAAAAGTTAATTTTAGAATTTTTGTATGTAATCAGACTCCTTTGTGTTCCCTTCATGTAAACTGTAAAAACACTATATGTTAGTGTGGCTGACTTGTTGTCTTTTGCAGACTATAAAGTTACTTACTCCAGGCTTATATTCATTTATCTAATCCTACTTTTGGCTTCTTGCCTTCATGCTGTGTGTATGTTTTAGGATGTTGGTGTCCTTAGCCTGTTTGTTTACCGGTGGTGTTTATGTGGAACATGCTGGCTGTCAGTGCGCTCATCTCAGTGAAGCGATGTCTAAACAATACTGCCTCCAAGTGGAGAGACCGAGAAGTACCGTTCACTGCTGCACATCGGTACATTAATTACCCAGACCTCTTAAACTTTGAAAGCTAAGACTCAAATGAGACATTTAAAGTTTTTAATGAAAGAGTTAAGCTCAGTAAAACCTAATACTCAGTAGAATGCCATGCTCATTTGGCTGATACTGTTGTTGTTGTTGTTGTGGTACAGCAAAGTCAACGCAAGGTACCAATTAATTTAGAATCCAACTAATTAAATAGTAGAATAGATGAATTATTTATCTGATCTGATACAGAGTCATTGTATTCTGTCACAAACTGCAGCAGACTGCAGGAAGGCTAAAATACATACCAAGGTGTGTGTATCGTTCTCACGGATGGCTGAATAGATCTAAAGCGTTGCAGATTTGAGTTGAAAGCCAACATTCAGCTTGATGACGTGGTGCTGATTTGGCTGTCTAGTGTCTGTTTTCCTCTGTGTGTTTGTCTGGCAGAAATGCACAGTCCTTAGCAACAGTGACATTGTGATGAATACCAGACACAAACACACACCCACAGTCAGGGCATCTGGTCCGGTAGCACACACACACACACACTTCCAGCAAATAGCCCACTGCAGTATCAAAGTTGGAACAGTCCCTTTCTATCTATTGAAGGTGTTAAATACAAACAAGACCTCACTCAACAACAATTTATATCTATCAAGTGTAGAAAACTAACCAGATAACTGCTGTCCACGCACAGCTGCCATTCAAGTAAACAAACCTTTAAAATATTAGTATAAAGTCCTTAAAAAGTACAACCGACAGTTTCTGTGTCATGTAGCTGCTACCACCTGCTGGTCTTGAGCTGTGACACAACTTTTACCAGACTCCTGGAGACACGGAGAAGAGGCACTGTGGGAGTTACTGTGTGTATGCATGTCTGCATGTGTGTGTGTGAATCCTTGTAAATAGTCTGTGTGTGTGTGTGTGTGTGTGAGAGAGACTGATTGAGCCAGACACTCGTCAGCCCCAGTTAGCTTCAAGTCAGCAGTATAAACATCCCCACATTGAAAACTTTTACTGAATGTCCTGCTGTGAAATACTTGAACTGTGTGTGTTTGCTATAGCACTATTCTTTTAAACAGCGCTTTGCCCTACTACTCACACAAAACAAATTTACCTCACGCATGTACTGTATACTTTAATCTGTTTGATATGAGCCTTTGATCCACACGTGAACAAGTTTTCCCACAACTAACTTTGATGCCACTGGTTAGTGTGATAGTGACTCACTTTATTTACTGTCTGTCTTTCCCTCTCTGACCTCTTTCATCGTGGATCTCTGTGGTCTGCAGAGTACTTTCTGAAGGGACTGCTGAACTCAAATTAATACTTGATGAGGACGGATGGATCTCTCTCCTCTCTTGGTTTCTTCTTATCTACCAACATGCTTTGTTGTGCTGATCTGGTTATCTATGTTTTCGTCTTTGTGGAGTTCAAATTGTTTGGATTTACCCTCAGAATCCTGCCAGTTTAAAACCCCAAGTTTGTAATTTTAAACACGGTGGTGCCGCCATTTAATCAAAAAAATGACCTTTAATCCTTATTAGAGCCTGAGTGTGCCAAGAGTCGTGATGTGTCTGTAAGAACTGTGCAGTATATGTGACCATATCATCGCTTGGTGTGTCCTCCAGTGTTTTGCAGTGCGCTCTCTGGGATGGGTGGAGATGGCTGAGGAGGACTTAGCTCCTGGAAAGAGCAGTGTTGCTGTTAACAACTGCATCCGACAGCTGTCCTACTGCAAGAATGACATCCGAGACACAGTCGGCATCTGGGGAGAGGTGAGGAAGAGAGCGTAGTCATACTGTATGCATATTTATGCACTTTGTTTTGGGTGTAAAATTAAGGGTGGCAAGTTCGTAGCTGTTTAAAATAAAGAATTTGTAGAGGAGTGCTCGTAGAAGGCCAGGAAGATTAAATAACAGGTAAGGACGATGCAAAGAAAAGAGCAACATAGGTTAGCCAGGGCAACAGTCTTCTGAAATGTATGTCAAAAGATGGAGGGTGGAGGGGAGAATGAAGATAAGAAATTGGAGCAATGTTATGAAGTCTTTCCCCTCTCTGCAGTGGTTCTGTTTTAATGTGAAGCGACAGAACAGAGAGAAAGAGCTTCATCCCTCTTTCAATAACCTTTCATCTCCCACCACCTCTTTGTAAGGTTTGATAATTTATTTAGAGACAGACACAGACACACACACACACACACACCATATATGCACACACAGGCAAATACACTTTATAGGCAAGTAAAAGAAAGAACTTTCCCTTTTTAAAGGACTACTTTTTTGCAACGTCTTGAGCTTCAGGAAATAAGGATTTCATGTTTTTGTGATGATATCTGAAGAATTTGTGTGTGTGTGTGTGTGTGTCTCTGCTCAGGGGAAGGACATGTACCTGGTGCTGGAGAATAATATGTTGAACCTGGTCGACCCCATGGACCGCAGTGTGCTTCACTCTCAGCCAATCGCAAGTATCCGTGTCTGGGGAGTTGGCCGGGACAACGGCAGGTTAGTCATTGTTGCGACCACATTGGTTTTTATTTTCTTCAAACACTGATTAACCCCCTTTTGCTTGTCTTCATGATTAATGTGTAATGATGAGTGTGTAAGATTTCATGTTGTGATTTCTCTCAGAATACATGTCTATGCTTTAAATCCTCTTTAATATTTCTGCAGTGTAAATATTGGGTAGAGTGTAGAGATTCCGGTGTTATTAACTAGTCATCTGGATCATGACTCATTGACTCACTCTTTTGTTTTTTAAGGTTTTAAATACTTTAATTTATAGATTAGTCGCTAGTGTAAATGAAGTCAATGATGAATCACACGCACGCTCAGTAAAAGGTCAGGGTAACAATTGAGGGCAGCAGACGGTTTGTGTGGTGACAGGCAGAAGACAGGGATTAATGATTGATGGTGAAGGGATGCTATTGAAAGATTAATTCATCAGTACAAAGGAAGAGGATCTCTTTCACCACAAATCCCTACCTGACTATCCGTCCCTCGCTTTCACCTCAGTTCAGCACAGCGGGCTTCACGAAATTCTCACACAGTAGCCGGCTATCTCGGTGCTGCAGCTGCTAGATTTGATATTCCTGAAGTTGTAAATGTATGTAAAGGCACATGTGTTTCACAACCGTTTGCTGCATATATGAAGGTTGAAATGAAACTTTAAAACAATGCTGGTAATTCTGCTGGGCTACCAGTAAAGGGCGCTCTGTGCTGCTGCTGAATGCACGAGAAGAAAGCGAATGTAGGTTATCCGGCACAGCCGGGTGATGTGGACTGGAGAGGTCCGTAGCTGCTGTATAATTCAAGCTGGCACATGTATGCGCTCACGCACACACACACACACACACAAGCACGAGTGTACTCAGGGAAAGAGGCATGGCTAAACTCGTGGCATATGCAGAATTGCGGAATTCTGTTGTCTCTTCTCTCATTCACACACACACACACATACATGCAGCGGTGTATGTTATAGTAACGTAAACTCACCCTGTCACATAAAACAAATGTGTGTTTTCAGAGTATTTAGTCTTTATTCCTACCATCCACATCTACATAGCAGGAGAGTCAGAGCAGTGGGAAAACCTTGGCTGCAGCAGAGGGAGGAGGAGGAGGAGAGGGGGGTTTTGGCAGCAGAGAGGGAGAGAGGGGGAGGAAGCCGCCAGAGGGGGAGGTATGGTTAGTGCTCACTGGGTGTGGAGCGGACAGGTTGAGGAGTGTGTGCATGCATGCAGCATCACCAAGAATAGATGGTGTGAGTGTCTAAAGACGCTCCCGTACACAGGATTACCTGCCAAAATAGGAAAGCAAACAGCTGTAAGTATATTTATATTACCTTTATCTTACTTTTGGAACCATCACTTCTGCTGTTTTTATTTTAAAGTAGCAACAAAAGAAAGATAAGCTACAGACATGAAAGATCAGGCCTCAGTTTATAGGGGATGGTGCTGAGCAGGTAGTTTGTGGGTTGATTTATTATTTTTTTTACAGCCAGCGCGAGGTGTGCATGTCAAAATTTTTACAGGAACTCAGGTGGAGCGTAAAAATCCTAAGTGGGTGCGTGTGTGGTCGTTTGCTTGTGGGTGGGAGAGTGGCTAGGGCTTGTTACAAATAGATTACGTTAATCTGAATCGGGTGTTTGTAAAAAGGAAAAGTGTTTGTTTGCAATGAATTAATCCAAACAGTGAAATGTGCGGCAGTTCAGAACTAAAACATAAGCGCAAAACATTTTTCTTCATCGTAAGAAAAGTGCATCCAAAATTCACTCCACAGTTTATATTTTAAATACTGAGAGGTACGTGTAAAAACACCACTAGCTGTTTGCAGTCATTTGCTCTTTTATTTATTTATTTAAGGGTTGTTGGACTGTTTGGAGAGATACTATGGAAATCGAAACCTGGTTGGAGCAGGGATTTTCCCTCTATCGCTCTACCTCTCTGTCACACACACTCACACACCCTTGTAATAGACTGGAGTGGTTGTGTCAGTATAGGAATTGTACCCCCGTGCCTCCCTCTCTCCCCATGTGCCATGAAACTCATTATCACCATAGAGATTACAGATTCCCAGAGCAACCTTGACATTTTCAGTGGCGTCGGCATGATGATAAGATTATATTCGAAATGAGATATCACTCCCCTTTCCCCCTCTCTCCCTCTCTTTCCTCTGACTTTTATCTTCTTTCCTCATCTGGGTGTTTTATTCTGCCCCCCTCTTCACACTTTTATCTTTATCGTGTACATTGTTGCAGTTCACTTCCAATTTCCTTTCCCAGTATGTCACCTTTCCTCTCATTATATTCCTTACTCTTCTGACTTTCTTAGTAACTCCTTTTTTATGGGCTTTTAGAAACTCTCAGCCTATTTCCTTTACTTCTTTTAGGAAACACAAACCATGAGCAGCCAATTAAAGCTAATTGCGCCCATCCAGAACATCACTCTGTCCCCCTATTCCTTCCTCTCTTTGCCTTCATACTTTATTCAGTTTCTGTCCATTTTTCATATTTTACCTCAAGGTTAAGAATGCGTAAAAATGACCTGCATTGCTGCTTTGACCTGTGCTACACCCCTTCAACCCACCCACACACACACACACGTGCATTTTCTGCACTGTTCTTGAAGCTGTTTTATGGGAAGTAGTTCTGTCGGAGAAAAGATGACCGAGTATGTAAATTGCCGCATTTGCCACCTCTTTGCCTCTTGTCCCCCAGTAGGAGGTTGATACGATGGATTTTTAACTCTTTCCTTCTACTAACTGTCTTCCTTTCCTCCCTTGCCTCCTTGGACACAGAGAGAGGTAAACACATTCCTTCCTCTCATCCCCTCGACCCTCCTACAGTATCTCTCCATCATCTCTGTCATTCCTTATTGTTTAATTTCCTCTCCGTCTCATTTTTCTCGTGTTCAAAGTGGTTCTTGACGTACTGGAGCATAGTGTGCACACACACTCACAGATGTAGGAAGTGAAGGTGACCTCCTCTGTCCTTCTCTGTCTACAAGCATTTTTTAAGCATGCACAGTGAACACACACACACACACACACACACACACACACACAAATAGGAATCTTTAGCAGAGAGTTTCCCCCCGAGGGACTGGGCTCAGAAATCTTGTTAACCCTCAGGCCTGTGTCCTATCGCATGGCATACTGAAGCACACAGCTTGAAGGAAGTTATTTAGATTGGTTTTATGAGCATTTCTGAATGACGTAAATCAACGTGCGTGTGTGCTCTACTGGTTTAATTTGATGCAGCTATATTTCTTCGTATTCTACGTCTTCATTCCTCTCTCCCTCCGTCTACTTTCCTTCTTCTTTTCATTCCCTTCTGTTCGGACTTTAATTGTTTTCAGCTCCAGTGGGCCCAGGGGAAAGTTCTTCCCTGTTGTCACTCATTCAACTCCCTCTTGCATCACGCTGCTCTATTGATCTCTGGGGTCCATCGACCTGTGTGTGTGTGTGTGTGTGTGTGTGTGTGTGTGGGGGGGGGAGGGGGGGGGTTCCTGTATTCATCAGACTGATAAAGGTCAGTTCATCTCATCTTTTTCCAAGAGCTGTCAGTCTCAAAACTGGACACAGACATATACATATCATGAACACACACATTACTACTTATTTGTACTGAACTTATTTGTTCAACAAACTCTCTTCTCATCTTCACCCCCCTGGTGTTTTTTCTTTTTTTATGTGTCTTCGTTGACCCTGTGTTTTCCTCTTTCCCAGGGACTTTGCATATGTGGCGCGAGATAAAAACACCAGGATCCTGAAATGTCATGTGTTCCGCTGTGACACGCCAGCCAAAGCTATCGCCACCAGCCTGCATGAGATCTGTTCCCGGGTAAGTGGTTCAGGCCGGACGGGGGCCCAGAGACACAAGTTTGGATTTGGCAAATAAATATAGGAAAGTGGCACCCACTTCCAAAGCAAAAACAACACATTTATTCATAGCATTTAATCAAGCACCAGTAGTACCTGAGACACATTAAAACGCCCAGCCTCAAGAGTGCTTGTATTGTTTAATCATACATACTATTCCATAATCTAGGCACACAGAAGTATCTGTAGTCCTCAAAAAGTCCAAAAACAAGATTAAACATCTAAATTTCAGGCCTCACAAAGTCTTCTTCTCCCCAAACACAGTTAGACAGCTTCCTCTGCATGTCCACTCTTAGATGAATACTGATTAATCCAAACAGTTAGAGCAGTAGTCAAACCATGTTTTTTCATTGTCTGCTTTATTCACTGAACTGACTTTTCCATGTCCCAATAAAACACATTTATAGCTTAAGATTTAATTTTGGAAAAGATCTTTAAAATCTTTATTTATGTAGACTCATAATTTGTTGTTGAATTCGATTCTGTGTAGCATTTTACAGTGTAACTTCTGTTACAACAGACACCTTGTTTTGTTATGACCATTGACTTGAACAAAGTGTGTTCCTACAGTGTCATTTGTTGGAAGAAAAAGGTGGAGAAGGGCCCTTTTGTCCTTCTCATCCTTCATGCTGATACTAACTGTCTCACATTCAACAGTCAACATTTATATTCCAGAACATCGGGTCTGTTTAATACAGACTTTTCACACAGAAAAATGATAAATAAGGAAAGGCGGAGAATTTGTCACAGCAGGGGTTACTGAGATGCAGAATTGTTGTGACAAACTCTCTGATTAAGGAGATGTATAATTTATGTGTGGTGTTTCAAGACGTGTGTGTGTGTGAATGATTTTGGCTGTTTTTGTCAGTCTGGTTCTGTATTTGCACGTATGTATCTCTCCCTTTGAGTTGCACTGCAGGAAGAGCTTTTATGCTCATTTGGAAAGAGGAGTGTGACCTGGTTAGTGTGTGTGTGCGCGCTCCCCAGGTGACATGGGTAGACAGAATGACAGTATCAGGGGTGAAACTGCTCCAGGTTTTCCTGAGCTCTTTGACGCTTTCATCTTTTTTTCCTCCCTCATCCTCTTTCACTTTCACACATTTTCCTCTTTGTCTCTTCACCCTCCTCCCCTGTGTCTCTGCCACGGTGTACCAATTCTGCTCTGCTTTTACACGCCATTTCCTCATACTTCCCTATCTGCTCTTTCCCCCCTCCAGATAATGACAGAGCGAAAGAATGCCAAAGCGATGGCAGGAGGCTCTCTGCAGGACAGGATGCAGGCAGGACTGGATCTCCCTTTACAAGGTAGGAGTCATACATGCAGCACCCCCCTCTGTGTGTGTGTGTGTGTGTGTGTGTATGTGTGAGATACTGAATGCGACAAATGACACGCATCAATAGACGCATGGCAGTCATCACTTCTGTGGCACCTCTGCATGCATTTAAACTCGTCATTTGTAAGAGCAGGAAGTCTCCAATAACTTGCTGTGGTGTTCGCAAAATGTCCTCTGATGAGTTAGCAACAGAAGCACCGAGGCAGTTTGTTGAATAAATCAATTTGGAGCCATTAAAATCAGTCAGCGTATTTCAAAAGATCCACAACCATCACTGTGAGTAAGTTTGGCCTTTTAAAGGTGCTCTGTGGAGGTTTCTGGTAAACAAAGTTATGGTCACATTTTGTGTTCCTTAAGCCTGACAAATGTGACAAGTGTTGAATGCATTGCCTTCCTCATAAAACATTTACAAAGCCGATTTCTTTAATATTTAAATTCAGGCAAATTGCTGCTCTTCATTGTGTGTTACCGCTACCAACTGTCGATCAGTAGAATAGCGTGAAACTCCGACAGGAATGTTTATCCCCTGGTCACGTACACAATACAAACAAAACAGGGACCCACTCATAAAAACATTGCTTCACAGCTCTGCTAGTGGTCAAAATCTCCACAGGGTACCTTTTATAACAGTTGTTTGTAGTTTCCAGATTTGATTTAGGGGTTGATGGTCCAGTGCACCAGCAAAATGTGCCAGTGTTTATCATCTCGCCTTCACCTTGTCAAAGTCACAGAGAAGATGTGGAGGGAGATGTTCACATTTTTTTGAATAGCCAGAAAAAAAGTAGTCAGCCAAGAGATGTTGGTGGCATCAAGACAAACTGTCATTAACTTTCAGGAGACAATGCAGAGCAGTGTTGAAGCGATAGGGAGGCTAAAATGTATCTACGACATATGGTTTAGCCTCCAAGCATATGCAACCCACACACACACACAGATATATATATACACACAAACAGTATGTATACTATTTTCCTTAAAAAAAGGACTTGCTGCATATTTGTGACTTAGACTTTCTACGACTCTCAGTCATAAACATGATAACAACAAGCCATTTCTGTCATCACTCATTGTTTTCACTCCTGTCGACTCTCAGTCACTCTGTCAGAGAGAAAAATGGTTGGCTCTGCTGCACTATGCCATTTAGAGTATTATACACACATCTGATTGGACAAGACGCAGCAACAGTCCAGCCTGCTGCTGACAGCTCATCAAATAAAACATCTGCAGTGTCTGTCTCTGCTTAAAATAGAAATAACCTGACATCAAACTTTTCAAACAGGAGAAACGAGGTGCAACGTGAGAATGTGGCATTATATTACACTGTGCCGGTACAAAGCAGTGTCCTATTATAAAACATCCAGTAATTGACAAATAGGTATGAAAGAACTTTATCCTTAAGTCATCTTTCAGAAGCACAAATGAAGAATATCTCCAATGTCAACTTCCTTTGCAGTGCGTGGAGCGATGCCTACAACAGTAGGGAGAAGGAAAATGTGTTTTTGGCAGAGTGAATTATGCGGTTGTCAGCATCTGTTAAACGTGGTTAAACTTAACAAACTCGAGGACCAGAATGACTCAACATCACATTCATCACACTGTTCAGTCAACAGTCTTGTTCAAATCTTTCACAGTACATCCAGAAAAGTTGTGAAATTATTATTTTGACATTAGATATTTTATTGATGATATATTTTATTACAGAAGATAGTGGTCAGTATCCAAATATGTACCATCCCTCAGTAAGTTCATTGTTGTTTACATGTAGTTAAATATTGATTTCTTATGTGCACCTGTTAAATGTGTGCGTGGCTTCTCCCCAGCAGAATTCCCCACACCAAAGACGGAGCTGGTTCAGAAGTTTCAGGTGCTCTACCTTGGGATGTTGCCTGTGGCCAGACCAATAGGTCAGAGTGACACACACACACACACACACACACACACACACACACTACTCATGCAAACTGTAAGAAAATGCAAAGTACATTGATGTTAATGTTGATGATGACAGTCTAACTTCAGATATGATTCTCATTTGTATATTTGTTTGTTTTAAACATCCTCTGCTCCAGGCATGGACATACTGAATGGAGCTATAGACAGTCTAATTGGTTCTTCCAACAGAGAAGACTGGACTCCGGTTGCCCTCAATGTGGCAGATGCTACTGTCACCATCAGCAAAGACAAGGTCAGACTCATATCTGCCACTGCTGAACTACTGCCCCCAACTTCCCCAGGCTTTCTTCACTCTGTTTCCAGCTTTCTGTGTGGAAACGTGAAATAAAATGAACACAAGACAAAAAGTGGTGGGAACAGCCTGAGAGTGTTGTCATTATGGGATTTACTGATGCGACTTCCTTCATAGGCAAAGTAAACAACCACCATTCTCTTAAAGCTGAAAGCCACATGACGGCAACTTCTGTTTCGTGATGTCATGTAATGCTATTTGTTGTCAGGTAGGGCTGAGTGGCCAACAGACTAACATCAGTGTTATCAAAACAAAATATGCACACATGGCTAGTGAGTTTAAGTCATCTTTGAGCGATTAGCGTCTTTACTTGTCTCACACAGATGCTTATTTTTTATGTCTGGTGCCGAACATTGTGTCGAGCCTGCCATTTATTTCCTTCAGCAATCACCACAGTTAAAAGTTTATCCGCTACTCACCCTTAATTGGTGGAAAACACGTCACTTGTGGATTGAATAGATTTTATTGATGTTATCAACCAGAAAGGTAGCAAGCAGCTGCCCAATGAGACAAAATTGCAGCTCACAGACCGCAACTCCAGTCATGTTAAGTTTTAACAATGTTCGACCATGCAGATGACATAAAATGTCCTCCCCCTCCCCATTTAAATAAGCTGTAACATCAAGGCACTTAAAGCCCAGCTGCTCCAGTGAACCTGTTTATTAGGAGGCTGCAGTTTTACTGGGCAGCTCCACTGTATGAACATGTGTAACTATATGTGTAACTATATGAATGCCTACAAGTGCAGAAGATATGATGGATGATTGTAAATTTCTTCAATAATGTGTTTTTGTGATTTCTTTTTTCTGTCCTGTTTAAGTTTAAATCCTAAAAAAATATATATAATTTGAAGCATGAATTTTCCATGCATGTACTCGACATGTCTATGACTTTCTGATGAATCTGACACACATCTATGTTTCTGACCAGGACGAAGAGGAAGTGCTGGTGGAGTGTCGTGTTCGTTTCCTGTCTTTCATGGGCGTTGGGCGTGACGTGCACACGTTTGCCTTCATCATGGACGCTGGCGGCCATCGTTTTGACTGTCACGTCTTCTGGTGTGAGCCCAACGCTGGGAATGTGTCGGAGGCTGTACAGGCAGCTTGTATGGTGAGTCACCAAGCAACAACACAGAGCTGACAACACGATTCATATTACACTGAGCCAACTCTGACTAGATTAGTTAAGAAATAGAAGAATCTCCCACAGTGCACGTAGATACATGCGCAAATAGAGTGTGTGTAACTATAACATAACCATGAATGCTAATTCATGTTGGAATTTGTATAAAGTGATCAGCTTGGTCTCTAGACTGTAGGGGGTTTAGAAAGTATTTAAAATAGGTTGAAATCCTCTACATTAATTCCGTGAAGAAAAACGTTGGGTTCATTTTTATTTTTAAGGAAAACAACGACATCTTTTTCTTCAGCTAAACTGAAGAAAGGGTTCGTTTAGGACTCGTTTGCACACAGACCTAAGAAAATCCTCAGAACATTCAAGAATAAAACACAAGATTTAGAAGAACACCTTTATATTTCATGCATAACTTTATTAAAACTAGGGTCCGTTCATTCCTAATTGAACTCAAGGTTTCAAATGCAAAATACTTGCATGTCACAAGTTTTATTTAAACTAAGGTCATCATCACTTTAAGTTCAGACAGGCAAAGACATTTCACAAAGACACTTCCTGAAAGTGAATGTCCTTGCCTGTAGTCTAGTTTGAGTTGGGTTTTTCAGTCTTGTTTGAAGGGTCTTTTACAGTTCAACCCATATGCTCCAGTCAGGTTGTAGAGGGACCCTCTGTCAAAGCACTGTTGGTGTAAAACATGCAGAAGTGTCCTAAAGTGAAAATATAGTGTGTGTTGAGCATCAGTTGTCTCTGAATGAGGATGTCCTTGCAAGTCATCTAGTATATTTCTGTTTTAAAGTTAAGTGTTGTGTCACACAAGTACATTGAATTATCAACCACTGTAGTAAACCCATTATACCTTTACAATGTTTTTATTTGATCATTAATATGTCCATAATCACAACCCAGAATGCCGTCTGGTGTTTCTGCTATAATGCAGCCCATTTAGTGGAGGTTACTTCCTCTGCCGTCTCTGCTGTGTGTGAGTCACAAGATTGGTTGACTGCTGGCCGGGCTATTGATCACACATCAGAAGTTTGGATGTATGGACGCAAGCGCACACACAAACACACACACTAAAACTGATTCACGGTGACAAGAATCATCAGTCATTACTATCGATCACAGCTAGCAGCCTGCACCAGTCCAGCTTTCCCTTCTCTTTCTCTCTCTCTCTCACACACACTCACACACACAGGTACCTCCACAGTCGTATACTCAGCAGCTGTAACTCTCTATTATTTACAGTGTGACTCACTCTTTCTTTCTCCCCCTCGCTCTTTCAGCTGCGGTATCAGAAGTGCTTGGTAGCCCGACCCCCCTCCCAGAAGGCCTGCGCCTCGTCACCCCCCGGGGACTCGGTGTCCCGTCGGGTCTCGACCAGCGTGAAGAGGGGCGTCCTGTCTCTCATCGACACCCTCAAGCAGAAGAAACCCGTCACCGAGTTGCCGCAGTAACTGCGGTTTAGCGCTGCCGACTCCCTGCCACAACCCCCAGTCACCATGGTAACTAGTCGCATCGCTGCCAAAACCCGTCGCCACCACAGACCCCAGTAACCATGGAAACACAGCAAAGCCCCGGGGTTTGGGAAATCCTGTCACAGTTCCTTCGCTTCTCTGGAGTAAAATTGGAATTTCACCTCAAGAGTTTATCAGCTCTTGAGCCGCAAGTCAAATCTGTTTCCTTAAAAATAACTTGAGATGTATAAAGACTCTAATCCCACATGAAGAAGGAACAACCACAGAGAAGCACCTGAATGGTGATCGAAAAGGTGAAAGTGTACATAGAAGTAACTCTCATCCCCCTCAGCACAGAGAAGGAGTGAGGAGAAGAGAGCAAAAAAACTGAAGAAGTAGGAAGTGCTCCTTCAAGCACTGCACGTGTGATGAGCGAGCTCTTTGCTGCCCAATCCGCTTTTCTCTCCATGCTCTAAGTGTATTTGTGTCTGTGCCTGTGCTGCCAGCATGACCTTGCACACCTGGCCACGCCCTCCTGTCATTCACCTGGTTGTCCTATTAGTCTGTAGTGGCGTTTCCCCCCTCTGTCCCTCTTTCTCATTGTCCTCAGTAGACTGTAACGTGAAGTAAATGGAAGGAAGGAATCATCAAAGCCATCGTGTCTGGTTTTCAAATCAGTATGTAATGAATGAATGAAAGAAGAAAGCTGCTAGAGACTAAAGAGATTTTGTCGTCAGTCTACACACTCTAACCACTTTCAGCTGATCCTGCATGAACTTTTTATATAACAGTGAACCATACTAGACAATATCAATGCACTGCTGCTGCTTTCAGAGAATGAAGGGGTGAGAAATCCGAAGCCACACTTTTTTTCTTCTTCTTATTTCTTTGTTTTTCGTCAACTCCGCAAGAGTCAGCCTGAAGGGTCAAAACAAGTGGCGACCTTTCACCCGAAATATCCTTCATATACGTCCCGGTTACTTGTTGTCTTTATTCTTTTGCCATCAATCGGAAAATGACAGACGATAGCCATAACGGACGAAGAGATGCAGGGATGGTAAACAGTACTAGAGTGCTGCTCCAAACACAGGAGACATCAGCATGCTGCTTCTGCTGTTTGATACACATGCTAGAGGAAATTAAACAGATTATTTCTTTAAGTCCCACCTCAGTATCAGTCCCCAGATACTTCATGTCCACTAGTAAAAGTGGAATGACAACACAAGAAAGGCTAGAGGAATCATGCAGAGAGGACCGGAGGAATGTGTTTTTGAACCCGGGGATGGTGGCGATGATTTTGTCCACAGCTGAGATCTGAACTGTGAGGTGAGAAGGAGAAAGACAGGTTTCACCTCCAGCCTCGGCGTTTTTTCGAGAGGAGAGCCAACAGAGAGACATGTTGGCTCAAACCAACAGAACTTCCCTGGGCTGCTGTCTGTCTCCAGGGCTCTGTTCACTTGAATGCGCCTTTTCTGTTTTTTAATTTCCTACTTCCTTGCTGTACGACTGTTTTCATCCAGTGTCACAAGATCACTTGCGTTTGGTGTGTTTAGCTTTTCTCACACAAATCTCAATTCAACACCACTAGCTCCTCATTATCATATATCTGACAAGCTTGGATGTATGGTAATAACTAAGTCCTTTTATTGCAACTAAAATCATAAACACTGCCCCCCGGCAGTTCTCTTGATGTAGGACAGCAGATTAATACTGAACCTGTATAACTGACCGTTTGCTAAACCCCTCCACCGGACAGCGACCGTCTAATAATGGCCACCCTGTCAGGTATGTTGATGCGGTGTGCAGGGGACTGTAGGAAGACACACTCTGTATGTAAATGGGTTGGAGGGTTGTAACTTTTTTTTTTAATCACCTTTCTAAAAAATAATAACACAGCTGTGTGTTTTTCTCCTCTAACGTAAGCTGCATGTCAGACTAACTAGCTTACTGTTGATCGCTAACTATATTTTGTGGGTTTATAGGTTACGTAAAAAACAAACTCAATTCTCATCCTCTGTGTATTATTCCCCACTGAAAGGTGGTGCTGTTTGCTGCTATATCAGAGTTAAGGGTAGCTTTAGCAGCTCTGTCCTGATCTTTATTGGATTTGAGGAAGTTTACACTCCAGAAAACCCAGCCAAGCGTTATGAACACATTGGTTAGTCAGTCCTCTTTCTAAAAGTCTGAAGACCTATACTGTTTGAAAATGTGAACAATAACTCATAAATCTAACCTCTGCCTTGGTTGTCCAAGTATGTAAGCAAAGCAGCCAGACAGGGTTATGATAAAATGAAATAAGAGTCTGATATTTAAATTTTTCTCATTGTTTGTACTTAGTTACTGTTACTAGGACTCACTAGCTCTACACTGCAGTACAAGAACACAGTTCCTTTATTTCAGTATCTTCTGCATGAATCATCAACTGCTGAGGAGGCTAACAGAGCCTGTAGCTTTAGCTCCTGTCTTTTAGCTTGATATCGTGTATGTTCACGATCCCTTTTCTTGATTGACAGGCACAGCAACGGTAACTGAAGGGGGACGGGGCTTAGCAAAAGGTAAAATTGTTACATCTGTAGGTGCGTCTCGCTTGTTGTCTCCATGTCTCGCTTCTAGCTTCTGATCTCCACAGTGAACGTACACAGGTTGAAGGAACCAGGAGTGGAATTGAGATTCTGATGAGAAAATTCAGCCACACCTTTTGTCACAAGGATGTTGAAATGTGAACGAGATGACAAAATGTGTGTGTACATAGTATCCATTTAATGTAATATTTGGCATTAATCATTGTTATAAGCTATCTTTTCATTTTGAATGTCTGTAGTTTTCTATTATTTTTGTTGTAATGAAATGCCTTTTTTGAGAACTCGCCAAATGGCCAAAGTGTAAAATACCGATATACATTGTTGTAGATAAGAAAAAATACGAGAGCAAATAATGAAACATGGAGAGGTGATTGGAAATGTTCACAGTTGTCAATTAAGTTGATACTGACTTTAACCGAGCGATTATCTATGCATTCTTTTGATCTCGAGAAATGGAAAGTTGTAACAAGCCTTGCATGCCCTTGGACGGTTGAAAGAACAACTGTATGTATTGAACAGAAATATTTTTTATTTTATTTATTCTATTTTATAAAGGTATATACTGATTTTATTAGTTGGGGCAAGTAAAGTCTCTTGACTCGGTGTCATTGTCTCAGTCCCTGGTTAACTCACAATGCTACAACAAGCTCCGCTTTGCAGAAACAGGCAGATAAAGGAATATATCTCACCTTGTACAGTGCACTGAGGGCTGGGAGTCCATTGTTGGTCTGAACAGTTAACAGGAGTGAGGGGGAGGAGGAAGATGGCGGTGGTAACAACAGTTGACTCCCAGTGTCTCTGTCAAGCTCACATACATGAACAACAACAAACACATTTGCCACAGATGGATGTGTTGGCTTCCATTTGCTGCTCACTGATTTGTACACTTTATCAATGTAATCAATTGTGAGAATAAACAGCACATTAAAATAGAACACCTGGATTTTGTGTGTCTGTATGTGCAATTAGGCCGCGACTCATTTAGTTTTATTTATCCAATTTTTGATTATTTTATTTCTTGTTTAGTCCAGTGTTTATCTATGCCACCAAGATGCCGCATTCCCAGTGTTTTTATGCGTGTGACCCCTCATCACAGGTTTCAGTTTGTTCAAGAGCGATTTTTCCTTCTCGGATTGTTTTATTTGATAACGTTTTAGAAGTCTGAGAAGATGAAAGTATATGCTATTTCAGGAAAAAAAAAAACCCTAAGAAAAAGAAGTGTATAACAAAATAATTATGTTTATTTTCTTTCCCATCCATTTTATCATCTTTTATCATCAGATCTCAGATTCATCTTGGTCCCGACCCACAGGTTTGGAATCATTGGTTTAGTCTATAAAATGTTAAATGCCCATCACAAGTCTCCAAAGACTAAGCTGACATCTTCAGTGTGCTGTTGTTTTCTGAATAAGGGGCTGTACTATAATTACTGAGGTGGAGAGGAGGGTTTAAAGACCCTCCCAGGTGTTCTTTAATATGTTCTTAGGGCGATCTGCTTGACTAAAAGTTTCAAAGCCCCCCCCCCCTAATATCTCAAAATAATATAACAGGTACCAGTGAACTGATACAATTCATCTTGCCATTGGTAGCTCGAAGTGCAAATATTTTAAGAAGATGTACTCCTATTTAACCAGTAATATAAATGTATAAGTCTATATGTCTCCCAAGGGATGTATGAAATAAAATATAAATCTGTGATAAAAACGTTTTTTAAAGACCCTCCAGTACTCTCAATGACTTTAGACAACCCTCCCTTCAGTGAAAAGAATAAAATCCATAACCCTCCCCCTGTTCAGCCGTCCACCCTGCTAATTTACATACAGTCTCTAAATGTTGAAAATCTTAAGGGGCTTCAATTTATTATGATATACAACTTGAGTTCGTATTTAGCATATTTACTCAAGTAATTACTTGCTACGAAGACATGCTTCTCTAAAAAAGATTTTAATACAATAATTAAGTTTTAAAGAATAATTTACTTGGAGTCCTTGACTTTATAATTGCACTGACTGTAGTGTCAGAACATGCCAATACTTTAATTTACCACATCAGTGAGCGTGATCTCCACGCTTCTATAATCCGGGCAGGGAGACGGCGGTGGAGGATGCAGATTTTCGGGACTGACGCTGAGCGAGAGAACTGCCACTCCTGCTGCTTAGAGAGCTGGAGGACGGGAAGGAAATGGGTGGCAGGACAAAGTCCGCAGGCTTCGACATGACCTGTGTCACCATCTCTGTTTTAGGTCTGACCACCTTTCCTCTGGCCTTCAATGGCCTTTCTGGTTGAGCTGCGTCCTTCCGTGTTTTCTCTGCTCTCTCTGGCTCTGTGTTTTGCCTCTGCACCTGCTTGGAGGCTGCAAGGGGAGTGGGTGGAGCAGCATGGGCAGGGGAAGGGGTGCTAAAGACAGTCTGCTGCGATTTAATCGTTGGATTGTCACTTAGCTTGTGCGCAAGGGCTGTGATCGAAGACAAGTGGTTGGAGGGCTTTGCAGAGGAAATTAATGTCAATGTAAGACGAGGTATTCTTCTCGGTTTACTTTTTGTCAGACGCCTCTTGTGATGGGACTGGCTGACCTTTGTCTTCGCGGGTTTCTTCTTGTGGCTTTTAGGGTGATGTTCTGAGACTGTGGTCGTCCTGTTGGTTCGTCGTTTGACCTTTCGCTTACTCCCTTTAAGCCCTCTCCTCTGCTTTCCTCCCTTTCCCACCTCACCGTCCTCCTTTTCCTCCTCACTACATTCACCTTTCTGCTCTTCATGTTCTGAAGATTCGGCTGGCTCTTGTCCATTCACAAGCTCCCTTCCGGTCTGCCTCACTTGGTTTGATGGGGATGAAGGTTTGCTGCTGGCTCGATTCTTCCTGCTCGTCCCCTTTTTACCCGTTTTTGATTGTTCAGGAATTATTCCACCCAGGAGGCCCTTTGCTGCTGCCCTTGCCAGCACATCGTGGACTGTTTCCACCTTAGTGGGATCCGCCTGAAAAAGCAAGGGCAGTTTAAGGTTTGATGTGAAGATACAACACATTAAAACTACAGGCCTCTAGGGTAACATAGCACCACGGAGGTCTATAGAATAAAACACTGAGGCTGTAGAAATGAGCCCAGCTATTAAATGAATCTGCAGAGGAGGAGGAGGAGAGGAGAGATCGCAGGGGGTTTGATGGCTTTTACATCCCAACAGAGCAGAGTGTGGGATATCATTTTAAAGGCAACACAATAGTTACTGTCACAAGTCACTTATCTTTTGTTCCCCTTTTCCTATGTGAGCAAGCAAGACTTTACAACCATGCTAGCAGCTCTGTGAGGCTGTACTTGGGCACAGTGGTGCTTTGAGCTAAATGCTAACATGCTAATGTGCTGATGTTGAGCAGGAGCAATGTTTGCCATGTTCACCATCTTAGTTTAGCAGGCTAATTAGCACTTACCGGAAAGTAACTGAGGCTGAAGGGAATGTCATTAATTTTGCAGGTATTTGGTCATAAATGATGGCACTAAATGATTGTCAAGAGCCATCCAGAGCCATGCTGTTAGCATTGCCAATAAATAGAAGAGGAGAGAACTCTGTAATATGTCTATGTGTTTTGCAGGGAGGTCAATGACAGTATTACAATGAACGGAGTCAGGATCGAAACACACGTTGCTCTATGTAGGCTGCACATACATACACAGAAGTAAAACACTGTCTTCATCTGCAGTGACATTTTAAACAGAGAAGAAATCCCTTTAAATCTCCCCTTTAAGGCTTTCTCCTCCCTCTGTCTGACTCTTCATATACTCTCTCTCTTCTCTAATGAACGTTGAATGATGTTCCACACACAGCTCACTGCAAGTGCATCTTTTACTCACTCTCAAATGTTTAATCTGCCTTTACGATGTGTTTTTCATTTTTCTTGCTTTGACAGCATTATATGCTTTGAGTCACTTATAAGCCTCGAAACTTTAATTATGTTGCCAAAATGAGAGTTTGTAATGAAATGGAGAAGACTACAGTATACTGGGGAGAGGCATGAATGATGGCGGCCTGTCAGATGTGTTTAACAGATTCAGTATTTCAGTGATTTTTTTAGTGTTGTTTGGAAAGATGGATCTATGGGTTTCCATGAAGCTTTAGATGATGTATCCTACAGACCACCATTAGGTTGACATTTGTGGTTTTAATGAAATGTCTCAACCACTATTGGATAGATTGTCATGAAAATTTCTACAGACATTTATCGTCTCCATAGGATGAATTGTAATAACTTCGGTGATACCTGAACTTCCCCCCTAGCGCCATCATCAACTGAAGACGACCCCATCAGCCTCAGCTGTTTCTTGTGTTTGGGTCTAATTAGCAGATGTTAGCATGCTAACACGCTAAATGGACATAGTAAACATTTCACCTGCTAAACATCAGCATGTTAGCATTGTCATTGTGAGCATGTCAACATGTTGATTTTAGCATTTAGCTCAAAGCACCTCTTAGTCTTTGTGCTTTGAGCCATTTTTGTAAACCTCATAATTTCATCTATGCTGCCAAAGTTACAGTTTGTGATGACATGGGGAAGATTACAAAATACTGAGAGATATGAATGATGGCAGCCTGTCAGGTGTGTTTTACAGGTAAGATTCTTTCACATATTTTTGGACAGTAGCTCCCATCTGTTTCTAATGAAGACGTCTGTTTGTGTTTTCAAGGAGACTTGTTGTTCCCCTACCCTTTCTCTCTCCCTGTTTCTCTATGCTGCCATGTTGTCTGTTTCAGCTCCCTTTAAATCTTCCTCCAGCACTGTTTGACCGGTGTGGAGGCGTTCATCGTTAACCACCCCAGAATTGTCAGTATAACTAAATCTGCAGCTGCAGCTCTGATGTGATTCTCCTCACTGTAAGAGTGAATGTCGATTTAATTAGACATGATGATCATTAGATTTTAAATTACTGCTCTGCCACTGGACAGGTGAGCAAGACCTGCCCTTGTGTGTGTGTGTGTGTGTATTGTAATAAACACACTCACAGTCCCCTCCCTGCACCATTTTTTCCGAGCTGCAGGGGATCAAAGCAGCAGCATCTCATTTCCTTCTGTTGTATTTTTCTTCATTTTATGAGTGGAGCAAGAGGGAAGAAAGGAGGCGGAAAATAGACGGAGCAACAAGGTGATGCAACAAGACTGGAGGGATGGAGGGGGGGCTGAAAAAACGATACAGAGAATGATCCATTCATCTTTTCTGTAAAGTACTGAAATGTTTCAGCGGCTCGAGTGTATTTCATCTTTAACTTGTCTCTTTTTTATGGAGTATTGGGATAATGCTGCAGTGTTTCAGGGAGCGATAGTCGAAGTGTGTGTGTGTGTGTGTGTGTGTGTGTGTGTTTGTGTGCGCTATCTTTGTGAGGACCAATTTGCGTTTTAGACCTTGGGAGTGAGGACATTTTTGGAAAGTGAGGACATTTTGGCCGGTCCTCACTTTTCAAGAGACCTTCAAAGGGCTGTTTGAGGGTTAAGACTTGGTTTTAGGGTCAGGGTTAGAATTAGGTTTAGGGTAAGGGTTGGAGTTAGCCACTTAGTTGTGATGGTTAAGGTTAGGGTAAGGGGCTGGGGAATGCATTATGTCAATGTCCTCACAAGTATAGATGTACCAGCTTGTGTGTGTGTGTGCAGACAAGCAGAGCCAACCGACCTCCCAGCAGACAGAAAGTAAAAGATTGCAGCCTCAGCACTACTGGAAGGTCTCGTCTCAAAGCAATCTCACAAAGCGGGCGCGCGCGCACACACATACACACACACACACACACACACACACTCAAACACACACCACAAAATCTCTGTTCCCCCTCAATCTCCATAACACAACCTTGCCCTCTACATTTCACTTTTTTCTTCTCAGCCTCCACGTCTCACACATTTCCCTCCTTCCTCTCTCACCTGTCGGGAAAGCCGCGCAATGAAGCAGCCGTTGGTGAACTGAGATGTTTCGAGCCTGAAGAACTTGGAGTGTGTCGTGTCTCCTGACTGGGAGTCATCAGGGAAAATCGGGCCGTTCACCCTGAGAGCGCAGCACAGCAGCAGGTGAGACCGTAGAAGAGCTACAACTTGTGGGAAAGTTGTTAAAAGGTGCTATCTAGCATTTTGACATAAATTCATCATTGCCGCATTAATGCTAAAATTTTTGTAAACAAATGGACGTATTGCAAACAAGAATTGGCAGTTTATTAAATTATACTATGGTACCATAAATTACTTTGATAAAACGTTTTTGTTTGTTTGTTTTTCAACTCTTCTGTATGTGGCACCTTTAATATTTTGTTTCTGAGTGTTTTCAGCCAGGTGAGAGAACTTTAGCAACTTTTGTAACTCAAAACTGATGCACAGTTCTTGAAAAATCTCAAAATAAACTGTTTTTACTTGACACCGTTGGCACAATAATGATTCATAACACTTGGACATACAACATTTCAAGGTCAACATGAGTGCAATAGTATATGTGCACAACTGTTTACTGTAGATGTAAGTGGGAGGGGGAGTTGGTCCACCAGGTACTCAGTCTATCTCTTGCCTCAGGACAAGCATGTTTATGGGCCCCTGAACTGCCAGCTGTCACTGCTGGTTCCTGTATATTGTACATCTGGTGTGAGTGTCCTCAACATTAGATATGTTGGCAAATGTTGGTTAACAATTCTCAGCGGACCAAACACTGTCTAAATTGTGCAAAAATATGGAGATGATGTGCTGATATGACCTTTATTTGCATTACAATTTTTAATGAAAAACATTGTCCACACTGCCATTTTAAGTGGGGGGAAAATTTTAAAAAATGGAGGTTTAGAGCCTTTTTTCTTTCCAGGGGTCCAGAACTTTTACATGTGGGACTATTTTAATGAGTTTATTGAGCTTCAGATATTATCGTTTTAAACAGGTGCAGTGAAGTTCTGAGATTTTAAAGAGGACCATTAACACCGGTCTGAAAAGCAGGATTGCCCTGCCCTCTCTGGTTGAAAGCTTCCAGTCAGTTGCACCTCAGGCCCAACATCAGTGACGTCACAGTGCATTGACAAACCCTGGTGTACACTTAGACATCACTGCAGCAAGGTGAGAACCTGAACCGCTGGAGATCAGCGAAAACAATATTTTTGGCAAGTTGCTCTTTAAAACTTAATAAAACCTGGCTATCATTTTCTAAAATATCAGAAGCTGTTTTACTGCTAGTTCCTCCCTATACCATTCTTCCTCTCCTGATCTTTAAAAACAAATGTCACATTCAAGAATGGAGAAATGACTTCTTTTTTATTTTGATATAAGTTTTGATGGAAAGCAACCTTTTTATATGAAAGGAAAGCGGTTTGGTGACGTGTCCAGTATTAGTTGCTACTGTGCAGTTATTTGGAGCAAACAAGTGTCAACTGTTCTGAAAACAACACGGGCAGCGTGGTGTTAAAATAGGTCTGTGTTTCCACTGAACAAGTACTGTAAACACAGAGGTGAAACAGCTGCTGATCGTCTCATCGCACATTGGTAAGTTGACCAAAGAGCTTATGTGACCAAATATAATAACATTTGGATTTCGTTAAGAGGATGGATGGTAGAAAATGAGTTGTCTGGAGAGGCAGGCGTGAAACAAACTCTGAAATCTTCTCCACCCTGTTCCCCCCGACTGTAGGATTAACTACTGTCCCCATGGCAACCGCAGCTGATCCCTTATACTGTCAGCAGCCTGGTAACTGTAACCCCTCTTTCTCTCACACACGTAGATTGAAACACAGACACACACACCTGTACATACAGTATACGTGGCGATATGAGATCTCTGTCTCTCTCTTTACAGTCTCTCCTGCTGTCTGCAAGATGAAGCTCACTACTCATTATAACTGGGTTCTGCAGTTAGATACGCATGCAGATGTTACATGAACAGAGTTCAGCTGAGCTCTTTGTTTATGAGACTGAATTTAGCTCATATACTCGATGCCTAATCTACGTGCTACAGTAGCAGCGTGGCTCTTGGGATGGCATCGTCAGTCTGTCGGTCAGTCCGCCACTTGGTCCAGACTGAAATATCTCAACAACTATCAGATGGATTGCCATGACATTTTTTTACAGACGTTCCTGGTCCCCTGAGGATGAATCCCGCTGAGTTTTCATCTAGTGCCACCGGAAGGTTGACATTTTTGGCTTTTAGTGAAATATCTCAATTACTGCTGGATGGTTTGCCATGATGTTTGTTTCGGACATTCATGTCCCCCTCTGGATGAATTGTAATAACTTTGGTGATCCCTTAATGTTTCATCTAGCCGCATCATCAGGTCAAAATGTTGATATCTCCAATATTTGATTTTTGACCAAATACTTGCAAAACTAATGACATTCTCAGCCTAAGCTTTATTTTGTGTTTATTTCAATTAGCAAACGTTAGCATGCTGACACGCTACACTAAGATTGTGATCATGGTAAAAAGTATACATGCATCACCATCAACATCAGCATGTTAGCGTTGTCATTGTGAGCATGTTATCATGTTGACGTTAGCATTTAGTTCCAAGCCTAAGTACAGCTTCATAGAGCCACTAGCATGACTGTAGACTCTTAGAATCTTCTTTATATTGAAGCCATGCAGGTTGGTTTTATAAGTCGACATCTTGTTTGATCTCAGTGAAAGTAATCGCCTTGATGGATGGGCATGAATAAAATAATCTGACGGAATCTCAGTGACAGTCAGAGCACAATTACTCAGCTTCAAAGTACATGTCCAGTTGATGTCAACTTTAAAGTAGGTGAGCTGCCAATCACCTGTCGCTGTCTGTCATAGGCTGGTTGGGTAGGGGAGGGGTCTAAATGCCTTCAGCTTCCTGTTTTCCTTTAAATGCACCTAGAATTACTTTTCTAGAAACCCGTAGTTGCTTTACGTATGGCTTGTAGTAGAAACAGTACATGACTAATTTCAGTTTCCTCATTACGTTTGAGCCAGTGGACAAGTTATGAAAAGTCTGATTGCATAATTAAATATTCAATATTCAGGGAACTTCCACCTGCACAAAGAGAGAGCAGGTGTGATTGTGTGTGTGTCTGTGTGTGTTTACCTGAAGGGCAGCAGTTTGGGGTGAGTGTGTGTTTTCTCTAACACTCTTTTGACCAGCTGTTCGTTTTCCTCAGGATACACTGAGCGTGTGCAGTAGACCACCGTCTGAACCTTTGGGACTGAAAGACAGAGAACATTAGAGAATACAATGTGCAAAGAATAATCCTCTATTCTATTCTTATTGTGCTGGCACAGAAGGAATTACAATACAGACAACGTTTTAGCAGTCTGTTCGTGTGTGTTTGTGGATGGTCGTCTCTTACATTACAAATGTATGACTCTGTTCAATGTATTCGCTTTTGTTGCTTCAGCTGTGGCTTGAAAAGTGTGTGAGTTTGTGTGTGTGTGTGTTTGTGTGTGTGCACATGCATGCTTTGAATATATACTCACAGGAGAGAGCATGTGCTAGTAGTCGTGCCTGCTGGGTAGCCATTGTTTGTATTTTGCTCTGGGATACAGAACCATGAGACAAATCTGGCAGCAGATCCCAGTCTGTCAACAGAATGAAACCCATTTTAGCATATTTGCTAAATTTAATGGAAAGAAACTACCTCTTCATATTACCATCAATATTTCTAGAATATTTTTATTTTCTATTAGTTGATTTTTTAAAACTCTTTGGTTACTTTCCAGCGTCCTTCCTTCTATCCTCCGCCTTTAATGGCCCAGTTCTAGCCCTGAGAGGGATCTTCTTGGCACAATTCTCCAAAAGTTTTTGGCAGCTAATTAGTGTTAGTCAGCTCGCGTTAGCTTACAGTAAACACTGACTTTAATAGTTTAATGGAGAAAAGGAAGATAGCTAGTTACCGAGAATTGTGCCAAGAAGATTGCTCAAGTGTCTGTTTGTAGACACAAACTGCAGACAGCCAATCACAAATGTAATAATAACACAATAAATGCATACATGAGAAGGAAATACATAGGAGCATTGTATTTCATTTTATTTCGTTGCTTTAATTTGGGCGTTTTAAATCTTCCATACATGGCTGTGCCACAGTCAAAATGGCAAGTGCTGGAGGGCTCTCACGTGTCCTTTTGAGCCCTTTCTCCAAAGTTTCCATAAATCTGCAAACTCTGCAGACTTTCTTGGGGTACGTAACCATAATTTATATTATTGTAGCATAAAAATGGCTGGGAAACACACAGATATACACTCAATTTAATGTGAAATAGTGGCCTCATACGCCACAGAAAGCCTCTGACCAGGTCATTTGGAGTATTTTTTCACTGAGGTATGATCATGCATGTGACATCATTTAAAGCCTGTGAGGGTTCACTGTGGGCTTAGGGTGGAAATTGTTCCATCCCTTTCTCCCTGATGTTATGTACCTCCATGTTCACTGTGGATGGTGGGCACAGGGTCACTGAGGGCAGAGGACGAACACTGAGGCAGCACCATGATGACCTTTAGATGCTGGACGGCGGCATCCCACTCATTCAGACCACAGAACGCTGCTGTCAGGACTCGCACATCTGCATTGGACTTGAATTAGCATCAGGAAAGTTGCTAGCCGTGTGTACAGTAGGTATACAAAAATATTTTATCACTCACTTTTGATGTCCACTTGTGTGAGTAGTTCTTGTATCTCTTCTGTGTGTAAAGGTGTGTGATCAGCACCACACACCAACACTCGGCCGGAGCGGGCTGCGGCCACGACAGCTACGTGAGCCACAGTCACAGCTGAGAAAGACCCCACCACCAGGACGTCGCCGTTTTCAAACAGCAGGGGCCGTAACACGCTCACTGCCACACACACGCTCCTGTCCTGCAAAGAGACACACACACAGGTGCACACATGTCTTTCACACACATGCGTGGAGGACTTTCTTCTTATTCTTGACGAAACTGTATCCTCCAGCATTATAGTCCTCTGTGTTGCTGATCAAGATAGCAGCAAATTGACTTCTTTAACTTCTTAACACAACTTTAAACTTCACATCACAACATGAATTCCAACTGAAACGGCCCCTTCCTTTACAAAGTACATGACTATTTTCAGTTTCCTCAGTTTGAGCCAAGGGCAAACCTTTTAATCTGTCTCACAGCAGTGAAGTGAAGCTGTATTAATGTGTCTAAGCAGGACTATTAAGAATTTAAGTTATTAAGTTTGATTGCATTATCCTCTTTATTTAATTGGGCAACTTCCAGTCAGCATTTTAGAGACTTTTTAATATTCTTTAAAGCCAGCAATTTTACTTTTACTTATCTTTGATGATTTTACATTTTTAGTCATTTAGCAGACGCTTTTATCCAAAGCGACTTACATATGAGAACATTCACAAACCGAAGGCGCAGCTTCGGGAGCATTTTGGGGTTCAGTATCTTGCTCAAGGATGCTTCGGCGCATGGCTGGGGGATCGAACCGCCAACCTTCCGATTGGGAGGCAACCGTTCTGCCACCAAGCCACGGCCGCCCCATGATGATGAAGTGTACTCCAATAAAGTGTACATACAGAAACCAAATGTTCGTGTTGCTCCATAAGAAGAGGAACCAGAGAACTGGACTTTGTTTGTGTTGAATGGTTGTCCAGCAAATATTAGAAGACTATCTAGATTTACTTTGTTGGTGCGCTTTATTGTTTTAATTTCAATTTTTTTCCCCACTGAAAACAATCTAGTCTGCGCTTTATAAACCAGCATTTTCACTTCTTAAGTAAGTAAAGAATCAGTTAAGGTGGAGTACTTCTACATTAGTTGGACAGTACGTTTTCCACCAGATCTTCAAAATCATGCTCCTGAGAGAGGGAAGCATGTTTATCATTAGTGAGGTTTACCTACACTTACCTCAATTACACACTTCACTACACACACATATTCATACGTGCCTGTGTGTTAAGTACGTGTGCTATTGTGAGGCTGCTGTTCCGGAGCCGAGTGTGAAGCTGCTGGGAGAAGACGAGTGTGTCGGGACAGAGAGGGTCTCTGCAGAACGTCGACTCCCGGAGGTCCGTCATGTTCTCCACTTCACATAAGCCAGCGCTTTGTAACGCTTCACACACTTCCTCAACACTACAGAGGAGAGAGGATAGAGGAGATCAGATTAATCTAATTTTTCAAAAGTTTTATTTCAGGCAGAAACATCAACATTGCCCTCCCCCACATACAGAAGAGGATATTTACAGCAAATATTGGGACTCAAAGGCGTCAGTGACCAAACCAAGTGAGTGTTTATACCAGGGTTGTCTGGTGAACAATGCAGCAGCATTTAGCTTTCAATCAACAACCACAGGAGCACGTCTTACCCGCAAACTGTAAGAATGCTGAACCTTCCTGTTTCAGATACGCCCCAGTGAGCTTCGTTGACTATTAATCTCATACTGCAATCCCCCCCAAACAGAACCACATTTTTATAAAGAGCCACGGTGTTAAAGTTTAACACTTCTCTTTATACTGACATCATGTGCTCCCTGGTGTACGACATACACCAGATAACCCCTGCTGGTTTACACACAAATAGACTAGTTAATAGATCATATGTGTGGAGTCCAGAGTGTGCCAAAAAGAAGAACAGAGAGCCATTGAATGTAGAAAAATCTGATCATTTAACATGCTCAATATGTTCTTAAATGTAGGCACAAAGAACACAAAAAGGCTTGGACTGGCAGCTACTCTGAAGTGCAACCTGCTTCAAGCGTGGCGCTCTTTCTCTGGCACCATCTTTTGGAGTGTGTCACCAGAATAATTATAGACTTTCACAATATTTGGACTTGTTGAAATTGAAAGCAAATAGGAAATAAGAGCAGAATATATTTGCAAACAAGTGTTAAATAAACTAATGACTGAGTGTGTACCTGGCCTTGAGAGTATTGACCCATGCGTAAAGGGGCAGACGTTTTGCTCTGTGCTGTTTGTTTCTGATGGGATCAGAGAGAAAACAGGAGATGCTCTGCAGATTCTGTTTCACTCTGCAGCGAGCTAGAGATGCTGCCAGCTTGGTTTTACACCTGTAATAAACGCACACACACACACACCATACGACAGGCAGATTCATTATAAACATACTTCAGATTAAATGTCTCCTACCTTCAGTTTGGGTGATTTCCAGATTTTACTTTACCTGATTCAAGAAAATTGTTGACATGCAGGTGAAGCAATTTCAAAGTTGCATCATGAATAAACTTTTAAATGCATGATGTTAACACTTGACATTTACACCCACACGCACCTCTGCAGACTGCTCTCCAGGTCCCTGACTTCCTGCAGAGGCTCCTCCCCTTCCTTTGATGAACGTTCGCGCGACAAAAACCTTCGTTCCTGGAAGTCAAACAGCATCACCATCGCCAACGGCAACAAGTCACCGGACTGCAAAACATCATCATCATCATCAGATCAGTTCTTCGTTGTCCTTCATGATTATAGTATAGATCATTACCGTAATCATTAATGTATCAACAGAATACACCTTTTCCACAGCAGACATTTTGACTTGCCATAGCAGGAAAAGCACATGGTGAAACAAATTTAGTTACTGATGGCTCATTTCCACCAAGTGTCCCAGTAAGCCCGCAGGCACAATACCAGGAACCTGGAAGTAATTCACCTAAATACAATGCAGTCTTTTTTATGTTATAAATTAAACATGTACTTTTCCTGCTATGACAAGCCAAAATGTCTGCCCTGATAAAGGTTGATTGTGATCATCTTCAGTGATAATGTCACCACCCCTTTCATCTTAAACCTGCATTTGGCCACTTGGGGGCAGCGGGGAAAAAAGCTGTAAACATAAAACAGACATAGTGTATCATCAACGTCTTTTACGTTGTTAGTAAACAGTTGCTTATTTAGACATCCAGCAGTCAAAGAGCAACATTATCATTCATTTGGAGTTGTGTTTTTGTCCATTTGGTGAAAGTCAGTCCAATATTCACTCTCTTTTACCTCTGTTTTTGGTCTCCACCAAAGGGAAATATCTGGTTCTTTAGCTGCTAAATGCTGCACTGTGTTCACCAGCTAGTCGTTAACTGTGTCTGCCTCCTGTTTGGTGCTGAGCAGGTAGTGTACAGTGAGCTTTTAGAGCTTTTTTAAGCTAAAAACAGCTGCCTGCTGCATCTGTGGGTTTGTCACTGAAAGCTACCCCTTTCACATTACATGTAGCCATGTGATCCATATAAAAGTATTGATTATAAGTGCCTTAAGGAAAACTAAAAATGATAAGCAGATCTTTTCCCACACTACTGCTACTACTATCTTTTATCCTCCTCAGCTCCTTTTCTCAGGGTGTGTGTGTGTGTGTGTGTGTGTGTGTGTGTGGGTGTGTGTGTGTGTGTGTGTGTGTGTGTGTCTGCACGTGCAGGTGGTTGAATATGTATGTTGCAGTAAAGAGGTGTGTGGAATTACAAAGAGCTGTGTGGCAGCTTTTATAGTCTTACTTGCAGTCTAATGACCTGTCAGCCTATTCTCTGTTTCACCCATCCCTCAATAAAGCCATCTTTTACAAACACACAGAGGTGTGTCTCTTTGTCCATGTATGTGTCATTGCACAGTGTTTTATAGTGCCATTTACGGTCTCCCAGTGGGAGAGTGCGTCTGCCTCTCTCCTGTGTGCATCATTTGCCACCTATAACCAGCCAGACTACGTACAGATCTGAATACAAATGGCGTTTAACTACATCTCCATCTCCCTCACCACCATTTTACCATATTCTGATGGAGCACATTCATATGGACAGAGAGAAGACAGTTATTTTATTTGAAGACAGAAAACTCCCAGACAGTTTAACAGTCAATGAGTAAGTGCTGAAGTTTTTTTAATCAGTTTTTAGGTTCGTGACCACTCATGTCAAATCTGTTGGGACTCACAATATGGTGAGAAGTCTGGAAGCAGCTGTCACTAATGATGTCCTCTAGTAAATCTTGGTCTAGGAGACAAACAACATTTTGAATGGACAAAATAAAACATCAAAACATCAGTTGGATTTCATACGAGACACAGTAAAGTAAATGAGAGAGAAATCTTAAAGGCTCAGTTCACCCATATTTGGAGATGTCAATCTCTGAGATTTCTACCTTCACAGGAATCTAACTTAACCGGCATTAAAATGTTTGATAGAATCATTTCTTTAAAAGAATTGTGTTTTTGTTACTCCACATAATACATAGCCCTTTCCATCAACAGTTTCTAATAGGGACCATTTCTTAACTAGTTCCAATAAAAACTGTTAATAGTGAAGTCTGTCGATTATTTGGGGGCAGCAGACCACACAACACTGTTCAGTTACATTATTATTATTATTATTATTATTATTATTATTCATTTGGAGTCATATTTCTGGTCACCTGACAAATTTAAGTCCAACATTTACTTTTGTTTTAGCTCTGTCTTTGGTGTCCACTGACTATTGAGAAAAATATCTAGGTCTTTTGCTGCTAAATGCTCCACTGTGCTCATCAGCCAGTTGCTAACATTGTCTGTAAAACATTTGTTGCTGGGCAGGTAGTGTACAGTGTGTTTATCAGAGCTTTTTTTGCCAAAAACAGCTGCCTGCTACAGCTGAAAATGAGGTTGATGAGAGAGCCAAAACAGTAAAGTTGCAGGTCATCAAACCAAAACAATGAGCTAAAAGTAAAAGTAAAAATCCTCCATAAAGCTGCAGAGTTGGGTGATAATTCTCACTAATATGAAAATATTTATCAGTGCAGCTTTAAATGTCATTTTCCACTGCCATTCAAGTCCATTCAAATCCATTGTACTGAGGTGGTGGCAATATCTCCACACCTGGCCAAATAAAATCAAAACTATCTGCATGGATAGATACCAGCCACCCCCTACATGTGCAGTCAAATACTGTATGTAAAACTGCGTGTGCTTACTGTGCCTTTTTGTGTGTGTGTGTGTGTGTGTGTGTGTCCATGGCATGCAACCTCTTATCACCTCCCATACAGACATCTGCTGTAACTCCAGCTGAAGTAATTTGCAGTCACATGGAGAAATGAAATGTGTGACTATATACTATTTAATCTACAGTCTGCAGTTGAAGCTGCTATTCAAAAGTGAATATTGGAGTTGACACATGCTGCAGCTCCACTGCTATCCATTATAGAAATAAGGCCTCCTTATAAGGGGAGAGTGAGGTCTGCAGACGAGGCAGTAGATCAAATTAATTTCTACCTGACTTTCTGTTTAACCATCAGTCCGTTCTCTCCAGGCAGGGTGTGTGGTTCCACTTAAATCTCATAACTACATTTGGTTTAAGGATGCTAAGATTTTTCGTTATTGCTGAAAACAATTTGAGTAACTTAGTTAACTTAATCCATACATTTGAGCGTGTTGAAGGCGAGCTGGTAGGCCTCTATCTGTGTGATTTTGTCTCTGCTCTCTGGAAGCGGCGTGTCTGTCTTCTTCCCATAATGGAGAATTTGTTGTGTGGCTGTCTTCTCTGTTTGCAGCTGCTGGAAAATGGCTGCTGCTTGCAGGTAGGCCTGATCAGATGGAGGGGAGACTGCAGGAAGAGGGAGTGAGGGGACGACAAGGGGGTATTGAAATGGGAAAGGGGGAGAGGAGAAAGAATAGGGGTTTTGTGGGAATGTTTAAAGTAGACCGTTGTTGCAAATTGGCGAGGGGATACAAGGAAATGTCATGAAAGGAGGAAAGAGACATCAGAGGAGGAGAAAAAAAACGAGGTCAGATGAACATTAGGGAGGAGAATGTAAGAGTTACAGTGCATGCCCTGAGAAGTGACACTGTTTAATGATACTATAGGTGGTCTTTCCAAAACAGTAGAAGGTTTAGATATTGGTCATTTGGGTTTTTCCCAGCAGACATTTTATCCTAAATTCTAACTTTTGCGCACAGCTCAGCTATAGGTGACTGCAACATGAGGCCACACAGGTATATATGAGAGCCTTGTCTTTCTTTTCACAATGAAAGCCCTTGCACATTGTCCAGTGTTTAACTGCTGCGTTTTACCATCATACAGTATGTTTGATCAGTGTACAACCACATATCTTATATCTTACCTGGTGAAGGTAAAGATGAATGAAGATGACGAAGAGGAGGTAGAAATGAGAGGGGCTCCTTCTTGGTCTGTTTGCAGTGGCCTTGATGTGAGATGATGATCTCCTCCGTCACAGAGCTCGTGTTCACGTCCCCGCTGGAGCCCACTGTAAGAGAGGGGGAACAGTGTGTGTGTGTTCAGCTCATGTTACACACACACACACACACACACACAAAAACAATAAACAGCAGCATAAAGACCTTACCTTTGTCTGCCATGATCGCAGCAACATAACCAAGTCTTGTCAAGTGCTTCTGTAAACAATTTTCAGTCTATCCCTCAAAATCTATGTCTCTCTCACGCTCCTGCCAGCTTCTGTTCACCCAACTAGCATTTAAACAGACACAAACATTGTTTGTTTATAGAGTTGAACCTGAGCTGTGTAAATGTAAATAAGACGCATAGTGTTAGTCATGGCAGACATGTGATCCACCTTCCAGTTTCTGTGAATGTGAGACAGTGCGACTGCAGGACGCGGTGAGTAATTGGGCTCCTCCTGGTGCAATTAGGTGGCCGGTCAGATACATCAGCATGAATAAAAAATGGACCACTGTCAGACCCTGGACAAAGGTCCACCTCTCATTGACCTCCTTCACTCATCTCTGTGCAGCTGCTAAACACACACACACACAGTCATGTTTCCATCACTTCAGAGGACATTACATTGACCGACATTACTCTCCTGGAGACTTACCCTAACCCTTAACCCTAACCTAAACCTAACCTTACCCTAACCTTAAACCAAGTCTTTGCCCTTGCGTTGTGACAGTGTAAACAGATTTATGTCCCCATAACATGCGTAATACACGCTCTCTCTCTCACACACACACACACACACAAATATGAAGTAACAGCATACAGGTTTGCAGAATGTGGTTTGAACCAGTGATGTGGGTGTTTGGATGACATCTGACAATAAGAACTAGCACATAAGGATTAACAAGTGCAGGGACCACTAGCCTCTAATTAAACTGGATTAATACAGAGAAACACAGACAGAGTGTAATCGGCTTTTACGGCACTCATCAATGTTTAAGCACAAAGTTGGGATAGACCAGAAATGTGCAACGTGTCCAATAAGGCCATGTCAGTGCAAATTGAATAAATTAATGAATATCAAACAGCAGTGATTTAATGAGTGCGAAGCAGTTTCCTGTCTTCCACAGGAGAAAGTCCACTTTAGAAGAGCAGGACCGGGACAAAAGGCTACAGCAGCTTAGTGTAATCTGCATAGACGATGATGGGCTGTTTAAAATTGCATAGCAGGTCTTACCTTTGTCATTCAGAATCCTCCTCACGGGAACAACGCTGCTCATTGCCTCAAAGAAAAGCAGCCTGAGCAACTATTAACCACAAACTGGTATTTTCTGCTCTAAAAGTCTTTTCCTGCTCTGCTTTGGGTATCACATAGTGTCCCAAAGAATTAGAGCACCTCATACACTTATCACCTCTTTGTGCCTGGTTTTGTTCTGAAGCTTGCCGGCCTGTCCTGAGTTTGAAACACCATGGCAACAATATTATAATGAAGCAGGCCTTTCCTCTCTGTGACAGATATAAAGTATCTGAAATAAAATACATATATAGATAATATTATCTCTATAAGACAACTTTGAACATTTAGGGGTTACTGTCGTGTATTATCTGAGGAAAGAGACAGCAAGGAACAAACTGATCACCATCTCGGAGAGGCAGTTAAAGAAAAGCTGCATGTGTAGCTGAGCATTTGTGTATGTTGGAGTAATGTGTTCCATATACGTCAAATAGCATGTAAAACATGCCAGTATACAGTACCATGTCTGACCAATTGGACTTTAAACTTTATTCATCCTGCGCCTTCTCCTCGTGTGTGACAGCAGGGAGGCATCAGACAGGCGGATCAGACTCAGACTGCCCCCTGCTGGTCACTGCAGTGCTTCACACCTCAAGCAGTGGTTGAGATGTCCCACTAGTAATAATAAAACCTGGAAGCATGTGTGGAACGTAACCAAGTACATTCATTCAAGTACTATACTTAAGTACAAATTCGAGGTACTGTACATAAACTTGTTGTTTATGATAAACTGAAAATTCTTCTACTTCTTAAGCTAAATAAACACCTCATTGGATTAGATGGAAAATGCATCATCACAAAGCTGAAAACAGGGCTGTTTCTGAGCTCATGAAAAGAGGAAGAGCTAGGTGGTTCTCATAGGACAGCGTATGACGATCTCATAGAATATGATCCATTGGTGTAGATTAACTACCCAACAGTATATAAAGTAGTTAAAATCAGCACAACCTAAAAAATCTACAGCAGTAAAATGCAACATACACTTTAATGCACCAGTAATATTAATCCCAACACTGACAGGGACCATTTTTCTGCTGATAATATTTACATACTCTTACTTAAGTATGGTTAAGTAAGTATGGTTTTAAATGCAGGACGTTTACTTGTAGTGGGGTATTTTCACAGTGTGCCAGTGTGGTATTAGTACTTTTACATAAAGGATCGAAATACTTCTTCCACCACCGGTGCAGTGCGTAATTCACTAGAGGGATCCAAGTGCAAGAAAGCCTCTTGGAATATACATGGTTCCTACCATGTTGTCTCATCCCACCTACACAGAGTATGTTATATTATCCAAGAGCTGCATGAGAGAGCTTGCTCTGAGTAAGTTAACCTTTTACTCTTGCCAAATGTGATGAAGGTTATGTCATTTGGCATGCCACAACAAAGTTGGCGGTTGGAACTGTTTTCTTTCTGTTTTCTTATTTTTACCATTTTAAAATGTACTGTAGTACTGATATGCAGTACAAGGATCTGGTGGGTAAATGGGTTAGAAACTGTTTAGCTTCTTAGTAGAGTCCCTTGGAGCTGTTAGCAAAGTTCCTGGTTGGTTGTACATCCTTAGTTTAATCAAAACGACTCTCTTTGCTGCCAAAAAAGGCTAAATCAGCTATTATTTGTGGCCTCTTGCTCTATATTGTTTCCCTCTGGATAAAGTGTTTCTCATTTAGCCAGGACAAAAACTCCTAATCAACCTAACCCTAAATCTAAGCCGAAAACAAAACACATTCTTGTTTAAACACTTGGACATGCAGTACTTTGCATGTGTCTCTGTCCATTTCTCCATTTTTATTTCACTAAGATTGTTCTGCTGTCAGTGCTGTGCGTCAGTGAACGCATCAGCAGCTTACGCAGTGTGAAACCACATTATTAGTTGTGACTGTAAGCTCACTGGAAATAGCTGAGTCTTCCATTCATTGTCAATTAACCAGGTTGGACATCGTTAAGACATCAAGCCGTTTCCTAGCTTTTGGAAAATAGTTGCTAATACTCAGAAATAATGGCTGAAAGAGAAGCACCGAAATCAAAGCTATGTAATGTCTGCATTAGACCAGGAGAGGGAGACATTTTACTGGTTTATGCCAGCAATACGGGACAGCCCTTATTCCTGCAGCGTGTGACCCATTTCTAAGCCACTTTCTGGCCTCTATTTGATCTGAGTGCTTGACTGTTAAGAATGTATGAACCTGACTCTTCATATCAGTCTTTCTGCTGCATGAACAGGATGCAGACTAAACTCAGTACCCACACGAGCAGAGCTGAATCAGTAGTAATGGACCATGAAGGATAACACAAAGAGTTGCTTTTTTTGTAGTTTACTTGGGCTTCGTAACGCTTCAGAACTTGCCAGAAAAAGGCAGGAGGGGGTTTATCAGCATGTGGAAAAACCTCAGTGAGCCTTTTGGGGCCAAATGACTCACTTCTCTACGGGTGAGAGTACAGCTGGAGAGATTATCTCATCCAACACGCGTCATCAATGTCGCCTCACAACAGGGCACCTTGCTCTGCATGTGTTGTGTTCGTGTGTATGTGTGGGTGTGTGTTTGTGTGTGTAACGGCATATTCAATAATCGGCCCTGTTGGAGACGGCGGGTCGTGCGGCCATAAGCCGACCTGGAATTTTCTCAATAAAGGTCTAATCTTTACGGGAAGCTGTACAGTGCTGGAAGCAGTTTCTCCTTCTAATTTACCTTCACACACTCACAACACCCAACCTCTCACACCAGTGTTATTCACTCACATTCAGTATATACTTTTCTTTTATGTGTGCGCTCCTGTGTGTGTTGTCTACTTGAGTGACCTTGAGTTGATCTACTGCAAAACAATGGCCAGGTATCCTGCACTATGTGGCCAAAAGTGTGTGGACACCCAAACATTACTGAACATCTCATTCCAAATCCATGTGCATTAATATGCTGCTATAACAGCCTCCACTCCTCTGGGCATATTTTCCACAAGATTGGGGAACCTGGCTGCAGGGATTTGCTCCCATTTGGCCATAAGGGTATTATTAAGGTTGGGCATTAAATCCCGGCTCGCAGTTGGTGCTCCAGTTTATCCCAAAGGTGCTGGATGGGGTCGAGGTCCAGACTCTGTGCAGGCCAGTCAAGTTTCTAAACACCAAACTGTTAAACCATTTATTTTTGGGCCCCACATTGACACAGGAAAGAGTCCAAAACTGTTGCCACAAAGTTGAAAACACACTATTGGTTAAAATATGAAATGTGGGTGTCCTGGTGGTTAAGATGCATATAACTTACTATAACTTTATAAAACCAACTATTAGGACTCCCGAAACTGATGAGGGATAATTTGTTCTGGAAGTGAAGAATGGAAGTGGGAACTTTGCTACACTGAATATGAAAATGTACATTAGTGAAGACAATTGTGGGTCAAAGTTATTGAGGTCCTGAGCAGATTATTCGGTTCAGTAAATCCTGATGTATGTCTATTAGGAAACAGACGTCAAATATCAAGCAAAATGTAAACGTGCTTTTTCAGTTATTATGATGGGTATCATTACAGACACCAGAATTATTTAAACGTGTTGTTTAACATGCCTGTGAATAGTGAATAGTGCCTGTTTAGATTTCAAATATACCTAAGAACATCCTGTGAAGTGACAGGTTTTCTTTTAATTTTATTGTGGACTGGGTCGCTCTCTTTCATATATACTTATATTATTATTCACTGAACTTTCTACTCCCTGTCTTGTAATAGAGTCTACTTGTTGCCATGTACCAGCCCTTTCTTTAAAATGAATAAAAACTTAAATCTCAAGAAAAAGTGTCAATGTCAAGAAAAAGGCCAAAAAGCCTAGTCCAAACCTTGGAGGTCCCAGACCAGTAAATGGACAGGGGTGTCCACATACTTGTGGCCATGCAGTTTCTTTATTGTGGTTGTGTGTGTGTGTGAGAGAGACATTTAGTGGAGCTCATCAGGTTGGGTTTGATCTCTTTCACTCATCAAGTCCCAATTAGAATCTATTAGACCCACATTTCTCTCTCTCTCTCTCTCACACACACACACACACACACACTCTCTCTCTCTTCTACATAAGGCCAGGTTTTAACTTTTGCAGCAAAGTGGAGAATGCTGCAACGTCAGAACTTGACAAGAAACGCTGTCGCTACATCACAGCCAAATGTGACACAGCTTAGCTGTACAATATGTGACAGAATGTCACAAACTGAGGGACACATAATTAACACAACATTACTGAATATGAAACATAATTATCTTGACATAGCCTATCACACACACACACACAAAGGTACATATACACATACATGTGCACGGTTTTGATGTTATATACTGTATTTTATCTATGTTGTGTTATTGCTAATATTACTGCGTTTGTGTATTGTCCAAATATTTGATCTATTTGTACTTTGATGCTTTGGCAGAACTGTTTTTGAAATGCTCATGCCATTAAAGCCTTTGAATTCAAACTGAATTGAATTTACAAAGGAAGCAAGAGAGAGAGAGAGAGAGAGAGAGAGAGAGAGAGAGAGAGAGGGAAATGACACACAGTCTAGCAGATTGCAAACAACAATATCCACAGCAAGGCCACAAACATAAATTACAAGCCGACACACAAACGTATGTCAGTTGATACTATTTTACATCATATATACCAAGGCAAATCCTTGTATGTGAATAGCTACTTGGCAATTAACCTGATTCTAATTCATAAAACCCAGTTCACCAGCAGATACATGTCTGCATACGAAATATGATCTAAGTTTTCCTCCTTTCTCAGTTTTCCTTGCAGTGTGTGTGATGGCTTGATTGGGCCCACTTCTTGCAGGTGAATAGATACACTACCCCCATCTCTTTGTGTGTCTTTGGAGTACCAGCGGAGTGTTTTGCTGGGAATCTCTGCTCTCTGTGTCTCAGGTCTCTCTGCCTATTGTGTAGCAAGCAGGGCAGGGTCTGAGCCGATTGTGGGAGGACTTTGCTTTTGTTTACACCCTGTTAAAAGGCTGCAAGTCTCTCCATGTGTAATGTAAACTAAAAGTTCATGAAGCTATCATTAAAGGATAATTCCAGTTTGTTACAAATTGGGCCTTGTTTTATTATTTTTGTCCATAATATATGTAACTATCAAAGGAATAGTTTAATATTTTGGGAAATTAATTATTTGCACTTTTGCCAGAGAGATCTCTACCACTTTGGGGTCTGTGAGATTGACAGGCAACAAGTGAAGACTCCAGGAGGTTACTGCACCAAACCAAGAAATAGTTTGGCACAGAACCTTCTGTATTTTCATCTTTAAACGGAGCCAGGCTAGCTGTTTCCCACTACTTCCAGTCCTACACTAAGCTAAGCTTAGCGTCTGAGGGTTTCTGGTTGTACCTTCATATTTATTGTAGACATGAGAGTGGATGGATCTTCTCATCTAACTCTCGCACGTAAGCGTATTTCTCAAAATGTCAAACTATTCCTTTAATGGCTTTGTACTCACAAAAGCAAGAGATCTCGGCCAATCGCAACATCGCTAAAAAGACGTCTGACGGGGCAACAAACATGTACAGAGAGAAAACGAAGGCCAACAGAAAGAATTTTACCCAAACTGTCTGTTAGAAAAATCCATCACAGGTTACAGATGGACTTTGTGGTTAAACTTTGACCTACCGTACTTGAAATGCACACACACAGTTTTCCTCTACAATCAGCAGAGTCGCTCACTTTTCGTTTTTACCAACAAAATCAAACGGTTTAGATAATCTGGCTGTAGTGATGGTGCCATGTTTCCAGATCTCTGCAGTTACTTTGGTGAGTACGATGTCTTTCTAAACAACAGAAGAAATGGCCTTCACTACAAAAATAGGTGTTAAGTTGTAATAAACCAGAACTATCGTTTAAAAGGATTTCTCATTTATTTATTATTGTATAATGGAACGTAAAATTGTTTATCTGCTAAGCTAATTTATTGACTTTTCATGTTGTGTTTAATCAAAAGGCCTCAAAAATGAACAAACAATTTTTTTCTTCTCAACAACTTAAAATAAAAATCTCAACACTTTTACTTGATGAACTGTGTAGCTTTTTTGGTGACTTCTTACTGTGCCAGGAGCTGTGCATTGAAACTCCAACCAATAAAACAATCACACATTTCTGAACAATCACACCCCTCCCATCAAATAAAATGACCTTTATCTCTACAACTGATATCCCACTGGTTTGTGAATGATCCCTCCCTGCATTATTCCGTGAACCAACATGTTGTTTCAACAGGAAACAGTCAAATAAGAAAGATATGCTCCACATTTGACTCTATTTCACTGTGACTGTAATACTGATTGCACACCAACAATACATGAATGTATTCTTGTGCCAACGTTATGTATCAAAATCAAGTAAAACGCCACATGCCAACCATGGACAAAGTGTTTTTAACACCTGTGCAATGTAATGGAATATAAAATACATTCTCAAATGTGATTGGGCCTACATAGCTACAGTAGGCCTATATATTATACTGAACCAAGACTAAACACATAGCCAACAAACATCTTACATTACTGTTAAATGTTTCTATTTTAAGCCATTGCACCAGATGAGGACCATTCATCTCATGTCAGAGTTATTATGCTGTCAGTCGTAATTTAGAGGTTAGTGCAGATGACTTTGAAAAGGCTGCACTGTATAAACATGCAACAATAATGTAACTTAAAAGAGGTGGATGGATTACCTAACTTAAGCAAGTCTCTGCAAGTGGATTCTTGTACTGTAAGAAAATGACTGAAAACAGGAGTATAAATTGGGTAAAAACACAGTTGGCAATCTAAAGCACTATGGTATAGTTTGGTTAACTGTCAATAGTAGCAATGAGCAAATGTGATTGGTTGCAAATGAGCTAAAATATAGACAAACACTGGATATTGTTGTCCTGCACATGCACATACAGTAGGCTCTATCTGCCTACACACTCAATAATCAAATAATGATGACCAAACACCAATAAACCACTTTACTGCTTCCACCTGTGATAATAAAGTAAAGAAAAGTTATCTGTGAAACCTTTTCCATGATGTATTTGGATTTCTAAAGGTCACCTGTGAACTCTGCAGCCTCCCTGTAACATGTACAGCTATTAAAACTTAACTATATAGGCTATGCTTCTGTGTTGCACGCACACAAAGCCTGCGAGTTCTGTTAAGTAAGCATTAAAGTGAAATGTATTGAGCAACACGTCCAACGGCCTCGGCCTCCTCCCAGCCAGAGTTGAGCCGCTGTGTTGAAACATTATTTCTCTGTGTGAGCACGTCTGACTCAATCTCAGTTTCCTATACACACACACACACACACACACACACACACACACGAACTTGCAAGTTCCCTACTGTGTGCCGGGATTTTATCTGAATGTATGCATGTGTGTTAGTGTGCGTGTGTGTTGTTACTCTAAACAGAAATCCAGCTTCCTCACTTCTCTCTTCTGTCCTCAGCCTGTCAGTTGGCTGACCCCGATTGTTACACTTCAATACAGCTCTGTCTCCCTGACAACTGGTTGTCACGAAGACGTCGCACTCACCTGAGATCAGGAAGAAGGAAGTGCAAGGAATTCAGGTAGGTGCACGCACGCACGCACGCCCACACACACACACACACACTATATGATTGGTGAATGCTAGAGGTCTGCAGTGTTGAAACTGCTCTACATGATCAAACAAGTGTGATTTTGTCACTTGAAGAAGAATAAATAGTGGGTGGGGAGAGAAAAAGGGGAAGTATATAAAGGAGGAGAATAAGAGACACAAGTTTTAGGGGTGTGTGACGGTACCTGTATTCGTCCCGTACAGGACGTGTGGGTCGGTACGCCCCGTGGCCCAAACGATTACTGTTACTTTCAAAACAATGTAAACGCTACTCTCACGCGCGGAACATAAATTCTTGAGGGCGAGTTTTACACGGAACTGTTTGGCTGCGCACCAGTTGCTGTCTATCGATCAGCTGTGGCATGGTAGTCGGCCAGGTGAGCGGAGCTCGTGTGGGGTGGCTGCTTCCGAACAAGAGAGCAGAGCCGGAGGATCCTCCCTGACATGTAGTCCCACTGAGTGGGAGCATTACGGCGTCCCGGTTCGCTAAAGCGAAAGTGGGCAACGATTAGTGTCAAAGTGCATGTGGACATCTTCCCCCCCCCCCCCAACTGAAGTCGGGTCCGACTGTGGAAACCCTTCAAACATGACATTTACGACGGCATCACCCGAATGTGTCGATTGGCAGAACGAGCCAGAAACACACAGCCTCCAGGCAGCCTGCAGGTTGAGCCCGGGCCAAATCACTAACTAACGCTACAGGAGGGTTTAGCGCTGCAGATGTGCGACCCTTCACGATTTACACATTATCTGTGTGCTTAACGTGCCTTCACATGTGCATTTCAGTCGGTCCGCTGTGCTGCTCTGTATAAACGAGCACAAGTTGTTCAGCAGTTATCAACAGGCCAGAGTCTTATGATGGAGCATTACTGACGTTTGTGTTACTTGTTTTTGTTCTCATTGACAATATGCCAGCAGTTGAGTGCCTTAACTGGAGCAGTAAGAGTTATGGCTGTTGAATGTTTACATTTTTCAAAATAAATGACAGTAGTGTTATTTTCTACATTTTTGTGTTTTCGCTGCTGTGCCCAAAACTTACCGAAGCGTGACCCTAAAACCGAGGTACATTGGCCTACCGAACCGAGAACTTTGTGCGCCGCTCCACCCCTAGCCAGTATAGGCCAATAGTGTACTGTATACCTTCACTGTTCAACTTTCAGTTCAGGTTTAGAGCAGCAACCTCCTTAACAAAGGTGAGAACCGGTTTGTATTAGACATTTATGGTTTCAGCAGTCGGTCACGTCTGTGTCATCTTCACGCTGACAGTCAAACACGAGAAATCTGACAGCGCGTGAGTGAGTTGTTATTACTGAAAGCTGTCATTACGGCGGGATCTGCGTACGTCAAGGGAGTGAACACTAGAACATAAAAACAGCGTGTCATCGTGACACCAGGGCTGTATACGTTTGTGAATGAGCAAAACATTTGGCCTGTGTCAGATCATCGGTAATAAGAATGTGGTGGACGTGAATGATCATGTGGTGTGAGGTTTTGAACTAGGTGTGCAGGAAACTCCTTTAGAGGAATGCTGCTGTGGCTGAACTGATTCAGGTTGGGCTGATTGCACGCACGCACACACACACGTAGAAAAACACAGATTGGCTAGGGCCACAGGAGGATAGCATTTCCCATCCGGAATGATAGGAGGGGGGGGAGGTGTGTTGGGGGTTTGGGCAGTCAGATTCTGGTTTGGTGAGTTTCAGGAGCAGAGAGTGTGTACACCATACACACAGAGCAAAAAGACAGAGCGAGAGAGAACGAGGCGAGACGGAAAGAGAAAGATAGAGATTTTCTGAAATGAAAAGAGACCAAAGAGAAGATTAAACACTTGCGAGAAGGTATTGGGAGAGTTCAGGTGACGGACGGCGAGCGCACCAGCAGCAGCACCTTCACGCACCATCATGCGACCTTGACTCGAGCGACGCCTCAGCTATGGTGTGCTGCAGGGAAGACAGGTTGTTGTTTGTTTTCGGGTGGAGAGGGTATTCTCTGATGTGTTGCCTGGGATCATTAGCGTATTGGTGTGTGTGTGCGTTCAGAACTTTTTCCTTTCTTTTCGTCTCCCTCCCTCCCTCCCTCGCCTCTCCCCCTCCTCGCTTCTGAGGAATGTGGGGCTTATGTCAGTGAGAGTCAGGTACAGACTCACTAATTACCACTGCCATTCCTCCCTCCCATCTCTCCCTCCCTCTTTCTCTCTCCAGCGCTTTCCTTCAACTCCGCCACCTTCAGCGCTCCCTCACTCTCCTCTCTCCTCCGAGACCTTGTGCGCTCCCCACCTCCAGCCCCCACCCCTCCACCTCCCTCTCTTCTCTCGTCTCCTGCTGTTGCGTCTACAAGCGCTGTCGTGACTGGAGCAGAGGAGAGGACAAACAGAGAGGATCTGAGTCAGAATCTAAAAACACACCAAAAGGAGAACAGAAACTCTGACTTGTCCTCTGTGTCTCTCAGTGTGTGTGCAGTGTGTTTCTTAGATGCGTCTGAGATCTCTTCTGATTGTGCTTTGGGGGACCTGTCATTGAAGACAGGAGGCGCCTTGACAGCAAACGAGCGGCAGGAGAGAACCTGACAGGCAGCACAAAGAAGGAGAGGAAGAGGAAGGGAAGATGAGAAAGTGACAAGCTGGATCGTTGCTTTTGAACGGCGGCAGAAGAACCTACAAAAACAACAGTGACTACACATCCCATCATCCTACAGGTTGGCCGGGAACTCGTCATTTGTGTCCCTTTTTCTTGCCTTTCTGTCTGTTTCTCATTTTAATCTTAAACTTTAACAGTTCTGCTTTGAGGCTAGTTAAGTGTTTTCTCACCTGGAGGACTAAGAACACACACACACACACACTGACACACACACACACACACACACACACGCACACACACAGTGGGTATCTGGAAGGACATTTCTTCAGCTGGTCCAGTGTTCACACTGACCCAGCTGACTGCTATAACCTTCACTACAAGGTTATGGGACGGGGACTACATGTTTATTTGTGTGGGGATGTGTGTGTGTATGTGATCAGTTGCTGTCTTGTCGAGTCGTCGTCGTGTGTGTGTGTGTGTGTGTGTGTTGTGTGTGTGTGTGTGTGTGTGTTTTTCAGAAACTGGTTGAGCAGGGCGCCAGTTAGCCTTGGGTGTCCTGTTGTTGTACAAACGAGATTTAGTCATGTGAGCGTAAATGTGTGAGTGCACGTGCCTGTACATATACCGTACATGTGTGTGCAGTTACAGTATTTGTGTCTGTGTATGAAAAAGTTCTGTTAATCTTTCAAAGAGCAGCCTCCTCTCTGGCACTTGGTCCAGACTCTAGTTTACAGTATCTACCAGATTGTTAGATCAAATTTACCAAAAGTGTAACTTCTTCAACTGTAGTTTGTGGATCTCTGATGTTTTGAAGATGTTCATATGTCTCCACACACACATTATACTGTGATTAAGTGTTCGCTTTCTACGAGATCTTTTATTTCTAATTTATTCCTAGACTACTATATCAGTTATGGTATAAAACCAAACAATTGAATCGACCTAATTTTAGGCGTAAAATTATGCTAATAGCTGCGTGACGCTGTAATGTGAGAGAAAAGTTATAGTTTCACTTACTGTTACTCTAACTAACTTACTGTTTCCTCACAATCACTTGTGAAGATGGAGGACAGGGAGGTGCAGAGTGACACCTGTAATACGCTCCTCAGTAAGTACGCGCGTGTGTGCGTGTGCGTGTGTGTGTGTGTGTGTGTGTCCTCCATCGAAACAGGCAACCGAATACTGTAAATACTTCCACGAGTTTAAGGCGTGTAAAAGGTGTGTGTGTCGAAGTGCTGGTCAGACCTGATAAAGTGATGACACATGGTTTCTTCAAACTGCTTCATGCAAAACCAAAATGTTTAGTATATGATGATAACTATTCAAATGGACCTGCTTGTCTGCCTGTCAGACATTGGCTTTGGGTTCATTGCTGATTGTGCAAAAAGGTTCAAGAGGTGAAACATTTTTTTGACTGATACTTATCTCTCAGCACATTCCGCAATTGCAAAAAGGATTGCAAATTGATATCTAGACTTTGTTTTCTTTCTTTTTTTTTTTACCTCAGTGGTATCGTGTTTGGGCCCGCTCTAGTTTCAGGAAGACAGTCAACATTGGAGAAACAGAGGGCGACAGGAAGAAAAATAAAACACCTCTTTTGTTTCTTAACTTGACGAAAGCGGGAAAAGCAGGAAGCTGGTGGGAAATTATTATTCAGCAAACCTTAAGCATAAGGAAGAGAAACAGCTCAAATGGCATGAATTATACACAGACAAACACTAGTATATGGTCGTGTCACATGACTGTCACATGATCATCTCATGCTCTGATGGGGAAGCACAGATTCAGTCTAGTATGTCTGTGTGTGTGTGTGTGTGTGTGTGTGTGTGTGTGTGTGTTACAAAGCCATAAGCCTAATCCACCAACACTGAAGCAGAAATGTAGAGCTGTGGAGTAAAGGGTAGTCCCTTTACTCTGCAGCTCTACATTTCTGGTACAGAGAAGACGAGAGGGGAACCTGTTAGCACTATTGTGTTGTTTATGAAACACCTGTAACAAGATCTGATCACCCTCTCTCTCCCTCTCTCCCGTCTCTCTCTCTGTTTGTCACAAACACACATACCTGGAAAGCACAATGGCCACATTCTTCCACTCTGTTGCCCCCCCCTCCACCTCGCTCTTTAGCTCCCCTCTGATCGGGCCAAACGGCAGCGAGACGAGGGGAAAGCTGAAAATGGCAAAGAACTAGGGTAGCACATACAGGTAGAAAAAAAAAAGAGAGGAGCCGTTCATTGTAGAGAAGTGAAAAATATTTGATCACAATGCAAGCACTAAGTGAACACTAAAAGGCTTGGACCAGCAGATACTCAGGATTCTGGATTGCAATGCATTTCAAGTTTGGAGTTCTTCCTCAGGCAACAAAGATTAAAAACTAATGCTTCGAAATGAGCGGTTAGATGGAGGGAAATTGTAACAATGTAGAAGAAAGGATATTGAGAAAAAAAAAATTCTGGAGAGCAACGCAACCAGGATCGGGGTGTTTTTTATGTCCAGTAACAATGGTCAGTTTTCCTTTCCCTCCTCAAGATAAAGGGTCAGTTCCCCTAATTACAAAAAATCTCTATAAACAAGTCTTTCAAATTAAAGTCAAAAATGTGTTTGTCCATGGCCCTCAGAACGACACATACTGTTTAAGCAATTTTTGATCCGACGATTTTTGGTCAGCATTTTCCAAAAATGTTACAAATTACTTTAGGAATAATAAATCCGTTTTACGATCTAACGGCGTTTTGGTTTGGTTAAGTTTAGGCACAAAAATGGCCTGGCTATTGGTTAAAAGAAACCAACTTTGACTGTTGGTAGCAAGTGGGTAACAAACAGTGGTCTCCCTTGTTTGATGGTCTGTTGATCCGATGACCCCGTCTTCCTCCCATCCCCCCTCTACAGTTGCATCTCGATGGGTATCAAGCCGTAAAAATGACAGTTACAAAAATGATTCATATTATTGTTGTCTGATCTTCCACCTTTACGTTGAAGGGTTGGTTAAGTCCAGGCAAAACGATGATTGTTAGCAGAAAATGGTTTCCCATGTCAAAGTCATACACTCTTCATGTCAAAGTCACACGCTTTGTTGACCAAACCACCAACCCCAACCTCCTCTCTTAATCGGTATAACAACGTCACGCTACTTCTGCCGTTGCTCCTGGCAGACAACAGTCATTAACAGTCATTATTTACACACCACAAGACCACAACAGGACCTCCATCGATAGGTCATTTTGAAAAGATGACCAACACTGTTGTTTTTCAGGTGAGGACAGTCTCTAATGGTCCAGGTTTTGAGATAACGTGAGATTTTTTTACCTCCACCACAATACAGTGGGGACTGAATATAATTTTGTTGAAAAACTACACTTAGAAATTCGGCAGCAACGTCTCTTTCTAGAATCAATGGCCACAGACCCAACTCTGTCTCCTAGAAATTACGTTTATATAAAACTAGTTTGCAACAGCAAATACATTTAGAAGGAAACATAAAACTGCCTTGATTATATATTTTTTAATCAACATGATGAGAAAATGTTGTTAATTAACTTATCTGGCCTCAAAAATGTTTACGTTGCCGTAGTTCACGTATTTACTTTATCAACATGTAACCGAAACCACAATCTTTTCATAACCTAACCTTTTACACCAACCTGACCGCCTGCCTGTGACTTCAGTGTGGGACGTAAATGCGGTGCTATTGGAAAAACAAATTATTACTATATTAATGTAATTTCTTGGAGACAGGGTTGGATAGACCTCACCGTTGTCATAGGGACTATTTCTTCAGTTGAAAGTAGTTCCACTGGAAACCGTTCACAGAGTAACAGAGAGAGTATTAAATGTCATTCTTGTGAAATGTGGACAGGATACAATTCAGACAGATATTCCAAAACATGGAAAAATTAAACCTAAACTATCTGCATGGATTCATACCACTAGTGAGAAAACACGATTTCTTGTAATGAGAGTGAGCCGAGGAGACAAGACATTGTGCAACTGTCTCTCTTCTGAGAACGTGGCAGGAACGATGCTCACTGTTGAGTGTGTAAACAGGTGACATCCACTCACTGTGAAGGCTGGATCAACACTCCTCCTCCTCCCTTCTCCTTACACCCAGGCCTCCACCGTTCAACCTCAGACCCCTGTGTAACCTCTCCACCCTCACCCCCTGTGTGGTGACACTGCTGTGTGCTCTCCTCCTATCCTGCTGGCCTTCCTCTTTCCCTCCTCTGTCCTTCAACCTACTTGTACGCTAATGCTGTTATTATGCTTCATTTAACTGCTAGTTTCTTCCTCCTCCTCTTGCGTTCTTTAACTGGATGGAGTTTTTTTTCAGATCGAGTGAGGATATAGGCATGTTAAAGGATAGGTTTACATTTTCAAGTCTGTCTTAAAGCAACATGTAAACATATGTACATTAAAAGCATTATGGCTGGCTGTGAAGAGATGCTTTCCTAATTTACTTCTAATCTAAGTGATGGGGGACAAAATCCACAGTGTGGAACCTGGACACTTTCATTGGAATTGCTTCTTCACAGCCATTATGGACAGGAGGAACAATTACAGCGACTAATATCTTAATGTGGGCATTCTCGTATAGTTTTAAAATAAACTTGGAACTATGTGAACTTATCCTTTTGCACCGAGCATCCAATTGCCTGTTCTCAAACAGGCTCTTCTCTGCATACCTGTTGCTACACACAATGGGCTAGTTGTCTGGACAGCACCGCAAGAGGCAAGGTGTGTGTGTGTGTGTGTGTGTGTGTGCGTGCAATTTGATTCTGGCAGGGAAGGCAAGCAAATGCAAGTGGTGTTGAGGGGTGTGTGTTTGTGTGTGGAAGAGAGAAGAGAGTAGGTGTGGGGGACAGAAACTGCCAATAGTACACTGCATCTCATGATAAGATCCGACCCCAAACACACACGTGAACACATGTGAACACACACACACACACCCAGACCCCCCCCCCCCCCCGCTCTGCAGAGTGGAATGTTCCATGGTGCCGAGACTCTGTGAACCCATTCACAAAACTGACACAACACAAAGTATCCATACGCAGGTCCCTTTAAACACATACACACACACACACACACACACATACACACATACACACATACACAAGCATGTGCAGATAATCAGGATCATCCCTCTTGCTTTCTGTCGCCTGGTCTTCACACATCCTCCCTCTCTTTAACGTTCTCACACTCCTCTTTCTCCCTCCTTTTTGTCTCATGAGTAGTTTCAGCCCATCATTCAGTGCGAGAGCAGGTGAACAGGTCGATTACACAGCGTTTTAGTTTCTCAGGATAATTTTTTTTTCTCCTCGTCATAAAACCCCTGTTTCGGTGTGGTGTGAGTGAAACTGTTTAGCTATTGTGTGTTCAGGGATCTCTGTTTAAGGGGCGTTAGCTGAAGTTGGCGAACGCTGAATTCCTCCAGCTTTTCATTCAGCGCTTATCTGCCTGTTTTACTTTCCCTTCTCACTTTCCAGGTCTGCGTGTGTGTGTGTGTGTGTGTGTGTGTGTGTGCTGGAGAACGATTTCTCTTTCCAGGAAACGAAGGATTGTGAAAATGACTGTACATTTAGAAAATATACATAGATGGGTGTTGATGAAGGAGGTTCCAATTTCAAGTCAATGCTTTATGATCCTTGTAATTACAGAAATTATATGCTGAGTTATCATCCTGCCATTTACAAATGAGATACTACATACAAATGAAAATGGGTCAGTCAGAAGCTCTAACTGGACTACACTCATTCATGTGTTTACAGTAGAACGAGGAAAAACTGTGTGTGGGATGCAAGGTGCACAATTTTTTGGTGACACTGGTGGTTTGGGCAAAGTATCACCCTACCACGTCTGATCCGAATGGCTGCACGTAAAGGTGTTGCCAAACGCCTGCCATCGCAGAGAGAGACGAAACACAATGAATCGTACAAATTGGAATGATGCACACTTTTGTACAGCCTCTCCTCAAAGGCATTCATGGTATTGCACTCAGGTGTGCTCTGTTATGGGAGCATGAGAGAGAAGTTCATATCTGGCATTCTTTCACATCTCCACAGGCCAATTGCTGTGTAAAATGGGTCGCTTGCTGTATTAGACAGTCTCCTTCCTTTTCCAGTGAAAATTTGGTTGTTATCACTATATACTGAATACTGAGGATAAGTTAGATGACGACGCATCCTTTAAAAAGGAAAAATGCCAAAAATACATTATGCAGAGTTGAATGGAAAATCTGTTTTTTTCAGATGATCAGATGGTTTGTTTGTTTGTGCATTGTTTATTTAGCAGGGACAATGCATACACGTATTGCAAATAGCTAAAAGCTCATTTTAACAAAAAAAGACCATATGAAAAACTAAGAAACAAAACAAAAAAAAAACAACCTCCCCGAAACAAACAACAGAAAAACGTTCCCACTAGGGAGCACACCATCACCAAACCATTAAAACACTCAGTACCAATGCTTCAGTGTCTCTAAGCTCATTGACTAATATTTATAAGTATGTTTTCATTAGTGTATAATCGCCTGAAAATCAGAATCATTGTGTTTTCCTTACCTTAGTATAGGCCGTTTTTATTTACATAGAGAGTGGGTCCCCTTCCACAGAGGTCGCCATGTTGCATCGCCATTTTTCTACAGTAGCCCAGAACGGACAAACCGAACACTGGCCCTAGATTGGGCCTTTCATGTTGTACAAGAGTTTCGAGGCCACCGTTGTTTCCCCTACACGCTTGGAACGGGAGGGTGAGGCGAGGCGAACGGTATTCAAATGGTTGCAAACTGGAATTTCAGCACTATATACCACTAAATCCTACATACTGGACCTTTAAAATGTTCTGCACTCTCTGATACTCAGTGGTAAAGAATTCCACATCCCGGCTGCCTTAACTAAGAAGCAGTGAACCAAATAATTCAACAAAAAATTTTGAAACAAAACAAATGTCCACTACAAATGTCCATTGTTTTGTAAAGTGTTGTAAAAGTACAGGAGGTAAAATCTACTGCAGTTGAAGTTGGATTTGAACGGTCTCTTAAAATGGACACTTTGAGTGATAACTTCAATCTTCACCTTTGTTTTCACTTCTAAATAAGTGATTTAGATACTGTGGCTGAAGCGTGGGTTTAACAGGGGATTTGTTTACAACCTGTCAGATTGTCTGGAGTTTTGAGTTTTTCTTAATGGACTTCACTGTAAGTCTTTGTCTGCTTGCTATGTGAAGCACTTAGTAACTTTGTTTTGATAAGTGCTATATAAATAAAGATACTGTTATAATTAATAATGTCTCCACACAACCAGATGTCACAAAAACAAGACTCAAATTGTAAACATCTGGAATTTTCTCAGATTCGAGCCTATTGTGTTCTCTTCAGTTCTATTATTTCAAGAAGAAAGATACATGCTGGTTACACTCAGTTACATGACAGCAAGTGTTGTTTCCCAGTGTTGGGAGAGAGGACAGTCACCAATGTTGACGTTACAATGGTTACTGGTCAGATAATAAGTGGCATCAGTGTGGTTACAAGTCATAAGGATGACTCTGTTTCTCCTTCTATTGTAACTTTGTTTTCTACCTCCTTCATATCTCCCTCCCTCCCTCCCTCCCTCCCTCCTTGGCTCCTTGACCTTGGCTGTGATTGTAGCACCTAAACACACAATGCCCCTGCTCTGCCATTGGTTAGTGACAAGCCACATCATTGCAGTGTCAGCTGACCAAATTCTAGGCAAAAGGGGAAACGTCTTTCATCAGGAGGGAAAAAAAAGCAGGAATTTAATGTCAGATCCTGTGTGTGTGTGTGTGTGTGTGTGTGTATTTCATGTTCTTATATCCCGGTGGGGACTTTAACCTGAATGCACACAGACCCATGGGGACTTGTGTCACTGTGGGGACAAAAATTTAAGTCCCCACAGGTAGAGACTGGTTTTTGAGGGTTAAAACTTGGTTTTAGGGTAAATATTACAATTAGGTTAAGGGTTAGGCTTAGGCATTTAGTTGTGATGGTTAAGGTTAGGGTAAGGTGCCAGGGAAGGCATTATGTCATTATGACTGTTCCTCACGGGGATAGTGAAACAAACGTGTGTGTGTGTGCACGTGTGCTGTTTTTGTTAATCATGAGTGGGACACTGGAATTGGTTGACAGTAGTTACAGGATGTGAGGTGACCCTTTGAATGAGGAAGTGTTACAGCAGAACAGAGCAAGACACAAGTGTAGTGTTACTGTCTGAGGATTTTTAGGCTGAACAGCATTAATACATTCAACATTGGTTAACTTAAATCCGTCGGTCCCTTTAAACACACACACACACACACACACACACACACACACACACACCTGCACTGTGACCTGTGAGTTGTGTGTTTTCATGTACATGCAAGTGTGTGACACCCTGCGTTGTTTGCTCACTCTGTTGGGACGTTGATGAGAGGGTCTGCTGGGGTTAAGGATCCAGAAGAAACTGTTTAGATTAGTTTACATTTCATCTTTCAACACTTGTGTTCTATGAATGACATGACTTTTTTTGAAATATGAAATATTTTAGTTAGATTTTGACCCTATGATATCTTATGTTGTTGTTTGATCGATTGTCAGTAAAAAAAGTGCTTGTAAAAATGTCAGAAAGAGTGGACCAGGGCATTAATAATTTTATTTCTTCAATCATTTTTTCTTTAATTTTGAATGCTAGATTAAAATGCCAGAGTTAGTTTTCAAATTAGCAAGTTTAGTTTCAATTTTGATATTGTGGAAACAAATGCGTCTTCTTTTACTTTTGTTTCAGTTTTAGTTATCGTCGGTAGCATACACTTTATAAAACCCGCACCACAAGTTTGAAACAAACATCTTGAAGCAAAATGTTGATATTTTTTCAGTAATTTCATGTTGCCTAGTTGTAGTCAGATTGTTGTAACTCAGATTTTTGTTTAGGTTTCTGACCAACATTATTAATATTTTAGTAATTTTTCATTTCTAATAATAAAAGTACAGTGGACGGACAAAAAGATTGAGTAAAGTGAATATGGATATTAAAAGGGTTGGCAGACAGAAAGAGACAAAAGTAAATTTTCAAAGCCACAGCAAAACACAAGGAAATGCGGCCATATTGTTTCTGAAGGTGTATATCTGCTGCCTGCTGGAAGAATTTTCATGACAGGCACCTTTTTCTGCTGAAGCCCTTCAGCTGTCTCACATGCCCTCCGGGGGTGACACACATCTCAGGACGTTCACATTTCTGTAACGTTTATGTTTCCATCAACAGTAAAGATGTTTACTGTATATACAATACAAAACAGTACCTCGCAACAGTGACATTGTTTCATTCAGTGTTTGTGCAAACATCTATGTTGACATTTGCTTCCCCCCGGCAATGATATAATGTTTGACTCGATGCTTAAATCTCACGTTCCAAAAATGGAGTGCTGATGAAGACAAAACACACACATTTCATCAACCGTGTGTGTTGAAGTTAAGGCAGTAAGTTTCAATGACCCAGATTTTAATCATCATTTAAACAGAATTATCGGTTTGAAAGGCTACTGATACCAAGTGGAAAATGACACACAATATAGCATGAATGTGTGTGTTTATGTGCTTGAGTGTGTGGACCTGCATGTGGGAGTGTATGCTCCAGTATTATTATTTTTCTTACAAAAACACATATTATAAACAAATATTGCGTGATGAAGACATGTCTTTTAAACAAACAATGTTAATTTTATAAATGACAGTAACAGAAAATATAAGATAACAGTATGTTTTCAACAGTTAAAATAACAATTTTAATTATTTAAAAATACATCAACTAGAAGAGTGCACTCAGCAGAGTGCAGATCTCCGCCAGGCCTGGCATCACCCAGTGGCGTAGGAATAACACGCCAACGTTTGAGTCATTTTGAGTGTTATCAGAAAACCTTTTTTTCTTTTCGCGTGTCATTTCACGCTATTTAGTCTACTGACTTATATTGTGCAGAGATTTCCGTGCGAATAGCAGAGAAAAAAATGTCAGGAGACGTACTATAAAGAGCAACAAAGTCCGGATAGGATAGCACTATGTATAAAGACAACTGGATACAGTGGTCGAGGTGGAGACCGCTGTTCGTGTCCCGTGTGAAACCAAAACTCACCGTTGACTTATTTTAACTTACGTACGTAACTTAAATGACGTAACTAATGTACTTACCTAGGGAGTCAACAGTCAATGGTGGTATAAAACAGAGTAGTCAATTAAACAGGTTTTTCAAAAATTGTGAATCACCGCAACCACGAGAGGTCCTTCAGCATGAATGTGCACAAAAAATGTTAGGCTGTTGGGTTCATTACTATGCGACATGAGCTGCGGACGGATACACATATGAGACCAAACTCATGATCCCTTCAGGTTACACCTGGCGGAGATAAAAATAAACAAAACTTTATTAAACTTGAATTGAGAAAAGTCAAATATACAGTACGTAAAAATGCTGTCATTAAAACATTTATTGCTGCAATTTACTGCTATGTAATCTGTTTGTGTTCATCCGCCAACATGCAAAGCGATGCGATATTGATATATGTGTGTTTTGAGTTTGACTCAACTGTGTTATTCTCAGTCTGGTTGGCAACATGACCACAGACACAAACACAGAAGACTCTTCTTCAGACTTCAGAAATCCCCCCATCCATCTAAGTGACTCATGTAAAGCTGTTTGTGTACAGCTTCTGACGGTTGTGAACGGGTTCGTATCAGACCTGTCGGGCCAGTTCCCGCATGTCTCTCTTTCTGTCAACACCGAGCTGATGGCCATCTTCACCTTGTCCTGCTTTCTTCAGTGCTTGACTTGTGACTTTATCACAGAAGTATTGTTCTCATTATTATAATCCCATTGTTGGATTATGTTTTTATGTTCTACAACTTTCTCATGTGTGTCTATTGATGTATATGTGGAGGCTGGTGTATAAACAGATGATCAGAATCAGTATCAGCTTTATTGGCCAAGTATGTGAACACATATAAGACAGACATATACATACAGCTAAAAACAAAGCTTAACAAATACAGGTAAAACTAAACAGAACTATTATGTACATACAGGTATGGTTGAAAAATAGGTGTATATATAAATACATATAAAAAAGCAACAATGACCAACAACATACAATTTCTATATATTAGTCAAATTTTCTGTAGATGAAGTGGGTGGGTTATGTACAGTTATACACATTATACACAGTGTGCAGGATAACGAATGACATATAGTAAAACAGTTCTACTATAAAATGTCTTCATAGGATAAGTTATACTTATTGTTAAATACTGTACATTAATAAATACTTAAAATGTCCCTATAGCTGCTTTCAACTAGATTATACTGTGTTGTAAACCAAGTTTTACCAAATCGCCTCTTCAAGGTTTTGTGGTTTCTTTTTTTGTTCTTAAGTTTTCCATTTTTTGAGAAGAGATTTTTCCTTGTCTTTTTTCAACTGGGTCCAGAACCACTGATGCGAGCTTGAGAGACATTGTATGTGATATTGGGCTATGCAAACAAACTTGTTTTTTCTTGTCTTGATACGTATGTGCGTGAGAGAGTGAATTTGTGTGATACAGTAATAAAGTCGTCTTGGTCTTTGAATCCTGCTCTCCTCCACCTTTAAAATAGCTTTATGGCTGTACACGGCCTTCACTCCAACCTTATTACACCCTGTTGGGCAGAGAATATATTTTTCTGTCTGTAAACTTTGAACTGGCTATCTGCATATACTGAGTGTATGTGTGTGTGTGTGTGTGTGTGTGTGTGTGTGTGTGCTGCCAAAAAGGTAAGAATCAGTGATTGCATGTCCTTCATTAACAGAGTGACTGGTTAATGTGTCACTTGTACAATGGCAATAACCGACACACACAAACACACACACATACACACTTGTGCTGCGGTAGAACGGCACCTTGTCTGATAAGAGTATACAGGCCCCGTTCCATTTAAGGGTTGTTTAAATTTTTGTACAGTTCCACATTGTCAGTGTGTCACCAGCAAAGTCACTTTCCATTCACACTTAAATGCAACCTGAAAATTTTAAACTTATTAGCACTTGTCAGCTGAAACTGAATCCCCATAATCATTTTGGTGTCAGGTCCCGTTAACACCTGGATTGATCAGAAGAAATCCATTTGCACCCTGTGACAAAACCAGAAATGGACCTTTGGCTAACTAGCCTGTGGAATCATCATCTTATTTAAACTTGAGATCTAAATCCAAGAAACCGTTGGCTATCATGGTGATAAAATACTAATACTGCCTCAGGCAGAGATTATTTAAGGTAATCTCTTCTGATTTACAATGTCTCTCTAGGCACTGTTGGAATTATTTTAAATCTATATTGACCTACAAGTTCTTTTTTCCTATTATGCCTGAAGATATACAAAAAAGTAAGTATTTGGTTTGATGAAACATGGTGGCAAACATTGACATATGAAGTGACAGATTGTGTCACTCTAAAGAATGTTGTCCTTTGGTAACCTTTTTATTGTTAGCTAAACTTTGGTTTGATTTGGGGTGAAGGGTTGCCACTTGTTAATGCGCAAGGGAATATTCTTAGCCACACTAGTGTCGTGGATGACTTTGGTGATCCCCTGAGTTTTCCTCTTATGCCACTGTGAGCTTGACATTTTTTTGGGGGGAAATGTCTCTACAACCATTGGATAGATGACTATGACATTTGGTACAAACATTCATGTTCACCTCAGGATGAATTGTAATGACTTTGATCTCCATCATCAGGTCAAAATTTAAATTTGTGGAATACTTTGGTTTATCACTAAATACCTCCAAAAGTAATGACATTCCCATTAGCCTCAGCTGTACTTTGATTTTAGTGGTAATTAGCAAATTTTAGCATGCTAACAGGTTAAACTAATGGCACTTTTCCATTACCAGTACCAGCTCAACTCGACTTGACTCGACTCGACTTTTCGTTCCGTTTTCCATTGCAGATAGTACCTCCATAATAGCACCTGGTCGTCATAACGACGCCGCAGGAAATTGCCGCGCACACCCACTACTCACACACACGGGACAGTGGAGGAAACCGAGTGTATGCTGTTTTTGATCCTCGGGATGTGGCTGTTTCTCACAGCAAGAAGACAAACGTTGTTTCGTTTGACCACGGCGTATTCTCCCGAGTCGCCATAATAGTAATGGGTATATCTCTGGCCAAACTATATAAAAATGGCGGGGTTAGTCAGGATACTCCGTCTGGCGTGTGCAATGATGACGCAGTGAATAGTGACGATTCCCTCTGACCAATCAGCACTCTGCCGTGTTTTCACGTCACATTTTATTATCGCCTCAGCTCGCACAGAACCTCGCCAGAGGTGATACGAAAAAAAAGTACCTGGAAGCAGGTACAAGAACAACTTTTACACAGTGGAAAACCAAACAAAGGCGAGTCGAGGCGATCTGGTACTGTTTTGTGGAATAGCGCCATAAGATGGTGAACATGGTAGACATTACCTGCTACACATTAGCATGTTAGCATTGTCATTGTGAGCATGTTAGCATTTAGCTCAAAGCACCGTTTTTTAATGCCATTATTGGAGAGATTACAACAAGCTAAGCTAAGCTAAGTCTTGTGTCAAAAATGTGTGCGTTAAAAATGAACCTTCAGTTGCTGGTTTGGTTGGGGAACTTGGGGTGATTGATGGCTTCAGAAAGGCTGGGTCTTCTACAGAATTATTCTCCAGTGTTTGAATTCGGACTTGGATTGGATTTGGTCCATTTTATTTAATAATGAGAAGTTTACACACATGTGCAGAGTGTGTCTGTAAAAACGTATGCGCACTTACACACTAGCTCATGACTTTTCCCTGATTGTTGTCAATCATCACCTTTCGTCACACCCTCTGCCCTTTTATCCCTTACCTTTCCTTTTGCCTTTAGATAAGTTCCTTATCAGCTGAGTGAGAGAGAGAGATTGAAAGAGGAGGAAGAAAAAAGGTGGGGGTTACCTGTACTGAGTGGCCCCACCTCTCTTTTCTGGCCATTGGGAATGAGTAAACACTACCTTTGCTTACACACTCAGACACACGACCACAGGAAGGCGAGGAGACACTCTTACTGCTGCAGCCTGTCACCATCAAAGGAGAGTGAATGGACAGACAGAGAGTGAGTTTCAGACAAGTGTGACTGTGCAAAGTGACTCCCAAAAACAAAACACACTCTTCTTGACAAGCTCGTCAATATCTGCGCTCCTCAGTTTGGGATACAGGTACGCTGTTAATGCCTTAAGTGTGTTTCTATCTTTGTGAAGGTCTCTGTACTGAAAACACATCTTGTTTAAGCCTCTTTAAAAAGCTGTCATCACTTCTTGTTGTTGTGTGATTGATTAATATTGTAAACAAAAAATCGCTTTTGACAACCAAAAATATTGATTAGGAATTGATTAGGTAGCCTTGAAAGATCTGATTCTTCAACTTGTGAGCAAACCTTAGCAATTCTGATACTATCAGGTATCTTTATGTTAGATGACCTTAACCCCTTCCTAGTGTCCTTCGGCCCTCTGTGTAAAGGTTTTTGGATGTAGGCTTTTGTTTGATGTTATGACCCTCTCTTTGACCAAACGTTACAGTCTTCTGATGGAGACCTTCTTGAGGAAACAGGCGTTTATTTTATCTCTTCTGGTATTTTGCTTTATTAGTTACAGTTTACTAGACTTCCCTGTTTCACCACTTTGCCGGAGCCAAATGATTGGAAACAGACAACAAAGGCACTTAAACCAATCAGTGACTGGAATGGAGATCAAGATGTCCTGACAATGAAACCAGTGGAACCAGTGGAGTGGCATGACACTGTATGTGTGTGTTAAGGGTGGGGGATAAAAAAATTCTTTGGTGACTACATGGAGAGGCTGATATTATTACCCATAGATTTCCGGGTTCTTCGTCATATAATAAGTGGACTTTTACCCCGGGTAGGTGAGCTGTTTGTTGTGTGCGCGTGCGTGTGCGTGTGTGTGTGTGTGTGTGAGAGAGAGAGAGAGGGACAGAGAATCCAGTGGAGCTAAATTTCATTCACTCAAGTTGCATTCAAGGCTAATCAGGCAGTGAAAAAAATTACAGTATTTGCAGTTTTTTATGGTTCAGTTCACCTTTTTGTAAGAGATGTTCCAAGTTACAATTACAAAATGATAGTGTTGACAGAAATGTTATTTTAGTTGCACGCTTTTGTAATTGTGCCATTGTAGAGGTCTGCCACACAATTTCTTAATTGTATTTGTCGACAGGGAGGACCATTGTTTGATCGTAAAAGGGTGCATGAGTGAGTGTGAAGGATCCTGAAAAAACTAAATGAGGTTATATGCAAATATTTGGGTCTTTTATTGTTCACTGTGTCAAATATCACCACTTCTCCAGCCTTAAATCTTGCTGATTTCCTGTTATAAACGCACACACACACACTTAGGGGGCTACTAAAGCCTTTATCACGAGTGTGTGACACTGTCAACGTCAGTAGTAATTGTCTGAAACAATGTCTGCTATGGCTAACTGATTAGCCGGAGGAATGTGTTTGCCTAAGGAAGTAAAGCCCCTTTCAGCTAGCGGTAAAGCTAAGCAGCTCTATTGACTAGTAATGACTATGTAGCTGTGTGAGGGGAAATATGTAGCAACATTCGTTTGCAGCTGATCTTTCTATCCCGTCATTCTTTATATTGAGCCTGAATGCAAAGCCCTTCTGTTTAAATTTAGTGCATTATAAATGAGAGTGTGAATCAATCATTATCAATGCTGATGCTGTTATTTAAGTTTAAAGGAAATGTGAAGATGCAGGCTCTTGCTTAAAATCATAGCGTTGGAGTAAAACCAGAGTGTTTTGAGTGGACAAATGTGAAGGTCCCGAAGGCAGGGGGGCTCTCAGAGTAAATGAACTGGAATCATCGCTCTGTGGTGAAGTTGGGGTGGGCTAAAGGCGGTCACTTACGCACTCCAGCTGACCTGAAATTCTTCAGGCCAGTTTCACTTTAAAGGGCTTTCTAGCTCTGAGGGAGGCCTGAACATTTGGTCCCCTCCTCTCTGTTTGCCACACTCTCTCCCTACTCTTTTCTACATTTCTTCCCCCTCCTTACCCTTCTCCTTCTCAGCTTGCCCTCCTCTCCACACCTTCCTCGTTTCTCCTCCCCCCTCCAAGCTGCTCTTCTTTGAGCTTGAGTGAACCAGAGGAATGAGGGTGACAGGTACATGGATGGGAGGAGAGAAAAAAGGGAAGAAAAGTAATGAGAAGTAGGCAACAGAGGCAGAGGCAAACATGAAGGGGCTCAGATTTTGGGAAATGTGGTGTAGATGAGATTGTAATTATGTAAAAAAAAGTATACAGAATACAGACATGCGAGCTTGAGTTTACACATTCAGGTTTTTTTCAGAATAAGCTAACACAACCATTGGCAAACAAGCCACCCATAACAATTCAGGGGAAGCATCAGTGTAGTGAAGCTTAATTTAATGTAACTGGTAGCGTAGCTCACTACACTTTCCAAGTAGCTTGCCTAACACTGCGTTTAAGCCCTGAGTAAAGTTGAAGTGTTAATTTAAACCTGCAATATTGTTTTGCCACTTGACAATATTTTTACCTTATAAGTTGATATGACAAACTTGTTAGCAAACTATTGTTCATTTACCCATACAGCAGTTACAGAGCAACATTTTCATTCAATTGGCATCGTATTTGTATCTCCTTGCTGAATGTAAGTCCAATATTCACTCTCTTTTAGCTCCGTTTTTGGTCTCTACCAACTCCTGAGAAACGACCATACGAGAGCACTGAGAGTGAACCAAAAAAGTTAATTTGCAGGCCAGACAGCTACTGGAACTGTCAGCTGATGTGTGTTGAAAACACTGAAAGCAGTTGAAAAGATTTAGATTCCACTTTGGGATTTGGGATGTGATTTGACATTTTTCCCTGTTTTCTGACTTTTTACAGACCAAATGATTGATCAATTAATCAAGAAGATAATTGGCAGATTAATCACTAATAAAAATAGTTGTTAGCTGCAGCTCTAATGTTGCTTGCTAAGTACATAACTGTGCTCGACTGTGTCTTGGTGATAAATCTAACTCAGTGTACAGTGACACATCAGTTAAAGACAACAGCTCCTCAAAAACAATGCAAATGGACAATAAACAGATATCTTAAGACACCATGATAACGCAGCTTCTTTCAGTGTGTCTTAATGCTTCATCCTGCTTCATCCTGTTTTAGTCAACATGCTGACAGTTGCGCTATGTGAACCACAGTGTGAGGACATCATGTGTCCTGAAGGGTCAGCCACAGTTCTCACTTCTCTTCTGTCAGATTCATTGTTTCACTTGGTTGTGGCCGTTTACTGGAGCTGACTTTGATCATGAATGTGTGCAAGAGACACTGAGACTAAATTTCCTTTGTGTTGCTTTATATTTGTTTGGGTTATAATCTGCAAACATGATCCTCTTTCTAATAATTCCCGCTTCACATTTTCAAGTATTTGTTGGACACTATAACCACTACCTGAAAAAATTAAGCAGTTGGAGATACCAAAAATCACAGCAGGAAGCTTTTTTTTTTATGTTCTTAAAGCAGTTTGTCAGTTTCTGCGCTCGTGTGAGAGGAACTGTTTCCAGGAAAGCACAGTGTGGGACTTAACACTGCGGTGTACTCCTACAGGTCGTATCAGTCTACAGAAATAAACAACAGAACCTCTGGTCTTGTGACACACTACTCATTTACTTATATGGATGACTTGTAATAATAGATGGCAGTCACACAGGCTCTCCGGCCGAGATACTGATTACCAGCGCTGCTTTATTGCTGACTTTATTCCTGCTTATTCACAGTTTTTGCCTATGTGGCAGATTCCAGTGTATATGTATGTGTGTGTGTGCTGTGTGTCTGACCCTGGCCTTAATAGAAAACCAGCTTATCAGAGATAACCAACAAACTCTAAGAAGCACTCTCCAATGTGATTACTTATGATTTAGTTCAAGTCAGTGTGTTTCAGCTTAAAGCCAATGTCAGTGGCAGGGTTATAGAGTTAAAAATAAAAGTCGGTAAAGTATGATTTCCAGTGTTGATCCAACTAACAAGTATAATATAGCTTATTCGTTGTCCCAAAACTATTGAAAACACACCAGTGAGCCACACTGTGGCCCTAAGTAACATGCTCCTTTGTTACAATGAACATGGACACTAGTTTATTTTGAATCAATCACAAATACACTGTCCTGCTGCCAGACATACTCATAGCACACCAGCTTTGCATGCATCAGTAATCAGTGGCTGAAAATAGTCCATAGAAAATTCACAATTAACACCTGTTTGAGTAACGTTAGCTAGGAACTACAGTGCCCAGCTGTGTTAGGAGTTATACATTAAAATATATATATCTCATTTTCAAAGATTATAATTATGTCTTCAAAGAAGGGCCTTCGGACTGAGTGCCACAGATCGGGTGGGGAAGTTGGAAAGTGATGATTTTTGTCTTTTAATGGGATTTGTTGACTATAAAAAAATATAGAAAAACACCATCCTTATCCTTCAATACTAGTTTATTTAGTCTATTCTTTTAAACTTAAAACAATGAGTAAACTGTAATCCACAAATCAAGATTATACCCCAAGCAGTCGGTTTATGTGTTGTGAAGTTTAATGGTGTGTTTGTGTGCCTGACAAATGAGTCAGTGAACCTGTAGAATGATTAAGGGGTGAGAGACAGTAAATGTTTTTCCTCCACCTTGCAAGTCTTCCTGTGGGGCTCAACGGTTAACTGCTGACCTGTTGGACTGATGGTCCAGCTGTGCGGTCACCAGAACACCTGACCCCTCTGAGGCGTGTCTGAGTCCTGATTGGCTCTCACTAATGACTGACAGTTAATCTTTGATTTAGACTGACCCCCTAAGCTTAGACGAAGGCCCTGATGTTACTGATCTGTGATACTGCTCCTCAACAAACTGCGCTTTTATAGCTTTTGCCCACATGTCAAATACACACACCATCACATACATATTGTTACACACACGCCCTCACGGACAGACCTTTTTGCTATAATTTATACTCTGTTCACTGCTTCCAATGTCTCCAATGTCATGATTGTTTGACAGTTTTAAAATTGGTAGTTGATTTTGCAAAAAAATTAAAGGTGCTACAGTTCATACGCTCTCTCTTCTCTATTTATGCTGTGTTGTCTATCCACCATTCTCTGGTCTTTATGCTAAATACACTTTTTTCTTAGCTGTTTACTCAGTTGTTAAGGAGTGGGGTTGGTTTCAATAGCAGCTGAAACTCAGCGCACTGTTGACCACACACTGTGACTTTCATCTCTCTCTCCCTTTCACCCCATCTGCTTTCTCTGTCCCTCACTCCCTCTTTTCTTTGCTCTTTTCAGAGCACTGAGGGGAGGTTTTGGACATAAACCTTCTAGGTGACATTCTCTCATATGGCTGTTTTTCCTCTCAGTCGTCTCTCTATCTGCTCTCTTGACTGCCCAGGAAGGTGTGTGTTGTTTGCTTAAGTTAAGCTGTGCTAGGAACATGTTCACCGTTGTTATGTACAGAAAACCCCACACGCATGCCCAAATACACACACACACACACTTACACACAGTTATAGTCTTGTGCTGACATGACATAAATCACTCTAGTGGTAACTCCCAATCTGAATTTCCAAATGTCCTCTCAGAGTAAGACAAAAACATGAGGAAGTATTCAGACCCCAGTTTGAACATTTCCTGTTGTTTTTTTATTTTATTTCTGCAACTCTAAGCAGAAAACACTTAAAACCCATAAAAACTACTTTTCCCATCAGCCCCCTCTCTGCTCACTAACATCACCAACTGTGTCTTTTGTGTTGATTAGTTACAGAGTGGAGATTTGTAGGTTTTTATAGCTGCTTTGGTGTGTGTATTTATCAGTGGTGGAAGAAGTACTCAGACCCTTTAAGTACCAATACATTAATGTAAAAGTATTATCAGCAAAATGTATTGAAAGTATCAAAAGTAAAAGCATTCATTATGCTGAAAAGAAATGACACATCAACGTCTACTTAACATTTTACTGTTGTAACTGTTTGAGGTGGAGTTAGTTTAACTAGTTTACATACTAGTAGCAAGACATGGAAATACTCAAATAAAGTACAAGTACCTCATAAATGTAATTAATTACTTTCCACCACTGGTATTTATGTGTACACACACGAATTACTTACTAAAATACTTGTATCTGTGAGATCTGCCCACGTAGACATACACGCTCACACAAAGTAGCTGTTTTAGCTCCACCCTCATCAGCTCTCATGCTTGCAGCTTTTGCTCAATGTATGTATGTGTGTGTGTGCGCGTGTGTGTGTGTGTGTGTGTGTGTGCAGAGGAGGCTGGCTTCTGTGCTCAGTGCTCTGCTGTACCTGTCTCTCATGGAGGTGGACTAACACTCCCAGAGCAGGCGGCCAAGCAGCGGAGCGCTGTGAAGCAACAGGGGTAGATATCCTCCCATCTGACCACTCTCTGCTTCTCCTTCCTCTCTCCACCAACATCCGCTGTGATCCTTCCCAAGATTTCTGCTTTGTTTCAGTCTCACTTCCCTCTCTCTCTCTGACTGTCTTTGGTTTTACAGGGATTCTTCAACCTTGAATGAGAAGTTTTTGTGAGTGCAGACTGTGAAAAGATTAGTATTTAGCAGTTATGTCTATGAATTTGAAGACAGGCTTGAATAGTATTTGAGTGCCTCAGCTGCTGTAATGTTATCTATTGGGTGTGTGCTATGTGTTAAAACAGCAGGATTGGAGTTTTTGTAAGCTTGGTGCTGCTGCCTTGTGACCCTGCTGTTGGGTAGACACTACAAGTCAGTCGCCTCCATGTAACCACATGTGTGTGCATACAGCTAAGATGGTGGCATCCTTAGGCCAGTTTTCCTCAATACACTGGATCAGTGTCACTCAGGATAGAACAGCAAAATAAGAGAGCCATTGTTCCTTACTGTTGAAAACACACTTTTCACTGGTTTTTCTTTCCTCCATAAGCTGCAATAAATTGAGAGCCAAAGAGAGGTTTGTGGGCTTAAAAACTACTGAATAAGATCTGCAGCTTCTGAGAAGAACACATGATACCAGTGTTGATTCAATTACAGGTCAGTGACATAAAGGCTGAAATGTTCTTCCTCTTTCTAGCTGTGAGGAACTATGCTTTAATAATGCCATGCCTCATTTGCTTATTTGAGGAAAAAGATGGAATATGCCAGCAGTAGTTGAGTGTAAAGCCCTTTGAGGCAAATTGTGATTTGTGATATTGGGCTATATAAATAAAATTGAAACTGAATTGAATTGAAAGTAGTCAATCTGTGTTTATGGTCAAATCTGGAGGAAGCCCCTAAAAGCCTTTATGTTTACTGCTCATAAAACAATTCAGTTCCCAATAACATGCTGTTAATACGTAGAGAATCAGGTGCTTCTATCAATCATAAACACAATGTAATGGGCAATCTCCACAGCAATAACTAGGACACTTTGACCCAGCAGGTTGGCACTGTTAGCCAATCAAAATGTTGCTCTTTAACTTCCTTTGCAGTGAGCAGGCCAACCAGCTCCTCCATCCTGTGCTACTCTGAGTTCACAACCTTTGACCAGGTGAACTCTGTGACTGAGCTCTGAATGTCTGTGTAGATTATGTTTTACCTAATAACTGCTAGCTGTTCCTGTTGTGCTGCAACAAAGAGGTAAAATCAGGATAGAAGAATCACGCTTAGGTTATCGTAACTTTGGTTTCTTTCTAAAAATCTAGTTCCTTAATAACTGAGGAGTCATCTTTATGCCCTCTGTGAGTAAAGGCTGTGATTTGTGTTCATCATGGTTAATCATCTACATGGTGCTGCCTCCGTTTTCTTGCTCTCTCTCTCTTTCTCTCTCTCTCTCTCACACACACACACACACACACACACACACACACTTGCGTACACATTTGTGATTGTATACACTTATATAATAAGGTCAGAGCTTTTAAAAGGTGCACATTTTCAGGCAAATTCTATTTTTTTGTCTCTATATCATTTATTCTATTTCCTCTTTCATGTTGCATTACTTCCCTACTTCTCGAACACTTGTTATCTTAATTTTTGTGGTAACACACTTTTGCAGATACACTTAGATGTCAAAATATCCCACATACACACTCAGTATTCCTATTTTTACAATATTGTGCAAAGGAAGAGAGATTATAACAGACCATCTGAGTTCAGCTTCACTTCTGACACAGTGATGGCTGATATTTCCTTAGTTTTTCCTAAGAAAAGAAACTTCAGCACTGAGGAAGTTAGGAATATCTCCAAGTGGTGAAAATCAGGACGTAGGTTACACTGAATGTACCACATTTTTGACACATACAAAATATCCAGTCAAGAGAGTTTTTTTTAAAAGACTCCTTAACTGACTCCAGTATGTTAAACAGAGAATCAACCTCACAGTTTCACATAGCTTCTTTTTATCACTGAGCAGAACTCCCAAAGTGAATATTGTCCTCCCTTTGTCATCAGTCTGGCAAGATAAGGCTGATAAGAGATGGAGTCATGTTAGCACTTCACACAATAGAAGGAACAGAGGGAGGGCACGTCGAGCTGTGGAAGCAGAGGGAAAGCAACACAGAAAAAACTAACAAAAAGGCTGTTTTAATGTAGCAGGATATTGGGAAGACCTTGAGAGATGTTTATTTATTTGTTTGTGCAATAAAGGGAACTGCATCCTCACTGAGCAGAATCAGAATGCATCTCTACATACTAGATGTCCCCATCACTCTGTCAAATTGATGTTTTTATATAATCTAATGTCATCTTGACCTATGTCAACATGCAGTAAACCAACTACTGGCTAAAGATAGAAAGAGAAAACAACAACCTGTCTTTCCCCACGCTTAGCTTTTGCTGTTTTGTTTTCCTCTTTGCTCATGTTTTGACCTTATTGTCTTCTGTACACATCAGTAACTGAATTAATTAATAATTTTCTTCAACCAGAAATATAATGGTATGGTATGTTGGCTATACATCTTTTACAATATTTAAAGCATCTCTCCTTTTATTCTACCAAGCTGACATTTGCATCATTTTTGTTCCTCTCTGGACAAGGTGTGAGCTAGTTTTCAGGTAATTCTAAGCCCTCCAGCTTTGGGCGCACTAACAAGTGAACAGGTGTGTGTGTGTGTGTGTGTGTGTGGGAGAGTGGGTCAAGTCAAATGAGTGTGTGCGTTACCATGGTTGCTGGCTTAGTAGTGTTTTACCTTTGTTGACTGCCTCACCTATCTCCATCAAAGTCCAGGCAATCTTGTGACGCACAAAAACGCACACACACACACACACACACTGCCTGCCTAACTAGCAAGCGGTTGTTTTTTATTTGGCCTATCATGTTTAGTCTGACAAAAAGTAGTTTGCTTTATAGACTGCTGTGATTGGTTGATTCAGTGTTGTACACAACGTGGAGATTTGCGGATTTAAAATGCTGTGGATTTTTCCGTTCTAAATGCTGGCAGTGTTAGAAAATAACAGAGTAAGAGGTTTATGCTTGGGAAGCCGATTTCTGATTGTTCTCTGTTCCTTTTATAGGGCTGCAGCCCTTAATGAAGTGGCACACACACAGATAAAGCTGCACCCACGAACTGTATAATATTTATGATAAAGAGGGTAAAAGTCCAACACCCTCTTCTGGTGAGTTTGTGTGTGCAACATGTTAATGTGTAAGATAGATTAATGTGCACAGCTTTTTTTTGTTACAGTATGGAGTCTGTGGGGTCATATTTTACACAAAATTCTTCATATAGCTTAACTCCAACTTGTCTAACATACTTTTGACACAGACACACACACACACACACACACATAATGAGCATGTGATCTTGTTGTACTCAGTGAACCTTATGCTGGAGGTTTCAGGGTTTACAACCCTTCATTCTCTCTGATAGGGGTCAGAGGTCAGCAAGGGATCTGAGGAACTCAACAAAACAAGGTTGTAAACCACAGATAGGGGAAGGCGCTCTGGGGTTTTATAGATGCTGTATTTTCACCATTCTGTCCATTATGGACAGGTCACAGAATGTGCCTTGGTTAGTTTGTTAGGTAGGTAATCTTGCGTGTGATTGTGCCTGCAAATTGATAATCATTTTGTTTCAACAAGCAGCCATATTATGGGGTTTACAGACACATTTAAATGACAGCTTCTGAGCATTACCTTGTTTTTCTTATTTTTCTTCTTTCTTGTGTTTCCTGTTCTCTCTTGGCTAGCAGGTGGGGTTGATACAATTTAATGTAATTTCTTAAACCTGTTTCTCTTTGCCCTCCTCAGGCCCCAGATCTGATTTGATGGTTTTGTCAGAATGACAGCCGAAGATCCTGCTTCCTCCTCGACCATGAGCAATAACACTGCCCCCTCCAAACCATCTGGTGCCTCCCACCACTCTCTTCATGGACAGATCAACATCCCTGAAGGAGTTGCAGGTGCTCCAAATGAGGCTGCACTGGTGACCCTGATGGAGCGCACTGGCTACACTATGGTCCAGGAAAACGGTCAGCGTAAATATGGCCCTCCTCCTGGTTGGAATGGTGCATCTCCACCTAGGGGATGTGAAATCTTTGTGGGCAAGATCCCACGGGACGTTTATGAGGATGAGCTGGTCCCAGTGTTTGAGTCTGTAGGACGCATCTATGAGATGCGGCTGATGATGGACTTTGACGGGAAGAACCGAGGGTACGCATTTGTTATGTACACAGAGAAACATGAGGCCAAGCGGGCTGTACGCGAGCTCAACAACTACGAGGTGCGGCCCGGGCGGCTGCTGGGGGTCTGCTCCTCCGTGGACAACTGCCGTCTTTTCATTGGTGGTATCCCCAAGACCAAAAAGCGTGAGGAGATCCTGGAGGAGGTGTCCAAGGTGACAGAAGGGGTACTAGATGTGATAGTTTACGCCAGCGCAGCAGACAAGATGAAGAACCGAGGCTTTGCCTTTGTAGAGTATGAGTCGCACCGTGCAGCCGCCATGGCTCGCAGGAAGTTGATGCCTGGGCGCATTCAGCTTTGGGGCCACCAGATTGCAGTGGACTGGGCTGAGCCGGAGATTGATGTGGATGAAGACGTTATGGAGACAGTGAAGATCCTCTACGTCAGAAATCTTATGATGGAGACCAGTGAGGAGATGATCAGACAGGTGAGACTGGCTAACAGTTCAATTTGGAGGTTTCAATATGCATTCTTTTATTGGGTCAAAACCATACCTGACAGGAAGAGGCTATGGCCTACCATTATTAACCAATCACCCATTTTCTGTCAACCAGGTCTTCAGCCAGTGGAATCCTGGATGTGTTGAACGTGTGAAGAAAATCCGTGACTACGCCTTCGTCCACTTTACATCCCGGGATGATGCCGTCCTGGCAATGGACCACCTCAACGGCACAGAGGTGGAAGGGTCCTGCATCGAGGTGACGCTTGCCAAGCCAGTTGATAAAGAGCAGTACTCGCGCCAGAAGGCCTCCAAGGGAACGTCTGCCACTCCAGAGGCTACTCCACAGAACTATGTTTACCAGTGTGATCCCTACACATTGGCCTACTATGGTTATCCCTACAACACCCTCATTGGACCCAACAGGGAATACTTCGTCAAAGGTTAGAATTCATTCTTTCTGCTTTTGTACCAGTAATTATCAGTTGCAAAAGCCACTGTGTTTCTCTGAAAGCCATCTTGTAAATGTTGGTGGCAGCAGAAACTCTTTGGGCAAATGCACTACTAAAGATTACATTATGACATCCAAAAGAGGCTGTTGTAGGAACAATGCCAAACACACCCTATCAATAGGGAGCTATGATTTTTAAATGGTCATGATGACTAAGATAATAATGATTTAATCTTTGATGACTGCAGTTTCATTTGACAAAAGTTTTTAAAATCTTTATGAGGGTTTGTGGCTTAAAATCAGATACTTGTTAAAAGACCAAACAAGGTGATGGAACAATGAATGCTAATTCCATTACCGTTGATTATTTATTGATTATATATGGTCTTTCGGTGGTAGCAGGAAAATCTATTTGACTTTCAACAATCATTGTGTTTTGGTTTTCTCTCCAAAGGATCCCCAATGATACAGAACAATGGTAATCTCTTACATCCTTATTCCTACTTATTCCTTCAATGAACAATGAGCTTTCTTGCCATGTGACAAACTATACGTTTCCTAACACCACCCTTTTCCTGCTATGCTGTCACCTCCCATTTCATGCTGGGTTATTGTAGAGATCACAACAAAGCTAAGGACGTCTAGGAATACCATTTCACAGTGCCGGGAACTTGCATAACTGCATCTAATTTAAGAGTCAAAGTAACAGAGTAACAGTGCTCAGGAAAAAGGCCAAATAGGACCCAAATAACTCAAAAGAACAACAACCCTGTACTCAAAACAGATACTGCTGAGAAATTTCCAGTAACAACCTCACTTCATGAGCAGATTTTTGCTGAATGACTCTTCTTGCAACCCCAGTCCTGATATCTTGAGAGGAACTTTCAAAGAAGTTCTAAACCCATCATAAAATTTTGCTTTACATGTTGCCCTACACAACTTGTACAAGATGCCCCTGCTGCCCAAGTCCTAAACCACAAGCCCTGTCATCACATTACTTTAATTGTATTTTAAGCAGGTACTGTGCGAGGTCGTGGTCGTGCTGCTGCAGGTAACCGTACCCCTGGACCACGGGGGTCGTACCTGGGGGGTTATTCTGCGGGTCGTGGCATCTACAGCCGCTACCATGAGGGCAAGGCCAAGCAGCCCGAAAAGCCCTATGAGCTGATGCCCAGTCTGGAGCTCGCTGCCTCTGTCAACCCCGTTGGCATCAAACCTGGCACAAGTCAGTGAGATAGATATATCCATCCATATCCTTGCCCATCTCAAAAGCCTTTATTAAACCTTCCAGCTCATCATTTTCTGTCTCTCTCTCCTGCGTGGTTTGAGGAACATTTTCTTAATCAAGATTATGGTTGTTGCTGGATGGTCAGGTGCAAAAGGACTTCTTTTCCAGTAAAGAATAATGGCAAATATCTGTCCTTTCTAGCATGACCAGAAAGTAACTGCTATGTTTTGTTCCTTTTTCTTTCCGTATTCCTCCATATTAGAAATTTGTATTACTGGGTGTTCAGACCAAAAACCGCACTGTGTTAAAAGAACAAAAGCTTAATTTTTGGCAACCCCAATGCAGTGGTTTCATTAAACTGAATGAGGAAGCCATGTTTTTTCACACAGTGTTGTCTGTCTGAAAATGGCCATAGTTATGTGGTGACCAGTGCTTCCTTGTTGACAATATCTTGTCTTTTTCTTTTAGTTAGGGATGAAAAAATATGGATGAAAAACAAATACGTATCTCACAAAATATTTGTTTTTTCTATTCACAATATGAAGTTATTTTTGGAAAAGTAAATGAGTTTTATTCTCTGTAGGAGCAGTTGTTTTAGCTTTGTTAGCGTTATGACAGTTTCAGTCAAGAACGGAGCTGAAATGCAAAACTAAACACAAACTTTACTAAACAGAAACTAAACAGATTATTTCCTCTCCTCTCCTCTCCTCTCAATGTCTATCATGTCTACTCTATTCTGATCACTTAAAGGATAATATCAGTGTTATGTAGGGTTGTAGCCCATCCACTGCTGTGTAAATTTAGTCTACACAATCACGATCATCATGATTTTGCAATGCATGCTGTATGTGATTGGATTTATTTGGCATTTACTCTTTTTTGTTTCATTTTGTAAATATGCAGTCTAAAATGTAAAACACAGACTCAAATTAGCTGCTGTCCCAGCAAAGAAGAACGTGCCATTAAATTTGAAAAGTGGCTTGTTTTTACGGGATCATTTCCTTCTTTCCTGATGGTAAGCACGAAATGCAATTGCATTGATACAAATGAGTGGAAAAAAACAAACGCACATTAAAACTTTACAAAACAGAAACTATAACAGGAAAAAAAGGTTTCATGTTTATGTGGATGGATCATATAAAGTATATTGGACATATATTGTCTTATATTGGACAAAAATGAAATGTAGAAACTTCAGTGTTAAAAAGGCAAATTGTACACACTGGTATTATTCTTTAATTATTAAGATTATTACTAAACACAAACATTTACTAAACCTAACAGATTTTTTTTTCATCATAAATTGAATATTGAACTATTTATTAATGTCATGTATTTAGTGATCAGAATCCATTTTGTAAAATGGACTTTCTTGATGCTTCTGGAACGATTTGACCCCAATCTGGAGCTCGGTCTTAGTCCCGGTCTGCGTGGAATCACAGGATCACCACCAGATTAAAAAGACTTTTGTCCATCTGAAACAATGACTGACGTTGTGTTTGCTGTGTGTGTGTGTGCGTGCGTGCGTGCGTGCGTGCATGTGTGTGTGTGTGTGTGTGTGTGTGAGAGCATTGAGGTTAATCCACAGTTGAGCACCATCATAATCCAAATCACACCCCAACTCCAACTTGTGTAACTTATTTTTTTTCCTTTTCTTGCCTAAATTGTTTCCTTCAACCTTTCTCTATTTTATTTATCCATCATTGCTTTAGCATTCATCACTCCTTTCCTAGATTACCTTCAGATTTAAGTATGCCTGTTTCTGGTTGAGCATGGGTGCATGTATGTGTTTGTCTCCTGCTATTATTTTCCTGTACCTTTTGCTATACTCTGTTCTCTGCAGTGGTCCGCTCTGTTGTCCGAGCTCTCATTCTTGTGTCTCTTTATGTGCAGTGGGATTGCAGACTCTGGGTGGCCAGTACCCAGTGTTCAGCACAGCTCCTGCAGCCAAGCTGATGGAGGAGGGGAAGATGCACACGGTGGAGCACCTTATGAACCCTCTGGCCATGCAACACCCTGAACACAACACCGCTACTGCTGCTGCCACCGTCTTACCTGCGGTCTCTACCCCTCCACCTTTTCAGGTGTGCATTATGACGCTGTTATACATTTCACAGACACATAAAAAGGTTTGAATTTGATTCGTGCTGATGCCAGCTCCATCTCACGGCATGTCGTTTTCACCTACAAAAAACATAAATATTCATTTTATTGAGTTTAATGTAAAAATACTTGCCTGGTTTAGTCATTACAGTATACAGTGTGTTATATTATATGACACATATTCTTAGAGAACAACTCACAATTGAATGCATTCATTCAATGAATGCACTCAATGTGCACTGAGTTGGTCATTGAGGAAATGCTTTAGAAATCCTCTTTTTCACTATATTCCTCCTTTTCTTTTTCTCGCATTTCCCAGGGCCGTCCAATCACTCCTGTCTATGCCATGGCCCACAACGTACAGCGCATCCCAGCAGGCGGTGGCCTGTATGGAGCTGGATACGTCCCCATCACAAACTACGCTGCCAACACAGCAGCTCTGGCTGTTCTGCAGAAGAATGCGGCAGTGGCTGCAGCATATGGAGGATACACAGGCTACGCAGTGCCACAGGCCTTCCCCGCCACAGCCTTCCAGCTGCCCATCCACGATGTCTACCAGACATATTGATTCTGAGGGTCAGACCACGTGAAACAACAACAAAGTTACCCTGCCTGTGACTGAAAGACCACCGCAACATTGCAACAGTGTTCAGTCTATCCCATCACTTGAACTTGTGAACATCCAAAAGCTGTAAAGGAATGTTGTTTAAAGCAAATATTTAGAAAACAAACAGTAAAACAATGACAACCTGACATCTCATATATGTCCCACCTACTGGCCTCAGTATATCCTGGACCCAAGGCAACCATATGACAGGCTTACTTTTCATTTTCTACTGAAAATTATAACACACATAGAGGACAGTCCACTTACTGAGGTAACCTACATGTCTGTGGTGACAACTGTCCCCTAACAACAAGCATAACTCACAATAACAATAGTCACAACTCCCATCTCTCTGTCTTGCTCTCTCTCCCTGTGTCTCTGACCCCTGCCACCTTGTTGCTATGGCAACATAAACACTGAAGGTACATTTGAGTATTTATGAAGAGAAGATACATATTTAAGGTTTTATTCTCTGTAGATATCTCTTTTTATTGGGATGGTGTCTGTTCTCTAAAGCAGGAAAGAGAGACCTTTACACTATGTCTAAAATGAAAGAAACAGGAACTACTGACAAGAGAGGATACCACTGAAGACAACTGTTGGATATACTAATGTTTAGTGTTTTTTTCCCATTAATATATAGTATTTTAGCCAATTCTACACGCTGTAGGTGATGCTGTCCGTCCATGCTGGTTGACTGTGTATGCTTCAAACTTGCCTGTTTGGTACTTTTTGGTTTATTTAGTTTATTTGTGTTTTGGTTGTTTTAAATGAAGGTTCTATGTGTTGCATTCATTTGCCTATAATTAGTTTGCTTGTTTTTAGCTTTTGGAAACATATATATATTGGTTTGTTTGAAGAAGAGTTGCCAGCTAAATAATATTATTGTGACAGATTCCTTGGGGAACAAAAACTAGAGAAAGAAAACTGGAAAGCTTTTTCAATGATGGGCAACATGGTTTATTTATAAGCCTGATAGATAGCAACATCATGTACATGGAGATGTTTCTGATCCTCAGAAACTGGGCTGTTAGGGGACTAAGACTGAACAGATGTTAGTAGTTTTTTCCTTCTCATTTATGTATATCTTTATTATTGTTTTTTTTATTGTTTGACTCTTGAAAGGTGAACAAATATAGACATTTGAGAGACATATGAGACATTTTTCTATATGGACTGGAGCACTTAAAGTGCTCCTGCATTTGCCAATGATAACCTAATAACTTAAGGCTACAAACACTCCAGTCGCATGATATTAGAAAGATTCTCTGTGCCTGACTACAGTGCCTTACATCTGCATACTGTATGTGCTACCCTATGCTTTTCACTGTGCCTTTCATAACAAAACAAAGACCTTGTGGTTGGTACAAAGAGGAAAGACTCACATCTGTGCAATGCACTGGCGTTTTCTCCATTCATATTTCCAATAAACCAAATTTGTGGTATTACTGTATTTTGGTGAGAAAAGTAGGTTTCAGTCTCTGCAGTCAAGGCTACCTCTCTCCTGTAGTCTCTTCTCTGAATGCTACTGCAGTAACACTCCGTATGTCTGTCTCCTCTTTATTTGTCGTCCTCCAAACTGTGCTTGACTGAGGTGCACTTAAACGTATTTATAAAAGGCAAGAGATTGCGACTTTCAGATGAAGAGATATTAAATACGGAGTTAAATTCATGTGTGAACTGGGCTAGTTTGGTGTTTTTCAGTGTCTGTCTGTGATAAAGCATAAAACATAAAATAACCCTGATGTATGTTTAGTAGGCACTTTTGAAACTCTGCATTGTGTTGAAAACAAGTGTAATGTTGGACTGGGAATAACTGGAGCAATACCTCACGCTCAAATATACAAGTAGCCATGCATTCATGTACCACAATACACAAACATAACGGATGCAAGATCGTCATGAAGACACACTCCACAACAGCCATCTTTATATGAGAGCATGCAAAACATTTGTACTTGTAAACCAGTTCTAGTTTTCCAATCCAATTCAATTTTTATTCTCTGTGTGTAAAGGGGATTTTGTTTGCTCACTTTCCATCATCTCCTCAGATTTTTGACTACATTTTACACATAAAACAACACGATGAGTTTGTCTTTAAAGGATGGACTGGTTCTTGAGATTGTGAACGAGATCATGAATAAGTTTTTGGTCCAAGAAGTTAAATGAAAAGATTGATTATCCACAGCAAATAAGACATATTTGTTTAAATCTCATCTCACTCCATCATCTATATTTTTGCTACTTGTCTCCCCTCTGAAACTGGATTTGACGTAGAAAATAAACTACTGATAACTGCTTTTATTATTTTCTTATATGATGACAATAAGTCAGGATAAATTTAATATATGCATAATGTGTGTTGTCTATGAAGTGAGAAGAAAAGGTATAATATATTCTAAAACGTATATTCTTTTCTTTATTTACACCTTGTTTAGGGATCAAAAATCCGATTAACAAAAGTAGAAAAAAAAAGTTTTTTGCCAAAGTGTCCAATAGTTTTTAAAAATTCAAGGTTATTGTGTTTTTATTATGTGTAATATTATGTTTGCTCTTTTGAATTGGATTTGGTGTTATGAGTGGGAACAAAGACCTTTTCGTTCAGCTGCATTTTATCAGTTTCAACAGCAAAAACTAAAACTGGTCCATCGTGTTCGTTCCAACCCATTGGCACTTGAGTTGTAACGCAATGCACGTTGTCACTTTGCCATTGGTGTTGCAACTCTGAATGTCAGTTCTGACAAATGGTCTAATCATGATTTAACAACCATCCAAACTGCATGTGTTAGACGGCAGAAAACTGTGTTCTTCTGGTTCTGCCTCCCACTCAAAACACCTGCTTTACTTTCTACTGCCTGCATTTTACCCACACCGCAGCAGTCGGATGAACTCCTCCTGCTCCTTATGTCAGTGGTGTGGCGCTACGTATGCCTAGTTTAACATAGGTGTTACCATTTAAACTCTTCTTAGTGTGTGCCTTATTGCCAAAATGTGCCCTTTGCTGTATCTTTGTAGACCTATGCAGAATGTTTTCTATCTTAAGGTTTGTTTTAAAAAAAAAAGCTTGTTCGGTATTGTTGTATTTATAGTGATAAAATAGATAAATAAAGCATTTTCAAAAAGACACAAAGCTGTCATTTGTTTTGTTTGTTTACACATTCCCATTTGTTCAAATGCACCGAAACTGTCTAAACGACGTCGGGTAGCCTCAGTTTTAGATTAAACCACATAACTGTAGAAAATGCTAAAAGGGTCAGAGGTTTCCTGAAAGGTCCAGAGGCAGAGGACTTTTGCTTCCGACCTCTGTGAATGGAAACCCATCCCTGACCTCATACATCAGCTATATTAAGCAATGTGTCATGGTGGAGAGAGGAGAGAGAGCACAGTGTTAGGAGAATGTTTCATAAACCTCTCTGTGGTGGGTCAACTTTACTCTAGAAACATGTTGTACCCCAGCGAGAAGTTCAGGGAGGCTTTTAAGTAAACAAGTATCCTTCATCATGCAGTACAATATATGCAGGAGGGCAATCACAAGTGCATGGGGTTTTTATACAGTGTCGCCACCTTTCAGGTGTACCATCAAAATGTGTTGACAGGTTACAGATAAAACAACCTGCTTAACCATCGATACCTACAGTATTGATACTACCAACACTAAGTCTGGTATTGCTACTTTTACTTAAGTATAGGATCTGAATAGTCCTTCCACCCCTGCATTTACTTCATAAATCATGACACAGGGTTCCACCTTACACGATTCACTTCATCTTCTTTTAATAATAACAAAAACGGTATTACTATCAATATTGGTAATTCTGGCCCTGGTATTTAATGGTATTTAAACAGAACCTAATTTTGTGGTTTTGCTCTCCCCTGCTAACTACAACCCCATGTGGTGGTTTGTGTATCCACACAGCTGTGTTCATAATCAGTGCATGTTTAATAAAACTTTTCCAGACTTTGCCAGACCAGAGTGGGTTTATTTCCCGGGAATATTATCTCTCTCATACTTCAGCACCACACCTACTTTATCACTCGGACTGATGGCAGGAGAAAAATGTAAACTAAGTTAAAGAGCATTCACGCTGTCAGAGAGGAATTATACGTTTAAGACAATATTGCCATCTGGTGGTAACGCTCCTTATCAGAGCAGTCTGCAGCAGAGCTGTATACAGCTCAGACCAGACAGTGCAGGTTTTCACTGGCAGCCATGTTAGCTCCAGAGTCATCAATGCAGAATATTGTAGGAAACAAACCACATTTAGTATTTCTTGATGTTAAAATATGAATTCAATATAATGGTTGTAAAATATTTTCATATATTAATTTATTTAGCACAGACAAACAAAACTACTGCAGGCTAGTGAATAAAATACATTAAGAATAGTAATTTCACCATCATTTTTCTGTGTGTTAATGTGTGTGGCAAAGAAAGTATTCTGCTTGCATGGGATATTTTCGCACAATTACAATAATATTGTATTATTTATTCTGCCACAGAAATTTTAATTCCATTGCTGATTCTACTGCTGTATCTCACATTCGTATTTTGTATCCTAAAGCGATAAAAGCACAACAGAAAAAGAAATATCCTTAAAACAAAGTCCAAGCTGTGTTGCTCTAACTTGCACTACAGTTCCCATGATGCCCCGGCAGCCATCCATGTGCGCGGTGCTTCTGCACAGCTGCTGCCGTCTCTGCAGATTTATAAACAATGCAGCTAGACCGACTGTACGTGCAGAAGGCACAGAGGGAAATCCAGATGATCTTTACAGCTGCTAAAGTGCGTTGCCGCTCCTGAACGTAACCTCAGTTTATATTTGGCTTAAAGGAGACGCAACAAAGCGCACAAAATGGTTGTGCTCCAGGTCCTGGCGAATAAGTAGGTTTACTATAGCTTTAAGAACGCGAAAACAGTGTCTGCTTCTTTAAAATTATATCGGTTTATTGCTGAATAGATAATTAAGAAAAGTTTTTAATTTCTAATCAATAAATACATGCATTTAATTTGCGACGAACCCAACGCAGTCACAGAAAATGCCCCACTGTTGGATAAAGGCCGCTTGCAATCAAAACGTGTTTTAACCAGATGTCCGTTTTTCCTCAAATTGCAAGTAAACCTGCTTGACTTTAAGCGGAAATTTGAGGTAGGCTGAAGTGTCCTCACGGTCATGGAACCGGTCGGCGACCGAACCGGGGGTGTAAAAGGCGAAGAGCCGGCGGGGGACAAGGCCGCAGAGCAGACCGCGGTCACCAGTACGACCGTTACACCGCGGAGGGGGCTCAGAGAGCGGGGGGCGGGCCGCCCGAGGTCCGGCGTCTCCGCTTCATTGACAGACGTTAACGGAGCAGCGTCGAGCCAGCAGAGCTCAGGACGGGTTTTAAGAGACAGGTCAACGAGGGCAGTGCCGGCCTGGCTGAAGGACATAAAGAGCGACGACGACGAAGACGAACCGAGCCCGGACACCGGTTCGACCAAGCGGAGGAAAGTTTCCAACTCGAGGCGGAAGAAAAATTCAGAATCTGCGGGTTCGGCAGAGGCTGGAGGGGGGGTCGCAGGTGACAGCCTTCAAGGAACAGAGTACGTTTTTAATTGAACAGTCCTAGCTAATACACAACTACATTTGTTTATAATAAGCCTGTCTAGACTTTTAACTTGTGTGTTTCTGTTGGTGAGGTCTGTCCCTGTCAGAAGCACGCCTTCAGCATAGCTCGTCCCCTTTCTACAGCTCTGCATGGGGAGGGTGGAGTGAAACTTACCTGCCTTTACATATTGAAACATTTTTATAACTTCTAAATGCATTGTTGTATGACACGTGTCATGAATGGGGGCATGTCGCTCTGCAGGTAGAGATCAGATCTCAGTGTTTTCCCCCCCTCCTTTCTGCAGCTCAGAGGACCCCAAGAAACCTGCCACAGATGCTCAAGGTAATCACAGAAGAAATGTTGGGGAAAAAACCTCTTTGACATTTATTTAGCTAAATCTACATTGAAGCAAAATCTTATTCCATATATTGGAATTGTGCCTGTATTTCAAACAGAGCTGGGTTGTGTGTGTGTGTGTGTGTGGTTGTGTCTGCCTATTGCCGTACCACACTTCATGGCATACAGTATGTTTGATGGCATGCTTCTGCCCCCTCACTCCAGCTCTTCCCTCCAGACGCCCCCCAGCCCAGACTCGTGCCAAGCCCCCGTCTGGCAGGGCTGTCCGCGGCTCTGCCAAGCCTGTGTGTAAGACCGAACCTGGAATGGAGAATCCAGCTGGTGAGCAACCTGTTGACAGCGAGCTACAATGGTGTGGCGTGTGGGCCTATAATTCCCAGATCATATCGCATAGCACGCAGAAGCAACATGCTCACTACTGTTATTCAGGATAATATTCAGTCTATAGAAAACCTTCAGTGACATCTTATTTAGTTGATTTGTGATGGTTGTGATTATGGCTTTTCAGTGTAACTAATTGGGTCGGTGCTGCCTTTTTTATTGTAAAAAATCTGGGTGGTCCCTCCCTTCTACTTCCAGTAGCTCACTTAGAGAGAACGCAGTAGACTACAATGAAAATGTTTTTGTGTTTTATGCATTCATGCCTTTTCCCATTTTGCATCGTTTATACAAATGTGTACATATAATCAAAGGTTCTAGTGGCTAAGAGTGCTGCTTGTGTTGCCTTCCTCAAAGTCGTGATATCTTTTGTTCTCTTGTTTGTCATGCAGCAGTGGAAGGGGAGGTAAACAATAAAGACAAATATGAAATGTAAGTATATTTTTGGCCCTTTTTTTTAGGTGAATCATGATATGAACATTACAAGCGTCAAGGGTTACACCCAGTGCTGGAGTTGGCATCGTATGTGGTGGTTAAAGTGTAAATTAAAGTCACTTTCAAACATTTCTTAACAAATCCCAGTTATTTTTTGTGGCATCCAGCCAGGCAGATAGTTTGAGTTTTATTAAGTGGGGAAAGTTTTGCTTTTTGTGATTTTTGGGGGGAGCTGGCATCTTTTTTAAAGATGTGAGTATGTAGGATTTTATCAGCAGTCTTGTCTTTGACACACTCAAGGTTTTACAATGAGTAACACCGAGATCAGGTAGGTATATATATTTACTTGATCTGACTCTATGTGGTTTTGCAAGATAATTTAAAAATGTTTTTATAAAGAATCATACATGTATAATTAGCTTTACAAATAGGGCGGCTGCTTAATATTTCACAAGAATATATTTTGTTCTGATAGTTATGGCTTTCTAAGTGTACTGCCTTGCTTGTATATTTTGAAAGTGTGTGATTTAAGTGAGAACTTTTGCTGTGTTTTATCCTTGTGCTGTCTCAGTAACAAGAACGAGGACGAAAGAAAGGATATTGCTGAACCAGTTTTGGATGATGAAGACTTCTCATTTCACGATGACCCCAACGACCTCAGCTACCAGCCACAGAGCCAGAGGTGCACTTATCTCAAGCGCATTCGCATGACCCCGTGCAGAAAGATGGGAATTCTGTTTTAAGTGATATTTTGTTTTGCTTTCAGTGGTGCAGAGCAGCAGCAGCAGCAGGAGGAGGAGGAGGAGGGGGGCCTCAGCAGTGATGAAGATGTTCCTTTTAGAGATGACCTAAATGACCAGAGCTACAACCCGAAGGCTGAAAGGTGTGTCTTTGTCTGTGTTTGATATGAATAGACATAGGCACCATATGGTTTGTTTTGTTTTAATATTTCTCTCTTTTTCTACTCAGGGACGCCCCTAAACCAAAGCGCAGAGCTCCTCCTAGACAGAAGGAGAAGAAAGAGAAAGAGAGGGCACCTAAAAAAGAGAAAGAGGTTGCTGAGATAAAGATAGAAGGTTCGGACAACTTGGAGAGTGTGGAAGAGGAAGTAAAGCTAGAAGAAGAAATGGTAGAGGACCCGGATGGACCCAGGAAGTAAGCAGTACCAGTCGATGTATAACAAGTTACCAATAGGACAGATTCATGTTGCACGTGTGTCCAATGAGCTACAACTGTGCGTTTACTAAGCAGTTCTTCCAGTGACTGTATTTTTCCATGTAATGTGAGCAAAGACTGATTTAAAATGACTTTGTATTCACTACAAAAAGGCTTTGATTTTCCATTGCAACTCAATTTAGTTTTTTTGTTTTTTTTATTTCTTTTCTGTCTGTGTTAGGAGAGGCCGGCGAAAAAAAGATGATAAAACCCCACGGCTGCCAAAGAGAAGGTGAAGTTGATGACTGTTCTTAGGCCATCATAATCTGAAATTTTATCATTTAATTTCCTGAATATCATCCTGCCATAATTCAATCCAGAAATAAAGGATATGCTAGGGATTGAAGATTGACATAGTGAGCAACACATTTGGGTATGTGGGATATTAATGAGGACTTTGAGTTCCATTTAATATTTGGATTTCGTGTTGTGACATTGCAATGACGTGTGCGTCACCCACACAGGAAGAAACCCCCGGTGCAGTATGTGCGCTGTGAAATGGAAGGATGTGGGACAGTCCTGGCTCATCCTCGCTACCTACAGGTCTGTCTCAGCAGCCACACAATCCTACTGAGGGTTATTTACATCTGTCACTCTAAGATACTGCAGTTCAAAGGTAGTGATTGGGAATCGATTCCAAACTTTGCTATAGAGCATTTCATTTTCAAACATATAGACTGTCAAGGGGTTAGAGGTCCTAGTTACGATCATCATAGAATAATCTGTCAATATATTTTTAAAATTAATTAATAGTGCACTCCATAAAATGTCATAAAATAGTGACAAATGTCCATCAAAGTGTGTTCAAATTGCTGGACTTATTTTCTGTTTATCAATTGTTTATTAACTGGACAACTAGTTTCGACACTTGAAGGGGTCCAAGTAATTCTCTGGGAAAGTGTTTAATAAAACTTAATATCCGTATCTGAGGGGATCCCAGCATAATCTGATAAAATTTTCAGACACACCCAATAAATTACATTTAATTGATGATTTAACCATACACGCTGTGGTCGAAGTCGATGACTTGTAACGGTAGAAAACCTTCCCATATTCAACATAAGGTTCCTTACAGTCAAAACCTCAATAAACATCAGAGCAGCAACTGAAACCCTTTTTTTTTTTTTTTTTGAGTTCAGTTTTCACTCTGCTAGCCCCTCCATCCTCCTGTCAATGATGATCTGTTTCTTGTTTTCTTCGTTTTGCACACCAGCACCATATAAAGTACCAGCACTTGCTCAAGAAGAAGTACGTATGTCCTCACCCGTCATGTGGAAGGCTTTTCCGACTGCAGAAGCAGCTGCTGCGTCATGCGAAGCACCACACAGGTACAAATACAGTCTTTTACATAAAACATGCATTAGCGTAGATCTGTGTCTGACCATTTCTTGTTATAATTCATAATGAAAATATATGAAGAACACATCTATATTTGAGTGTTTTGTGATTCTAGACCAGCGGGACTACATCTGTGAGTTCTGTGCTCGTGCCTTCAAGAGCTCCCACAACCTGGCTGTGCACCGCATGATTCACACGGGAGAGAAGCCCCTACAGTTAGTACTTCTCACAACGTTTGCTCTCTTTACTTGGAATTCTCTTAAATTTTATGGGATTACTTAAATGCGTTTTTCTCTCAATTTTTCCCCCATAGGTGTGAAATCTGTGGCTTCACCTGCCGACAGAAGGCGTCTCTCAACTGGCACATGAAGAAGCACGACGCAGATGCCACCTATCAGTTCTCCTGCTCCATTTGTGGCAAGAAGTTTGAGAAGAAGGACTGTGTAGTGGCTCATAAGGCCAAGAGTCACCCTGAGGTCCTAATCGCTGAGGCGCTGGCAGCTAACGCTGGAGCCCTCATCACAACCCCTGCCTCACTGCTGGAGCTGCCAGGAAACCCCATGCAAGCAGAGGTTACCAGCCTGGACGTGAGCCAAGTAGGGCAGGATGGGCAGATGGACCAGCTGAGCCAGGAAGGGCAGGTTGGGCAGCAAGTGGCTCAGGTGTCCCAGATGAGCCATGTGACCCAACAAGTGAGTCACCAGGTGGTTTTACTGGGACAAGACCAGAGCCTCCATACCATGCAGGTGCCGGTGACGATTGCCCTGTCCCCCATCGACCCCCCTTCGCCAGCTGATAACCAGCAGCAGACTCACCTCCAGCTCCAGATGCCCGTCCAGTTTGTGCAGGCCGCTCAGCAGCCACAGCAGCCCCAAATCCAACAACTGACCCTCCATTCCAGCTCAATGATGACCCAGCATCAACCCCAGCTCCAGCCTCTTCAGTCGTATTCCTCCCAGCAGCAGAGCCAGGGGCAGACACAAATCCTTCAAATGACCTTCCAGCCGGTCAGCCAGTCTCAGACCCACATTCAGCAGATACCCATTCTAGCGACTTCTCAGCAGCTTCAGACCCTGCAGACATCTGCCCCGAGCCCTCCTCTCCTGCCGTCATCCCATCCCCATGCCCAGTCCCAGGATCCAGCCGCCACCAACGGGGAAAGCTTTATTCTGGACAATCCGGTGCTCTCGTCTTCGTCTCCGTCAGTCAGCTGCCTTCAGCAGACAGATGCTGCGGGGGCGGACGGTGTGGTCTGGGAGCAGACAGGACAAGGAGACGTTCTGTCGGACAGCACCGAGAGACACGTGCAGCAGGCCCTCATGTAAAACAAGGAAAGTGCACACTAAACAGAAGATAGAGGCAGGTTATGTCATCAGTGACGTATACTGTATTACAATGTTTGAGGTAAATGTAGGATCACAAATATATTATTTACTGTTCACTCATGGTCATATTTGGTAGCTTTTTAGAATATCTATATCAGGGAAACATGTATGTATGTATGTCCGTGTCTGTGTGTAATTTGTTGCCTTTGTATATAGGTCCTGTAAACTAGCCTTTTATGTGAGTGCGTGTATTGATGCTGAGGTGATGTTGCTATTATGCAAAAATATAGCATACCTCTTCATAATATACAGCACATCAAATGCCTAGTGTGTGGCATCATGGTTCCTACTGGAACAAATCGACTCTATTTATATTATGAATTAACACAAGACACTCATTGGAAAGCTATAAACAGACTCCAATAAGTATGAGGCGTTTGCGCTGTTTAAATGAACAGGCAGCTATTTTTTTCATTTGTTGTCCAGATCTACAATAAAGCCTTTATTTGGCAAGTTAAAAGAAAATATATAACAGAAAACAATCTAAACTTTCAAACAGACACATTTCAAAACCTGGGAAAAAAGATGTTTCACAGGCCTGTAAAAAGTCACAAAATATGCATTTTTTTAGTGACGTTAGCAGTATATTTAAATTCTTTCGATGACATCTGTGCAGATGTTTAAGCTTGGCTGCTGGTAGACGTTGAAGGATTAACACCCGGTATAATGTGTCAACTACTTACAAAAATTCTGTCATTATAGGCAGCCAAAAGGTGACATTGTAAATCACATAGGAACATATAAAATAACAGCAAGTCACTGAATTAGACAAACTCAAATTGTGTCAATAACCTTTGAAGTGTAATGTAATTAATAAGCAAAGCTATGTAGAAACCTTGGAACATATGTCAGTACTAAATCTGCACCTCCGATTTGTGATTTAGGATGTTTGGTAGAGTAAATGCAAGAACTGTTCATTTATATGATGTAAATAAATGTCTTAACATTTATCCAAAGTGTATTCACTGACAGATTGAGGACAGAATCTTTGGGACAGATCGCTTCAACTGGGGGCAAATGTTCAGTTGGCAGAGGGGTCAACCATTAATGGTAAGGTTGGTGGTTCGAGCCACAGCTCCTTCTGTCCACATGTCCTTGAGCAAGAACCACAAATTGCTCTCTGTGTGTTTGTGGGGAATATAAACATATGTCGCTTTGGAGAAAAGAGTCTGGGAGATGTACTGTAACTACACGAGTCATCGTTAATTGAGCCTACAATAGACGGTACACAATTTCTACAACATACACATATTTCAGCCCATTATTATTGCTTTATGACAGCGCAGTGTAATAGCTCATGTGACTTCCATCAGGCCATATTGAGCCGCTCTCTGTCCCTGTGCATGGCGTACTGCTTCAAAGCTCGTTTAGGAGGAATCAAGGTGTTACTCAATCCAACCCTCCTCTTCTTCCCTTGCTGCCCTCCTGACTCTTCCTCTTTTGTCTCCTCACCTGAGCCACCTGCATGGGACTCGGCCTGATCTGAAACTGGTGTTTGCTCACTCGCAGGTGGATGACAGTCAGCGGGAGTGACTGGGGTCTGGAGGTCACTGTCGTGAGCAAACTTGCATTTGATCCCAAACCTGCACCTCCCGTCCTTCCTGTATGACACACACATCCTTTTCCCTCCTATCTGCGAGGGTTTGGCCTGCATTGTGAGGGGGACGTGTTTCTGCAAGGCACTGAGCTTCTCCTCTGCCTGAGCCTTAAAAGGGTTAGCAAACACACCGCTGTCAGAACAGGTATTCAGAGAAGGAGGAGGTAGTTTATTGGAGGTGAGGGAGCCCAGGGCAGGAGCAGAGAGGGTGGGTTGGCAGGCTGCAGAAGATGCTGGTGCTTGGGGATGTGGTGGTGATGAAGAGGGCTCTGGGTCCTCTTCCTCTGGTTCTGATTCACTGGAAGCTGAACCAGGCGCAAGCAAGAGGTTGCGGGTCCTTCTGGCAGCTGATGCTTCATCACCCATCTCCTTAACATAACTTGAAGGTAGAAAAGGTGCAAAGAGAGGCGGACAGTAACAATTACACGAGAGAGAAGTTAACAGCCTATGTAAGCTTGCGCAATATTATTTACCATTATCTGACAATCTGTGTTTTGAGATAGATGGTTGTTTTTTTAAGTCAATACTTACCCAACTCCACCGTTGTTTACATCCTCTAACGTTACATCTCCATCGCTGTCGGACTCTGAGGACACTCCGTAGCCAACCAGAGAGTTCATGCCTTTAAAATCAGCTGCAGCTAAGCTAACTAACGTTAGCTGGTTAGCTTGGCCTCAAAATGAAAGCGCGCAAATACTGTTACTGGGTAGCAAGAATCTTACAGTAAACAGTTTAATTTATTAACATGAAACGTCTTTTCCAGTAACGTTAGCTGCTGTCATTTAGCCGCTGCGCCGTGTTTACATTACAGGGGCCTGCAGTGACGCTTGCAGGACAGGCGGGGTATTGCACCTTTAAATCATCAACAAACCACAAACATTGATCCATGACGTTACATATTTTCTTTTATGTGTATAGGCTTGTAATATATTATCATGAGAGGTTTTTGGTCCCTGGAGTTTGTTAATTCAACCAATCCCACATTTACTCATTGCTTTTAGCATTTGTTTAAATCTAGGCTACCAAAGTTAGTAGGTATAATCTTTATAAATATAATGTTTTTGTAATGCATTGTGTAGGCTAATATGTTTTAGTATATGTTTGTAAATGTTTCAGAATAACATCTTGCTTCCTTTCTTATATTTTAAAAATAAGTGGTGAACTGGCCTTATATTCTTATATTCATCATGTAGGCCTAACGTATTCGGAAGTGTATTGGCATGTATATCAAGATACTGCAGAGGTAAATGTGGAGTAAGTCAATTCAGGTCATGTTAATTCTATAATATACAGCCCCAAATTACACATCCCAAATCTGCCTTAAATGACTTCAAATCTCTGCAGCACATGACACCCTCTATCCTTAGAAGATCACTTTCAAGTTGTTTTTAATAACATATATTTTCCAATATCCAGATTTAGTTGTTACATGACTTAACCACTGAGGTTAAAATCAAATGAATTACTTCGGTGGTTAAGTCATATAACAACTAACACGAATTAACCACTGAAGTTAAAATTAAAGCCTAGATAATATGACATGTTGACCAATTATGTTTATGGTTTTACCACTGGCTTTATTGTAATTGTTAGATACTATAGCAGCGTTTATTGTATTATAAAAGATGCAACAACATCTCTGACACCACATCAGTAAGACAAGATTATTATTATTTGATGTGCCCTGGCATGCCTTACAGATTGTTTCCTGCTCTAAATCAGTATTGATGTTTAAATTAAGTTTGATAACAAAATCCAAGTGGACATTTGTCCAGAGAGGTATGTCGACTTGTCAAACACAGGTACAATAACAGCCACCATTTGTAGCGGCTGAATTCCATTTATGCGGGCCTGTGCCAGGGCTCTGGCAACGTGCATGTTGGCTTACTGACGTGGCTTCCTGGCAGTCTATATGAAGGAACAAACCCTTCATAGATGTCATTGGTTGCACCTGCTTTTCTGCCACAAAGTAAAAATGCCTACTATGAGAGCGTCCATCATATGAAGTTATTTATACATTTATTCCAAATTAGGAGCCATTGCAGGCTTCTTACCTTTGCTGACATTAACACTGAGAGTTATTTTGATGAAGAGAATACATAGATGAAATCACCATAATAGTCCTTTATTGTTACTTGCATTTTGTTTGTTGCTTGGCAGTAGGGGTTTATAGTGTAGCAATACCACACTATAATAAACTCCATTACAAGTAAAAGTCTTGCATTTAAAATATGACGTCAAAATGAATTTCAGTAGCCTTTTAAACCCAGTAATTTAGTGATATATTATTATATGACTGGCTCATTATTATTGATGCATGTATTAACATATAGACCCCAGCAGTACTTTGGTGTTGGTGAAGCTAATTTGAACTGCTTTATGTAGCCTGCTTTTGGGAAGTTTAATCTATAACAATCATATTTTATTAACGGATCATTTAAAGTAGCACAAAGCGGATATATATTGGCCTACTCGAGTAAAGGAGAAGTAGGCTAGCCTAACGTTACTTAGTTACTTTCACCACCGGTATTATTCCTATAGACTTGTGGTTTTGCTACTTAAATTTAGACCATTTTGCTTTGGTCACTACCAGTAAATCAGATAAGCCCCCTCATGAATAAGTGGATGAGCTCTTCCCTCTCCCTCCCCTCCCCTCCGTGACTCTCCGCCCCAGCTTGTCCCGTTAAATTCCTCCTGCCTGGCATCAGGTTCCCGGGGGAAAGGGCGGAGAGTTGGCCACAGACTCTGTAACATAAGTAAGTAACTTAACAGTGAGCAGCCAAGGTCGGACAAACTGGGAAACTCGTTTTACCGAAATCTAAGAGAGCTCTTTCTCCGATTAACGGCGCGCTGGGTTTCAGCAAAGGGGAGCGGAAGGGCAGGCTGAAGTGAACCGTGAACCGCGCCGCTGTCGGGATGAGGCACGCGTACACGGGCATATATTAGGGACCGGCCTGTTGCTCTGCGGCTCCAAGTGCTCGTGTGTCTTCCGGGCAGAGGCAGCTGGAGGTCCAATGGCAGCCAGGCGGACTAGAGGCATGACCGGCCCGGGTGTGAGCAGGACCACCGCCGGCCGGGCTGCTGCTGTAGCCGAGCTGCTGCACCACGAGTGCTCCATCTTACTGGAACTTTATGTGAGTAGAGGAGCTTATTGTTTCCACTGGCTGCAACCTGCCAGCAGTACACAGTAGCACAGAGTCCACAGCTGAAGACTGAGAGAAAATGTGTGTGTGTGTGTGTGGGGGGGGTTAAAGGAGAGTTAGAAATAGGCCAAGGTTAAATGGAAAATTAATATATAGTTGTTTTTTTTCTATGTGTGTGTGTGTCATGAGTGTCCTACGTGCATGCATGTCTGTAGCTTTGTGTGCATCTTACTGTGTGTGTGTTTGAAAGACGTACATGGACAAGGTGTGTGTGTGCGCGCGTGTGAGAGAGAGAGAGTGGGAGAGAGAGAACAAGGAACAACGATGAAAGGGATGCGTGCAAAAGCAAGATAAGAGGGAGGCGTATGTGTGAGAGAGAGTGTGTGTGAACTAGCAAGACATTCTGGATAGCAGGGGGGTAAGAACGTAGAGTGGAGGGGGTGAAGTTGGAATGACAGAGGCGGGCTTTTTTTCTGGCACAAACTCATCAATGCCTGGGAAGGAAGCTTCCTCTCTTTTGCACAAGCCTGTGTCTCTTTGCCTATAGGTGTGAGAGCTACCGGCTATTAGAAGTTCTTGGTTTTCTGCCAGTTCACCACCTCATCCATCCTTTCTTTCATGTGCCTTGCCAGGAGCAAGGGAGCGGCCTAGCTGTAACTTCATCTACTTCACTCCCCAGGATTTGACCCTTCCTTCCTCTATCCTTCATGTCTTCTTCCATTTTCTTCTCTCTGACACATTTGTATGTGTATGCACACTCTTCACTGACTTTGTGGGCATAGTTTGATTTTGGAAATATTCCAGTGAACACACCATGAAGTGTTTAGTTTTGTCTTAGCCTGTCATGCAGAAATGTATGTACATTCATGTCCCCTGTATTTTCTCTCCTTGGCTGGGAGGAATTGTCTCTGAAATAGGATTTAGTATCGTCTGTGGCACATAGGTGTCAAATGAATCCCATGCAGTTTGAATATGTTTCAGGCGGAGTGTTATTTTTTCCAAGCAGGCTGTCCCTTGCCAATCATTGGATGGGAAAACACAAATTTGCAACATCCGTTTGTTACCTCGTAAATCATTTTCAGAGCATACCACGTTATCATAATTCACAATGATCCATCAGAATATTGCTTCTGGCTACAGTATCACTTCCCGGGGTATCCATAACTGCCTGAATCATATTTCCTCTGCAAGCTGAGCAGTAAACATTAACTTTCCCCCCTGACTCTCAGTGCACACAGGTCACATTAGGCCGCTCTGTCACTCTGGTACTAACTTGCATGCAGGGTTCAACATTAACGCCTCAGTATAATGTCACAAGGAGGCCGCTGGGATTCACAACTAAAGCTGATGCAAGATAAAATCATGCCTGCAAAGTGACCCGTCAACGTCATGTCAGATTTTCCATACTGTTACTTAGTGTACAAAGGTGCTATCTTTATGTGCTGTTTATCAAAAATAGATTATACATTGAATATATATATATATTATAGTTTGACATTTTGGGAAATAGGCCTATTTGCTTTTTTGCTGAGAGTTAGATGAGAAGATTGGTACCACTCTCTGTGTGTTACCCCCACCACAAGCAGCCGGTTAGCTTAGCTTAGCATAAAGACTGGAAACAGGGGGAAGCAGCTAGGCGGGTTCTGTCCTGAGATAGCAAAATACGCTTACTAGCATCTCTAAAGCTCACTAATCAAAATCTCCTTTTTATTTAATCCGTACAAAAAATGAAGTGTGAAAATGATAATTTTTGGTTAGCCAGGATAGCTGTTTCCCCCATTTTCAGTCTTCATGCTAAGCTAAGCTATGCTAATCACCTGTTGGCTGTATTTATGGTACAGACACGAGAGAGGTATCGATCTTCTCATCTTACTCTGCAAGAAAGTGAACAAGTGTATTTCCCAGAATGTCAAAACTGTTCTTATAATTTTGTGTTATTTTAACTAGCTTATTTTAACCTTTTATTTGTTGACTTTATAAATCCTTTGTGGAATCTAGCTGAACACAAAATCCACTTCAAAGGAAGAACTTTTCCTCTTTTGGGTATGTTTTATTCTTAGAACGAATGAGCCAGAACACATTCGTATTGCATGGGAGCAAATCCCTGTTGCTTCACAGACCGTGATCTTCAATACATTGCTGTCAACAGTGACATCAATGTGGTTAGTACTTGATCGAAAGCATTCCTTAATCTTCAAAGTATGCACTTCACTTTCCAGCTCCTCCTGCTCTTCCTTTTCCTTAATAATGCCATCCCAAATCTCACTTCTGTTCTTAATTTGGACCCACTTTGTTTTCTCTCTTTCCTCCTCAAGAGAAAGAAGGAGAGTTTCACTGCAGATGTTACGGTGGCTGACGGTCGTCTGGTGTCCGTCGCTCCTCCTTCCTCTCAGCTGGACACAAAGGACAAGCTCTGGCGTCTCCACTCTGCTCTGTCACAGTGCCACAACTTGCTGGAGAGAGCCATCGCCAAAGAGGTAGAGGAGCTGGGTGGTGGGAATACGGGTGAGTATGAGACCCAGAGGAAGATGGTGAAGGACAGACTGTCGCTTCTCTTAATCAACACTGGAGAACTCCTCAATGCTGTTGGCGGCATGGCGGTCCTGACTCCCAGCTTGGAGGGTTTGGAGGTAGGTGCTGATATCGACAGAGGTGTTGTGATGATGGTGAAAGTGCCGGCCTTAAGTTAAGGCAGAGCTTGGTGATCTTTCCCCTTCTTATTGGCAGTTAGATGGTCCAACCATTCTGTTTGAGCTGAAGCTTTGGGTATACCGGATCTACAAAGAAGTGGACTACTGGACCAAGACGGCCATCACCACCTTGCAAGCCCTGCCGTTGGTGATAGCCAAGGAGCGGCCGAGGACCTCTCAAGTCAGGAGCACGAGGAGCGCGCGGAGATGAGATGGCTGTGTGTGGGTGAAAAGGAATAATGAGAGAGGAAAGCATTTAAGGAGAGACAGAAAGAAGTGGGTGAAGGGAAAGACAGGGACGAGAAGAAGAAGTAGGGCATTCAGACGGGGGCCAAAAGGAGAAACCGACATGTGTGGAGAGAAAAAGACAGAGATGAGTGAAAATAACCAGCTGATAGAGAGAGACAGATCCCTACTGAGACAGTGAGATGAGTGGGTTGGGTTATTTTTAGGGCACGAAGGCTCCTTTACATGAACAGAGGCCTTAGACAGAGAGGGAGCAATAGACAATAAACATGTTTATCATAACATTTCTTGGAATAGGACTATTTTAGGTGTTGCAGAGTCAAATGAAACTTTATATTTATTTGTTACCTTGTGAGATTAAATCCAACAATGCATCTAGATTCAGAGTTAAGCTACAGAGTTCAGAGTCTCTCACTTTCTTTCTTTTTTTCTTTCTTTCTTTCTTTCTTTCTTTCTTTCTTTCTTTCTTTCAGATTTTGGTTTTGAGGAATCATAACATGATTAACGCCGACCGAAAATGCAAATGTTGGTACTTTTCTCAACTGCTAACATCAAGCTTATATTCATAATTCTCCTCATGCATGCACTCCTTTTGATAGACCTGAAAATATTATTTAAGATATACTGCCAGGATCCCCTGCAGGAGGAAGCAGTCAGCAAGGGGCACATTCTGATGAAAATGAGAACATTTGAATTCATGCCATCGCCAAACTGTAGCTCTGATGTGTGTGGTTTTGAACTGTGGTTATAAGTCATTCCACATAGATTATCATCTGGGGATGTTCAGTGTATGAAGAGGAAAATATATCTGTGTAACAGCTCCCTCTAGTGTTTACACAGTGCCATTACACAGATGTAGTTCTTTCTTGATTTTCTTCACTAATGCTTATGTCAAATTATACTGTGTTCTTATAATTTTCTTATGTGTTGAGGGCATTTTATTAGCAATGGAATCATGTCACAGGGTTCAGAAAGCAACAAGTGTGGTGCCAGTTGCACCACACTGCAACATCGATAGTCCAAACTGATGGGCATACAAATGGGCACATAAGCAGGCACTGTAGTGGAGATACAATGTCAATAGAAGAAGTCTGCAAACTAAAGTAATGAAAGATATTTTCACGAATTTCTGCTACTGATTTGAATTGTTTAAAATAAAGGAAAACTAAATTTTGACTTCGTATTGATAATGTTTTAAAGATTTTTATAATTTTTGTAATCACCAGGTCATGTTAAAAAAGGCCAGCAAGAGGGAGACAAAAATAATCTTCTACGTTATTACAATGGTCAATATGAACAAAAGTTGTAAGGCACATATCCCATTTTGACTGGGTCTGACAGGATTTGTGTCTGTCAAGTGATCCAATATCTATCCATTGGGCAGTTGCAGCTTGCACTGCAATAATCAACATATAGTCGATAAATTAACTTGTAGTATATTGGTTAAATTGTGATCATGATCAGAACAGCGATATTAATGAAAAATGGCCCTGTTAGACTCTGTGAGTCTAACTTGGGCTGTGTTGATTATATTAGCATCAGCCACAGATTCAGATTGTCTTAATGATGCATGAAGCTACAGGCTAAGAAAAGGGGAATATACTGTAAATGGGATTGAATCCTACAGTAGAAGGCTTGACTAGATAACCAATAAGATCCATGATGACTTGGAGCACAAATCATAGAGTGTTGGAAGAAAATATATACGTTTTTGAGGAAAAAGCAAGCAAACCTTTGTTGTGTTGAAATCTTTAGGATTAGGGGTCATTTTGGTCATTTTACAGTTTAACTTATGTCACCTTGTTTAATTCAAAGGCTTCAAATTTGATTTAGTTCATATTTTCCTTGTCACATGCTGTATTTAGTAGTAGGTTGATAAGTTATGTTAATAAACTGTTGGTCGATGCACTGGGAGTATAAACAAACCTGTGTGAAATTTGAGTGAAACAGGGGACTCCAAACTGTTTTTCAGGCTTCTGAAAACTAAATATTGTTACTGGAAGGCAACATAAATGCTCAGGACAAACGGCCAAATGCATTTATGTTAAATTCCACACAGGTTTGTACATTTCATCTTTGACGTAATGTTTAATGTCAAAGATGAAATGCAAATCCTAAGAAAATAAGAGCAACTGTACATGTGCAAAAAGTCATTCACTCCATCTGTTATGCATGCACTAAATTAAGGCTACATCTTTGGAGTGGAGTACTTTTAATGTGATGTACTGTAAATGCAATATTACATGTACTGCATTTGCTGTCCTGTATATAGATTGAGGATGTATTTTCTTTGCTCTTTTTCATCGGCTCTGATGATGAGCTAGGCAGTGCATGCATTTTTAGAAAACTTGTTTATTTTTTCTAAAAGGATTTTCCATTCCTGGTCTGTTGGCCACAGACCAGGAATGGTCAAACACTAGAGACGTTAGGCCAAATTTTGACCAAAAATAACAGTGCGTTAAAAAAAATGCAAGTATGTTGCTACAGGAGAAGATTAATTATGAACCAGGAGGTCCAGGTTAAACAACACATCCACGAGTTTAAAGGCTTATCAGACACAAAACTGTAGCATGTGGCAGTAATTTACTGTAGAAACTTATCATGGTGGTAATTATTTTATCCTCTGACTTGACAATTGCAAGGTAAATACTAGAGTTACGCTGTACTTGTTACAAATATTCCACCAATACTAGGACTACTGGGCCAATGCATTGGTCTCACTGAAGTTAATGGGACTGCATATCATTGACGCAGTGCAATTGTTGGTCTGAATGCAGACTGTACATTTGGTTCCAATGGCTTCAAACTATAGCTCTCTGTTTGTATTTTGTTTTGTTTGTCATGAATTGACCTACGCAGACTCTTACAGACATTCTTAGTCTCTCTTCTTCCTGCAGATTATAGGAAGTACAGCACCATGGTTACATTCCTGCAAACAAAATGTTTTGTTTGCCCGTGCGCTCTTGATTGATTTATTTTCCCAACTAATTTCTTTTACACTTTTACTGTGTGTGTCTTCTTTGCGAGTGTCGTTTGTTACACCACTAGGTGCCCTCTGTTTTGACCTCTGGTGCAGAGAGAGCAAGCTGTAAACAAATGCCTCAAAGCACAGAGAGAGAATTAGGTTACCATCGCATCTGTCTATAAGCAGCAATCATACTGTAGGAAACTTCCACATTCATTCATTGATGGTCTACTAAATGTTTGGATTTACTTATGAATTGTCATTGTTGTTTGGGGTTTTTGGTCAAGCAGTAATAATCCCCATCCTGCAAATGTGGCTTTATGTGTGTAAAGATTGTCTTGCTGGATAAACTTCTGGCCCTCAACAAAATGTTAACACAAGAGACCAGACACCCAAGGATAGATTTAATCTTTGGGCGGAGATGTCTGTTTTGTATTTCCCTACATCACTGTAGTCCAGAAGTCTCCTTGGTGTCTCAAATTAAATCTGTCTTTTGGAATATAAACAGATAACAATTTCATCAATACATATAATTTACCCCTGACTGAAGAAAAACTGGCATTGTGGCATAAAGTCAAACTGTCCTACTTTGGACCCGTTTTAGTAAAAAACTCATGAGGATATCGCAATTCTCCCGATAATGGAAATTCATAATGGATATTGTATATCTTCCCATCCCAAGTCTGGAAAGACATTTATTTCTCTAATATCAGCTTTGGACAATGTCCTGCCCGTTTTACAAAAGTAGCTAGCAGAATTGTCTCCATGGAGTCAAGTCTGCCGCTTCAAAATGTCCTACGTGATCAAAGCACGTCACTCTAATCGTTACTTTTCCCTCGTGAGTGGTTTTCACACTATACTCAAAATTCTCATATGGAAGAACACTGTAATCCTGACTTTGCCTTTACTGGAAACTCAAATTTGAGCCATGTTACAATGTTTGCAATGTTACAGAAATGCTGCCTTGTAAATTGGCAGAGTATTTACACATTACACATTATTTTATGTCTAACAGGGGCTTAAAACGACGTACGCATAGACCAGCACTAGAGCACTCGCCTCAGTTTAATTTTCAATGACATATTAAATATAATACAGGGCCAATATGGCAACCAGGGCACACATTTTAAACTCTAACCTCACAGCATAAATGTTGTTTTCATTTAAGGACAAAATGATTACTTGTCAAAAATGGTAAACACAAAAAATATAAAATGTATTTTAACTCATGGAGAGAGCATCAGTTGATGCATTGTGAATTTGACATCAAAGTAATGTACAGTCTTTATGTTTGTCTGAAACTTTGGTATGGTGTAAAAACTTTATTCTTGACTGTATTTCTGAGGGTCTGTGAGTGGGTTAAAATAAATTGATCTTGGCTATAATTTGAGTTGTCTCTTGTATTTGTGTGACTTAAAAACAGATTGGCTCACAAATGTTGGTGATGAATAGTGTGTTTGAAAGATTAGTTTTGTTTTTGTGGTGCAAGAAAAAAAATATGTTAGGAAAAATGTGTTTTATTTTACATTTTGAGTTTTAATGTTAGTAGGGAGATTGTGTGTTTGTGTGTGCGTTTTTATGTTTAACTGTAAGAAAAGACAGGATGTGTGTTTGAGCGAAAGGGGTGGAGTGTGTGTTTAAAAGGGTGTGTGTGTGTGTGTGTGTGCGTGTTTGTTTATATGTGTTTATGTATATGTGCATGTGTGTGTGCATCTTTCGTTTGTGTGTGTGGTTGTTAGGGAAGGAGTGGCAGCCAGGATGCCTGTGGAAGAGGAGGGAGTAGTGTGTGTGTGTGTGTGTGTGTGTGTGCATATGTGTGTGAGTGAGAGGGAGAGAGTGTGTGCAGCGAGCAAGAGAGAAAATATGCGTGTGTGTTACAGGGAGAGAGAGAAAGAGACAGAGAGAAAATGGGTGTGTGCGTGTCTGTTTTGTGACGCTGTGTGTGCTTGCGCATTCGTGTGCATGTGGGTGTATGTGTGTCTGAGAGATGAAAAAAGAGAGGGGGAGAGGGCACGAGAGAGAGAGAGAGAGAGTGTTTGAGAGAAAAAGCTAGAGAGACAGACAGACAGAGAGAGGGAGGGGAGAAGCAGGAGACAGAATGTGTGTATGTGTGTGTGCCTGTGAATGTTTGCGCAGGCGTGTGTGTTCCTGTGTGTGTTACTGTGTGTGTTACTGTGTGTGTGTGAATGAGAGAAGCAGAGCAAGGGAGGGAGTGTGTGTGTGTTTGTGAGTGAGTGAGTGAGTGAGAGTGTGAATGAGTGAGCAAGGAAGAGAGAGGACATGTACGTGTGTGTATCTGTGAGAGAGTGGGGGAGGGGTGTACAAGGGAGATGTGTGTGCGTGTGTGTGTGTGTGTGTGTGTGTGTGTTAAAGGAAAGAGACTGAATGTGTGTGAGCGCGTCTGCGTAGGAGGGAATGCGCGTGTACGTGTGTGTTTGTGTGACTGTATGTTTGTGTATGCTTGTGTGTGTGTCTGACAGAGATAGAGGGGGAGGGGTGTGTGTGTGAGTGTGTGTGTTGGGAGAGCTAGGAGCAAGCTCTTCAAATGGTGTGTGTGTGTGTGTGTGTGTGTCTGTATGTGTGTTACAGCAGTACAATATGTGCCTGTGCTGAATGAAAGGGAAATGAATGCGGTATGTGTGTGTGTGTGTGTGTGTGTCTGTGTGTGTCTGTCAGTGTGTGCTGTGAAAGAGGGTGTGTGTCCTTTATTGGAACTCTGTGTGTGTGTGTGTGTGTGTGTGAGTGTGTGTGTGTGTGTGTGTGTGTTTGTGTGTGTGTGTGTGCGTATCTGTGTGTAGTTTGTCAGGCCTGTATAATTGTGTGTTGCTGTACATGTGCACTGCTTGCACGTTCATGTGGATGTTTGTCTTCAGTAAGGATTGTGTAGCTGTGTGTGAATGTGAGTGCACATGTGAGTGTCTGTATGTATTTGCACATTTGTGTGTACGTGAATACACACACACATATTGGGGGTATTGGTGCGGGTGATGAAGTGTTCATGATAGTGTACACACGCAAACAGAGCAGAATTACAATTAAACCGAACTCATTCAGTAGCTCCCAGATCTCCATACATTTTCTCTCACATCCTTCTTCTTCTAACGTATCTCAACCGCGCATCATTTCTTACCCTCTTGATGACTGTTACATCCTCCTGTGTGTCTCAGGACCTCTACATTAATATTCATCAAGTGGTTTCATATTTCCACCCGTACAGGATCTTCATCATTATCTGTAAATATAGAGTCTCATTTCAATTTTGTTTATAAGAAGTTTTCAAGAATGTCTGGTTAAAAATATGCAGCTAGCCTACAGTAGGGGTCGGCAGTTAGGTTCGGCCAAAGGCAGTTTTTCTCAGCAGTGTCCAGTGCAGGTTAACAGGTGCAGTGGTGACACAGCAGGCCTGTATGTTTTACATTTTCTTGTTTGTTTAAATTATATATTTTTTAAATGCAAAAAAAAAAAAATGCAAGTCTTGCAGTAGCCCAGCTGAGACCTGTAATATACTGTAATTGACAATGACAGTAAAGTGGCAAACTATTAGGTCAAACTAGACTACAATCAAAGCCAGGGCCTACTACTCCAGATAAAATAAAGTTTCTCTCAAAACCGTGCAAAAGAACAATGGTTAATGAAAACGGGGGTTTTACTATTTTGAAAAAATGTGTAAGTATCTTACCCTTAAAGAACTACTCCAGTGATTTGCACGTTTATAAAGTTGGGGGACTCACATGAGACAGATTGAAGAATGAAAGCAACAGAGGCCGAGATACCCTGACTTTCAGTCTAGACGGGTTTCCCGTTTACAAGGATGCGTGCTCAGCTGGGGGGTAGAAAACCCATTACCACAGTGCCATGATAGCTTATAACTGGACATTTTCAGCATTAAGAAATAAAGCCGTGTGATTGAAACCAGTACAAAAATAATATTCAGAGGTGAATGTGTACTCATCCTTGCATTTCCAAATGGTCTTTTTTCCCACGTGCCACACTCTGATAGACATTTGTCAGCTAGCTACTGTAACATGACACATGGAATTCTAGTAAGAAATGGCAGCTAGTAGCAGCAATGACGCTAACACAGACTACACAAAGTTATCTCTATGAACTGTTGGAAAACGTTAAGTGAGCAAAGCAAAGAAGAAGCCCCCCCTCGCACAAGTAATGTTAGCATTGAACATGATACATTTTCCATCCAAAGCCATCAGTTTCCATTGCTGTCACCAAGACTGATCACCAAAGCATTGATCACCAGGTCAGGTTTCATTGATTGAAACCTGACAAATTTTTGCACAATTCAATAACAGTATGAGCTGTCTTAACATAAAACAGGCCTTACTTCCCCACCTGTTCCCAAACTGTCCACCACCTTCCAGTACTTTGCACCATATAAAAACTAGGGCTTTGACCAGATTGCTGGAGCTAATGGCTTATTATGCATTCTGAGCTAAATGGTGGGTATCTTTCTTCAAATAATGAATCTTTTCAAACCATTACTTTTGCGTTGTGTGCAGTTTAAAGCATAAAAACAGCTTAACATTTTGATGTCCTCATAATCTCTCAATATTTCTGGTTTGTTGCTCGGAAACATGTCTATAGGTCAAGCTCCAAATATACTGGATCTTACAATTTGCATAATGCAACTCAAGAGTGTTTTGCATTAGAACCCATCTGCCTCCTGAATTTATTTCAAACTCCACACCTCCAAGTTGTAATGCAGGCTCACTGTTAAAAAGGCTTAAAGCCCAAGCCGAGATAACCCTGAAGGCACCATCAGGGCCATTATTGCATTCTTTGTAACATAAAACTTTTGATCTGTCATTCTGTCATCTGAGATGCAAATCTTCTTTGGTTAAATAATGCTGAGGGATTAAAGTTGGGTTTGGTGATTTACCTGCCAATCTTCTGATAAGTTTACTACACCTTATTTTAGCAACCATGGTCAGTAGTTAGTTTGACCGATTAAATAGCCTAGCAAATGACACAAAACAAGAAGCATTATCAGCTTGCTTTAAAGTTTACATCTGAAAATGCCTAAAGGTTTTGATGTAGCCCTATAGAGAAGAAAGTAGGAGAACCTGCTTCTGGGAGTATACCACTGTACATTTCCATTTAAGAGTTATTTTATTGATTTCCTCAATGTTCCTGTAAACAAAACTCTATGAATAACAAATGCTATATGTTTTTGTCAGGTTTGAAAAATCTGAAAAATAATAAAATTTCCATCAGTTAGATACATTGCATGACTCTAAATACTAGAATAGCCATGAGCCATGAAGAGGCCAAACAGAGCTTAAGCAAAATCAGAACACATTATTTTTACAATTGGGAAGAAAACACAGCATCATATCTGCTGAAGTCATCCAATATTTAAGTGATTTTAACTGCTGAATGGATTATCAGGTTTCCACAAAGCATAATTTTTTTATCTTTCACTCGCTGTTAGCAACTACCCCAACAGAGTTCTAAGTGATAGTGATGGTATGTTTCTTACAGAAATGCTTCCTTAGGTTTTTGTGAAAACTATCTTGTACCTTTGAGTTTTTTAAAAGAATACTTTCTAACACAATTGCTCATTTTTTATACTGATGTTTCATGAGAGTTTCATGTCCATTCAAGGCTTGGAAGTGCTCTAACTGCCAGTCACTTACTATTATCTATGCAGAAAATGAACGGGACTTTCATTTCTTGAACACTAGATACCTGAAATAAACCCTCTCACTTTGACAGTCTACAAGGCCAAACAGTAAAGTATCATTTTCCATTGGGGGCACAAATATTTTTGGTGGAGAGCCATATTTGGCCCATGGGCCGCTATTTGCTGCTTCCTAGCCTACAGTATTATTTTTACGTTTCAAAATGATATACACTGATGTATAAATCCATTGATTTGAATCTTCAACTGGACAACACATCAATTGCTACCAGCTCTGTTTTCCTCAATGTCCTAATGTGGACACCACTATATTTCTCAACCTCTCCAGTGGGTGTTCTCCAATTGACGATTCAGTGATAGATCCCTGATCAACCAGCTTTGAGATCAGTCTGGAGATGACTAGGTTAATTGAATTTTAAATTAATTTGCCAGGCATCAGTCCACATATATTTGAGGTTTTCCATTTTATTGTAAGACCACAATACGCCATGGATGAATGAGCTTGAGGCAGATGTAATTTCAAAAAGGCTGTCCTACACATTCTTGACAGTTCTCTCAACCATTTACACATTAACATGAATTTTCCTGACTGGATGTAGGTATGTATATGGACTGTCATTTAACTTTTCTTCTGATTTATCATCTGGACAAACATAGCAGCAGTTTTAGCAGCAGCAGCAAATCTCACCGTAACTATCCACTATCCATTTCTGAATATATATATAGGACAAGAAATAGGTGACAGAGTTGCATAATCATGCATAATTTTATGTCTAAAATGACTAGTTTAGGTAGCTATTGATGTCATTTGGCAGTTTGGGGAAACAACAAATTGCATTTTGTATACCTGTCAAGGCTGATTGATTCTTGAGTGGTTGTTTTAAGACCTAACAATGTTCCAGATCTAATAGCGAGAACTGTGCCTTCAACATGTAGTCTGGTTGTGTAAGGCAACTTGCAACACGCTTCTGGTGTCAAATAGGGATGGGTATCGAAGTACAGACTGAAATGTGTCGGTATAGCGTTAAGTGTTGAAAGTTGGCCTTGAAATTTTTGGTCAGATTATCAATCTTATTTACTTGTTCATCAATAAGATTTTATTCTGATATAAATTACAACTTATATCATCTATAAATTAATTGAGAAGTTAGACATATGTTAGTCAATGAAAAAAAGAGGGTTTGTAGAAAAACATGTTTATGTGCCTCAAACTAAGGTACTGAAAATAGCATCATATTGGTATTGTACCCAAAGTCAGGTAACAGCGCTGGGTACTGAACATTGTCACAGTGTCACTTTCCCTTTACTATTTTAAACTTGTTTTTTGAACTTGCCCTACACATGTCCCTGTTGACCCAACAGAGCATTTGAACTATGGGGTCAGTTGTGTACGTTTGACCCACTATCAGTGTCAGTCTGTCTGTCTATCCACCAATTTGGTTGAGAGCAAACTTGTCAGGTTGCCATAATATTTTGAATGGATATTTATGATGCCCAGATGATGATTCTTGGTGAACCGCTGACTTTTGTCTAGTGCCACTTTAAGGTAAAAATGTAATCTTGACTAACATGTTGGTGCATGACAAGCTATCTCTGAAAACTGATTGTCAATTTGCTGTTAAATGTTATCACAGTGGGAGTTTGTATCCATCACTTAACATAAAGATCGGAAATAAAACTGACCAATAACTTGTATTATCCCAAATTAACCAAATACAGTGTTGGATGTTTACTAAAGAAAAGGTATTAGTGTGATGAATACTTTTCTAATATTTCCAGATTTCTCTGAAATTGTCAGACAACAAAGCAACGTTTTATGTAAGAAGGAAAGGTGGTGAAATGTAACTAAGTACATTTTCTCAAGCACTGTAATGAGGTACAAATTTCAGGTATCTGTACTTTACTTGAGTATTTCCATTTCATGACAATTCTACTTGTACTCTACTATATTTCAGAGGGAAATATTGTACTTTTTACTCCACTACAGTTATTTGACAACTATAGTTACTAGTTCCTTTACAAATCAAGATTTGACATACAAAACATATAGAAAGACTTGATTGCATTATAAAAAACTACTCAACAGTATATAGAAATTGAGCTTAAACAATTAGTTAAACAACAGTTATCACTGTTTTGATAACTGATAAATACTTTAAGTCAAATTGCTAATCATGTCATGGTTTCAGTTTCTCAAATTCCTTGTTTTTAATAGGAGTAAAAAGAATCATTTTGAGATTTGTACTGTTGGTCGGACAAACCAGACATTTGATGATGTCACTTTGAGCTCTGTTTAATTGTCACTGTGATATAGAATACATGGATTGATCAATAAAATAACCAGCAGATGAATCCATAGTGAAAATAATCATTAGTTGCAACCCAATATAAAATAGATCAAAATTAGCATCACCTCAATCAACTACAAGAGAAAAAAGTTGCTTAATGCATAATTAATAATATTTTTTACTGTGTAGTATTGGTATTTTTATTTAAATAAAGAATCTGAATAATTCCTCCACCACTGTCTTAACTTGTCATATATCTATGGAACATTAATTTCACAAATGTACAGCTACAATGTACAGTATACTTGTATGTATGGTAGGTTCCTCTGTCAGGCTTATGGCATTAGATTTGCTATTGAGACCAAATTGGCAGTTTAATTAAAAAACACAGAAAATTCCCTATTGCTGTAACTTGAAATAAAGTCATTAGTGTGGTGTTAGGTACACTAATGATGCATTTTGGGAGGTGAGACGTGTCTCTAATGCAATTTGGAAGGCTGTAAAGTTGCAGGGGCCAGTCTAAAATATCTGTAGAAAATATTAATGGGATGCAAACCGAGTCCATCGTATTTTGTACCGAATAAATAAAACACATCAAATAAAACCACCTTTCTCAGTATTCTTTCTTTAGTTCGTTTGATTGCTTTCAGTGGAAAACTTTATGGTTAGGGAAGAAATGTTTAACTATGTGGCAGTTTCATACAATGAGATAATAGCACTAACAACTATAATTACTGCTCAAAGCAATATCAAAAGCTTGATAATTGGGATAAACAACACCCTAAGGGCTCTGGGACAAATGATATGAGAATCAACCCATATTGCAATATTTTACTGCTACCAAGTATTGCTGTTTGCTATTTGGACTTTACAGAGTAATTTGCTATTTTCAGGTTTTCAATAACAATAATTTGATTTGAGTTAACAAGAAGCAGATTTTCAGATATCTCTTCTGCTCTCTGAAGCCTTTTGTCCTTTTATGATTTTACATTTATCGCATATGATGGAGCACATGAACTTGTTGCTGTGTTTGTAAAATCACTTTGTTTCATCTGAGTTCTGTATAAAATTCCATGAAACTGGAAATATTTAATAACACAGTGGAAACAATACAGTGTCATGATACAGTATAGTTTCATTAAAATGTATGCTTCCCTCTTCGGTTCCAGAGGCATCATAATGAATGATATGATTTACTTGCAGTATTGTGCAAAAAAGCAATTGCCTTTATATCATATTGTGAATTACCATCTGATTTTCATCCTTACAACTTATTCCAGAAATCAAGGTCTTGCAACATAAAATGTTAAGCTAAAGGAAGTGGCTAATCAGTGTCACTATAGTCTGCTTTCCCCTTTGATTAGCATTTCATTAGCAAACTCCTTGATGTAATGCATGCCATGTGTGTCTGTCCAGCACAAGCCTTATTCTTCCCTTTTTGAATCCAATTTATGTTTAAGACACATACTCGATTAATTAGCCAGTATTTTTTATATCCTCACCAATTACCCTTTGAGACCCTGTCTTACATTAAAAAAAAATCACAGCAATTTCATGTCGATAGTGAAGCTGAGATTTCTCACCATATCAGCACAGTCTGACCTGTGTTTCAATTGTATACCATATACTAATTTTATAGTATGTTCCCACTGGAAAAATATCAAAATGGTGCTTAATTAAAACAGCCAATAACAATACTAAAATCATTAATTTTCACTAAGGTGTTGATGGATGCTATAGTTAAATATAATGTGGTGCAATGGCCTTGCACTTTCTGTTTTCAAAAAGCAGATTCATCTTAATTTTTGAAAGCCTAAATGACTGCCCCATTGGACTTAATAAAACCTCAGCATGAAAGCTGCAGTAGATGGTTTCTCCTAACTAAAGCTACTACTGAGATTGTTCTTGTTATAAAGGAAAGAAAACACATTTTAAATAATATTATATGTGAATAATAATTAATAATAAATGATGCATCTCATGTGCAATGTATGTGGGTGCCAAATCACGGAAACCTTTGCAATGTGTACCCTTGAACTGACTTTTATACTCACCAACTCAAAAGTAAGAATGTTAGTATCTTCTTGAAATGCTTTTTAGATCTACAAGTATTTTGACGGTTGACAAATTGCTAATAAAACTTTATCTAAGCACAAATTACAGTTAGACATTATCATTAATGCATTATTGTTTTAAACTAATGCTATTGTAGGTTTTTTCAGGTCATATTGATCACATTAGTGATTCTTGGAAAAATGCTCATTTTTAATTCATCCTAATGCTGATTGGGAGATCTGTGCAAGAACAGTTTGTCTATTCGCCTACACTATTGTAGTAGGTTACAACTTGGATGTTGAAATCTGCCATATCTCTGTTGCATATTTGTCTCAGTCAGTTAGGGATTTTATTAAGTATAGCAGTGATTCCCAACCAGGGGTACTTGTACTCCAAGGGGTACTTCTGCAGTTACAAGGGGGTACGCGGAAAAATTGTGAAACTCAGCTTATTTGAAAAAAATAGAAATTGTGACTTGATGATATAAATCCACATATTTGTGTTTAGGAGAAAAATCAACACACAAGTAAGATTACCAATTTGTATGATGCTGATCTTTATAGTTATTGTCATAATAACATACCAACTATGCTAAAAGATGCTGTAAAACAACTAGTTTCTGTCACTCCAAACAGAAGTAGTACAAATGTAACTTGGCCAAAGCTAATAAAATACCAGCAATATAAAAATACCACCCCATCTATCAAAGGGTATGATAAAGGGATACTTAGGCCCATCGGATAGGGTTGTGGGGGTACCTCGTATAAAAAAGGTTGGGAGCTACTGAAGTATAGAATAGAGAAAAAACAGCACAGTGTGTACAGTATTTCAATGTATTGCTCCACAAATCACATTTTAAATAAAGTAGGTATCCATACAAGTATGTAAATAGAAAAGGTTTTCCAACATACGTTAATGTTAGTCTGTTTAAAAGACAAACTCGACCTGAATGTTTTTTTTCCTTCGTCGCTACTTTATTTTCATAATTTCTTCTCTCAGTTAGCGGGATAACTCTTCTTACGGTCTACTTTTTTTCATCTGCTTGGTGAGCGCGTCCATTCGTCTGCAGGGGTGGTCAACATCAAATTATTAATTTAAAGTGACCCACAACGTGATGTTTAACACCCACAGTGCGGGTTTTTAATGTTATTATTTGCGAGCCACACCTTCGTGCCCGTTTTGGCTGGTTTAAAAGACACAATTACGGGCTGTTTTGTTGCCTGCCGCGCGCCGCGCACCCCTCCGCTTCGCCGCAGTGGAAGCGGCTGGAATAACCTTGGTGTGAGCCAGTTGAGAGGCTGGAGAGAAGAGCGAGAGAGGCTGAACGGTGCGGCGGCGGAACATCAGCGAGCGCTGGCGTGAACATGGCGGAGACCGTACGTTCGCTCTTCGACTACCGGGAGACACACAGCCTGGACAGCAACGGAGAAGGCGTCAAACCGGCACCGCAACTACGGGGGTGAGGGAGTCAATAAACCCTGACATATACAGTAGTGAAAAACTGTTTCATGATAGTGTTTTCCTCCCCAATGACAGCGAGGCTCGGGTGGGTGTGTGCGCGCATGTATGTGTGAGGGTGTTTTTGATGGATCTAAAGTTGTAAACAAACCTTATTTGTCACGTTTGTCAGTGAGCAAAAGTCCAATTTAAAGAAATTATGTGCGACAGTCGCATGTTTGTCTCATCCTAGCTTGTTTTTTTGAACATTAATTCCACCTTACAAAGCAGCTCGAAAGAGGTGTGTGCGCGCGTGCGCGCGTTTGCGTCCGTGTACATGTGCGCTCGCGCGTCTGACACTGAATTCACCTATTGAATGTGTGTTTGAGTGACAGGGTAAAGCAAATTAAACAAATACACACTATCTCTCAACAACAATAAGATGCCTTGTAGGCTACCTTGAATTTGTTACTTTTTTCAGGTAAAACCGGCAAAAGTTTAATAACAAAGTGTTGTGTCTTAAACTGTAAATAACAAAAGTTTTAAGGAACATAACGGATAATTCAACTGTTCAATTTCACAAAGTTATAAAAAATGTTGGAATTAATATACTGTCAGAGCTTCCCTGTGTGTCTCTCTGTAAGTGCGCGCTCGCGCCTGTGTGTAGTGAGCGCGCGCATGTGTGTGGTTGTGTGAGAGTGGGAGAGAAAGGCGCACACACACAGGGAGGGGGAGAGAGCGTGAGAGAGAAAGGAGCAGCTCTGTGTGTGTGTGTGTGTGTGTGTGTGTGTGTGAGTGAGAGGGGGAGGGGGAGGGGGAGTGGTGTGTGAGTGTGAGTGTGTCTACATATGTGTGTGCTAGAGCAGAGGAAGGAGGAGGGAGTGTGTGTGTGTGAGGGATGGGAGGGGGAGAGAGTGTGTGCGTGACAGAGACAGACACTGTGAGTGTGTGTGTGAGAGAGATGAGAAGAGGGAGGGGGAGCGCAGTGTGTAAGGAGTGTGTGACAAAGAGAACAGGAGTGTGTGTGTGTGTGGTATTGGGTGAGTGAGTGAGTGTGTGGTTCTGTGAGTTTGTGTGTGGTTGAGAGAATGAGTAAGTGTGTGTGTGTTGGGAAGACAGGGTGTGTTTGAGAGAATGGTAAATGTGTTTTTAAATGTGTTTTTTAGTGTGTGTGTTTGCACGCATGCTTGTTATTGTGTTTTTGTGTGTGTGTGTGTGTGTGAGAGAGAGAAAGAGAGAAACAGAAAAAGAGAAACTAATAGTGTGTGTGTGGAAAAAGAGTGGGGAATAAAGGTGTGTTTACTGTGTGGCAGAAGAGAGGGAGGAATAAGAGAGTGTGAAGGACGTGTGTGTGTGCGTGTGTACGTGAGAAGGAGCATATAAAAAGTGTGTGTGTGTTTGTGTGTGTGAGAGAGACAGAGATAGAGGGGAAGTGTGTTAGAGGCACAGGGAAGGGGAGGGGAGTGTGTGTTTGCGCATATGTGTGTGTTAGGAGAGTGGGGGAGGGAATGTGTTTGTTTGTGTGTGTGTGTGTGTGAGAGTGAGAGGGATGGGAGGTGTGTGTCTGTGTGTGAGCATGAAGGTCCGTGTTTATGTGTAACCAAGTGGTGTGTGGGTTTCAGTGTGTTAAAAGGGGATAATAATCAACTGCATGATTGGTAAAGAGAGTGTGTGTGTGTGCTTGTGTGATGTTTTGGATTGTGTTAATTGTGTGTGTGTGTTTAAAACGTGAAAAAATATTTTTTTGGGGTGTGAGAGATGGTACTGTAGAAACAATGCAGAAAGTGGTACAGGAAAGGGTGTGTGTCTGTCTTTAAGAAACTGAGAGGTGTGTGTGTGTGTGTGTGTGTATGTGTAACAGAGTGTGTATGTGTCTCACGGAGAAGAGAGGGCCACAGAAGATGGAGGGTGTGTGTTGCAGAGAGACAGAGAGAGAGCACACAGTGAGTGTGTGTGTGTATGTGTTTAAGAGAGACTGAGAGAGGAAAAGAGAAGGGAGTGTGTGACAGAGGGAGAGGATGTGTGTGTGTGTGTGTGTGTGTGTGTGTGTGTGTGTGTGTGTGTGTGTGTGTGTGTGTGTGTGTGTGTGTGTGTGTGTGTGTGTGTGTGTGTGTGTGTGTGCA
>CM022472.1:15069568-15092893 GCA_011952105.1 Coreoperca whiteheadi | reverse complement strand
GGGGGTGTGTGTGTGGGTGTGTGTGTGTGTGTGTGTGTGTGTGTGTGTGTGTGTGTGTGTGTGTGTGTGTGTGTGTGTGTGTGTGTGTGTGTGTGTGTGTGTGTGTGCATACACTTGCATGTGCAAGCTTTTGAAACAGAAGGGGAGGGTGAGTGTGTGTGTGTGTGTGTGTCTTGGAAACTGAAAAAGAAGGCTTGGTAGCTAGTGCATATGCTGTGTGTGTGTGTTTCTTTGTGTGTGTCTTCTGTGTTTGTGTATTTGTTCTGGAAGGAGAGGTGTGTATATGTCTGTCTGTCTTTGTGTGTGTGTGTGTGTGTGTTTGCTCTGCAGTCAGTAAGAGAGGGAGGGGTGTGTGTCAAGGGGGAGACAGACTTGTGTGTGTGTGTGTGTGTGTGTGTGTGTGTGTGTGTGTGTGGCTCCTAGACAAGGGCAGTGTGTTTGTGTGTGTGTGTCATACAGAGGAAAGGAGAGAGTGTTTATGCATCTACTTTGTTTATGAAAGAGGGAAGGACAGTGTGTGTGTGTGTGTACTCAAAGGAAAAGTATGTTTGTGTATGTGCACAGTGTGTGTGGGTGGTATGGTATATGTGAGAAGGGGGAGGAGGGCTGATGGTGTGTGTTTGTATCTGTTTTATTATTGAGAATTCTGTGTGTAGGTGTGTGTGTTAGAGAGAGAGAACGTTCTGCATGAAGGACAGAGTGTACGTGAGGCTTATTGAGTGAGTTTGTGCATGTGTGCCGTGTGTGTGTGTGTGTGTGTGAGTGATTGTGTGTAATCCAAACGTATGTAGTAGAAACAGTTGCGTGACAAGAGGTTGTGTGTGTGTTTGTATCCGCAAGCACACGCAATATTTGCTTGTCTCTGGCTGAGAAAGAATAATGTGTTTGATGAAACATCTGTGTGTGTGTGTATGTTTGTGTGTGTGTGCGCAGTATAGAGAGTATATTGTAGCAGATATGCATGAGTCTAAGAATCAGTAATGTGCAGATTACATGCGTGCGTGCTTGCCTTTTGTGTGTGTAAGAGAGGGAAAATGTGTGTGTGTTAGAGATGGAACATGAGACTGTGGGTTTGGTTATGTGTGAGAGAGAGGGAGAGAGAAACTGAGCACTGGAGAGAGAGAGAGAGCGTGTGGTGTGTGTGTGTGTGTGTGTGTGTGTGTGTGTGTGTGCGCATGTCAGCTTTAGAGAGAGGGGGAGGGGTGTGTGTGTGTGCATGTGAGCTTGGCTAGAGAGAGGATATTTGTGTGTACTCTGTGTGTGTGTGTGTGTGTGTGTGTGTGTGTGTGTGTGTGTTTGCGTGCCTGTAAGCCTGAGAGGGAGGGGTGTGTGTGTGTGTGTGTGTGTGAGTGAGCGCCCGTTTGCGTGCCTATGTGTGTGTTTGCATGTGGGCCAGATAGGGGGAGGGGTGTGTGTGTGTGTGTGTGTGTGTGTGTGTGTGTGTGTGTGTGTAAGAGTGTGCACATGTGGACTCTACGAGCTGTGTGTGTGTGTGCTCACGCAAATGTGGGTCTTGAGTATGGACTTGTTTGTGTATTTGTGCTTGCATGTGGGTTGGCGGGAGGGGTCTGTGTGTGTGTGTGTGTGTGTTTTAGTTGGAGTGAAGAAGGGAGAGAAATGTGCAGGGAGAGAAGAATGAGAGAATCGATTGAGAGGGTGAGACAGGAATAGAGGGAGAGATTGAGGGGTCAGCTCACTGAAGAAGTGGAGGTGAGACAGATTTGGTTGGCAAGAAAGTTGCCAGAAACTCACTGAACCAGAACTGAATACACAGACACAAACTCAGACGACCCAAAATAATCCAGCAAAATATAAACTCTGAGGAAAACAGAGTTTTTCTGGGAAACGCCGGTGACCTGTTGGGATCAAGTGTAGCTCAGGACTGTTAGCTAAGCCTGTCTGTGTGAGCATGAACAGTTTGTAAGCATGAACAACTGTTGAAGCTTTGTTTTACAATTGACTGTAATGTTATTTGTCTACAGGCTTTTGAGTAGATCTGGGCAATAATTCAGTATTATCGCTCATTGTCTTTCACTGGAATCGAATCATGTCATTTTATTATTTTACAAAATTATGTTTACGTAATTCAAGTGAATGATTCCAAGCGTTGTAATTGAAAACTAACAAAATAGAATTTTTTAGTTTTACACATGTGACAGTTTTAGTCAGAAATAATGTACACAATCAGTGTTGCCAGGTCTGCGGTTTTCCCGTGTAATTTGGCTACTTTCGAAGAGTTTCCGCGGGTTGAATTTTTTGTCCGCTTGTTGGGTAGACCTATTTTGCATGCAAATTACATGAATAATATCTATAAATAAAAATCCGTAATTTCAATGAAATAATTTGATTATACCCAAATCCTACCAAATGCACTCCAGATAAGCACATACACACATGGACATGGGACACGTCACACACACACACAAACACACACACACACACAACCCGCCTAATGTGCTCTCTGCTTTTAATGCTGGCACACAAAACATTTATGGTGTTACTCTGTAGATATAATATATTTGGCAATGATAGCAATGCTGTTGGACTTTAAAAGCAGTGTATATGATTTGGCTGAAGCATATATTGAGTTCTGGTATTGGGCTGGTTATATTGGCTGTTGGACTGGTTTTGATTGGCCATTGAGCTGGTTGTGTCACACAGACCTGGCAACCCTGCAGTTCACTGCCATGGACACGAGCTTGATTTGACAAAATAATCATAGTTTGAACTTCTACTTACTAGCTTTTTCCCAGAGCTTTCAACTGCCTCCCATGGTCTTAATCAGCGTATGGAGATGGCTCAGTAGTTGTCATCATTTTACCTCAGTATGTAAGTGAGTTGTGGTTGAAAGAGCTGGAAAGTGGGTAAAAATTAACTTTCACACTCAACCAGCTTGATTATTTTATGTGTGATTTTGCACACATTTACCATATTGTGGTGTATTTAAATATAGGTAAAGTATTCTTGTCCTTCTTAATGTAACAATTCTTATATCATTACATTGATTTCAGCCATAATGTCCTACATTTGAGTACGCAGATCTAAAAGTAAGCTAATTTTGCCATGTAAAAATGCAATATATTCATGAAAAAACACAGCAGTGTGTTGTGACAGTGAGTGTGTATTGTTGAGGGATCTTGGTTGCCTCAGAGGATGTTATCAATGTACTATCATGACTGTTGGGCCATTGTGTGGTAATGTGATGTTTACAGTGTTGTGATATGTAAAATACCACAATTCAGTACAGTTGAATAGAGGAAAGCTTTAAATTGATTGAGGCAAGGCAAGTTTATTTGTATTTAATTTGATTGAGCAAGTTGTAACATCCGTTGGAGCGATTATATGTAACAATAGCTCAAGTTACGCAGCAAAGATGTTTCAGATTTCAAAGCCAATTATTGTTCGTGTTGTCAGCAACAGAACTGATATGTTTCAAATTAGATCTTTTCTCAAGCTCGATTGTGTATTTAAAATGCCTAGGCTTTTTCATGATTTCTTGGTAATTATCATGTTTGATTTTTGATTTATGTTTTTTCGAAGCCAAGATTTGTGTGGTTGGTGCAGAGGAAAGCTTCTGTAGGGGGAAAAAAAACAATCTGTACATGTGTGAGCACAAATGCAGCCACACACTCAAACACACAGACATGCGCGCAAAGTATCACGAGTCCAGATGGGAGTGGAGTGGATCAATACAAAGACAGTGGGTCTGGTTGATATCTCTGCTGAATGAGTATCTCTCCCTCTCTCTGTTCTCGCTCTGTCTGGCTTTTTTTCTCTTTTGCTCCTTTTTCCTATTTTTCTCCCTCTGTCTGTTTTCTGCTGCTTCACTTTTTTCTCCTCCTATCCCTTTTTTCCTTCTTTCCTTTCTTCCTCTCCTCTGTTTTTTTTCTTTTTCTCTCTCTTGCCTGCATGCAAACACACACACATACACACACACACACACACACGCACGCACAGACAGTAATGAACACCTCAAAATCCAAAGCACGATCTTCCTATGGCCTAGTTTTTTAAGAGCCTCCAATGTCATGTGAGTAAAAAATAGACTGACGCAAAACAATATTGAGATCTGTGGTAACAGAACTAGCCCAGAATCGGCAGAGGCAGGATCAGTTTGGCTCTTCTGAGCGAGGCGGTTTTGGCATGGATTTAGTCTGAAGAAGATAATCTCAGTTGGCCGTTCTGGGCTCACACAGGTGGCTGCGTTTGAGTTCCCCGGGGTAATGGCGCACTCCTTAGTGGTGATCCAGGGGTCAGAGCACTCAACTACAAACACTAACTAGATCGCAGAATCTTACTGTGGTCAGTGGTCATTACTCAGAGGTTACAGGTTTACATAACCATCATATGACGCTGGATTCAGTTTGTTAATTTGTGAAAAGGTGAAAGCGTGTGGAAGGGTATTTTTACTTTTTTGTCCTTTTTCAAGTTGAAAAAAACAGATCCCACACTAAATTCAAGAAATGTCTTAATTTAAAGGTCTAGTTTGTAAAATTTTGTGGCATCAAGTGGGGAAATTGCAGTTTGCAGGTGATTATACATTAATTAAAACATACTTAGAAATATTATATTCCATTTCTGCCAATAACTCCTCCTAAATGTTACATTCTGGACCGTTAATGGGCTGACCAGTTCTTTTTCCTATTCCTTGGTTGTTGAAATTTATATGTAGGGCTTCGTTGTGAACCTCAATACAGTACGGAAAGCTGGTATTAAATGTCTGCTGACTTTTGTACTCTACTTATTCTTTGATCATAGGGTTTCTGATTTAAATCACAGTTCTACCAATTTTAGACTGCAGTTTATTTAGGCAAAGTTCTTGTATGGCAGCTTGTGTTTGGACAACATTTTGACATTTAAAAAATTACATTTTTCTTCAATGTAAAAAGTGTTTTGTAGAAGGATGTGTATATTCCTCTAAGTAAGGATTTTGAAAAAGCATTCAGCTAAAAGTACTCAGTTATCTTATCAGCACTAGTATCAATAAATTCAAATGATACCCAGCCCTATTTATATTATATGAAAGTGGTTGCTTAATTTTATTTTTGTTGATACAGCTTCTGTAAGGTTGCTTATTATTTTCTTTTGGGCTGTGAGGTGACATTTTCTCCTGGTTCCAGCTTCGTACACAGTTGCGTAAATTTTTAAAAAGTGAAATAATTGCCTTAATTTTTTCTAGGGTTAATAATACACCGGAAAGATTTGTCCTATGGTGGTTCACAAGGGACAGTATTCACATTGACATACGAATATTTGACGGCTCAGTAAAATAAATGTAAATAGGTTGAAATGCAAGAGAGGTTACTTCTAATTACTGGGAGCGTTTTTAGCTGCTAAATTAAACATTATATGAACATTCAAGTGTTCGTTTCCCCTGAGCTGTCTTTAATTTCTGAACGTGGTGAGGAAAGATGGCAAAGTTTCAAAAACAGTATGTTCAAGAATCTCTTTTCAGGGAGCTTTGCTTTTGCTGGGCTTGGACTGAACTAATTTCCTCTTGGTCAATCAGCGCAGGTTATCTAAGTCTTAAACCATGCACTAGAGTTTACTCCTGTTCCAATCATAAACGGTAAAGAGCAGCTTAAATAATCATTGTCTAGTTGCTGTGTCTTTGTCTCTGTGTTTTTTTTGGTTGGTATTTCATTTGCCTATATGGGAGGGCTAAACGCAGTTTGTATTGATCCATTAGGTGGCCATCAGCTTATTGATCACTCTTTGACCTGATTGATGTGAAGTTTGGCCAGTAGACCGATTGATTAAAAGATAACTGCGCGTGTGTGTGTGTGTGTGTGTGTGTGTGTGCGTGTGCGTATTCTCTGCAGGCGCGGCTGTGGAAGGAAAAGGAAAGGGACACCCGTGAAAGTCTTTGTTACACACACTGAGGAGGAGAGCGTGCCTGAACACAGCTTCAGCCCAGGTGTGTGTGTTTATGTGTCTTATATCTGCATGCCATTTTCTCATTGCCATCAACTGTGCGTTTGTGTGTGCATCTGTCTGTGTATCTGTGTGATTGTTATTTGGTATGGGGGTGGAGTATGTGCAAGTGAGTGTGACCTACTTTTGTGTGTGTGTGTGTGTGTGTGTGTGTGTGTGTGTGTGTGTGTGTGTGTGTGTGTGTATGCATGCGCTTGCCTACGTATGTGCTGCGATGTGCACCTGTGTATGTGCTCCAGGAGATGGGGTGATGACCTCTGTGTGTATGTCTGTGTGTGTGTGTGTCCCTGCATACTTGTATGTAATCCTTTTATACTGATGCTGCTGTGCTCTCAGGTGATCGTAAGGAAGCAGGAGAGAATAAACGGCCCACACTGGACGGGCCTTTCTACAACACAGAGCCTGCTTCTCACCAGTGGTGAGTATGCATTTGTGTAGTTCTATTGATTGCTGTGAGTAGAATATATACACATATATTTTTTTGCTGTTTGTATATTATGTTAAACATTTTGTAACGCTATCAGCGTATATGCAGGCTACTAAATGGTTAAACAATTCCTGGAGGCCTGTCTAAAGGCTACATTCGCTCAGCTTTTAGATTTAAAAAAGAATGAATGGTTGCTGATCTTAACTCAGCACTCGAGGACAGCTTTGTCTGAGAGCAGCACTTCTGAATCACGGTACTCGGGTTTTCATTTTAGCCATATAATCAGGCTCATTTATACATGAGATGTCAGAAGAATGCAGGTGACTAGCCAGTAGGATAGAAAATCAGCAGCACTCTGAGGACTAGGTTTGAGAATCACTGCCCTGAAGCACTGGCATGAGCTTGTATGTGTCGATTCGATTGTTTGCTTTACACTCATTCAGCTGCAGTGGATCCCTACAGCAAAGAAATGAACCCTACGGCTAGAAGAATGTAAATACATTGAGAAAACATCATAATTACAATTCCGTCACTTCCGTTCATCTACCTTGATTGAAAAACCCCTATTACAGCAATTTGTGACAGACACGCGACCAAATCACGAAATAAATGCAAGAGCAACGCTGGATCTTAGAACCACAACCAGCTATCAACCCTGCAACTGACATATGACAAAACAGAAAAATACCAGAGCTGCAACTAATTATTTTCATTATCATTTAATTAAATTGTTTTCTGAATAGCTGATCACTTGTTTAGTCAGTAAAATGATGACAATTTCCCAGAACCCAAGGTGAAGTCTTCAAATTGCCTTTGTTCCGCTAACAGTACAAAAAACAAATATTCTCATTTTACAATGAAATAAAAACAAAAGCAGCAAACACTCAGATTTGAAAAGCTGGAATAAGTAAATGTAAAAGGAAGTTCTTGATAAATCAATTGTAAAAAAAATATTGTTGATTTTATTTTCTGTCAATCAACTAATTGTTAAGATAATACAAAATGTCTATCAGATACACAGCATGTATATCCAGTCCAAGAGAATAGCATTGAAATAGAGCAACAGCACATGTTGACTGATGAAGGTAGTGAATTTAACTTTCAATCCCCCACCCCCTTCACCTCCCAGCGGTCCATCAGAGCAGGCTCATGGCAAAGTCTCCTCTGGATCCAAGACCAGCTCCTGCTCGGCCTCTACACCAACTCCAGCTCCCGCTGCTTCCTCAGCCCCAACCCCAACCCCAGTCCTGGCCCCGGCCCCGGCCACTGCGACTTCAGCTCAGGCCCCGTCTCTGACTCCTGCTTCAACAGCTCCGGCTGCCCTGACAGCCTCTGCTCCGGCCCAAACAGCCAGTTCCTTCCCTCCCTCCCCTAACTGCCGCATCCGAGAGGTCCACTGTGGCAGCCAGGTGCGGTTGGTCGTCATCGCCATCCGAGACATCACCAAGGGGGAGGAGATCACTGTGGACTACAGCCTGACAGAGTGGGGAGAGAACCTGGTCAGTGTCTTGAGCGACAGATCCATACATGTCACACATATGTCTCTGGTATCACACTTGATGATGATGATGAAGGTGATCACCTTTTGAGGACATTTTTTCCCCTTTATTACCCCCCAATCAATTTTACCCACTATTTGGTGATGTATTTTGCTGTTGCTGTTTGCTTGTTCTTGCTGATAACTTGACAACGCCCTGATATTTCCATTGCAGCTAAAGTGTAGATTCAATTAGATTTTTCAATTAAATTTTCTTTGTACAGCCCAATATTGCAAATCACAGTTTTGCCTCAAAGGGCGTTACAATCTGTAACATACAACATAGATAAGATCGAGAAAATATTGTCAGCAATCCAAAGAATTATCAAGAAACATCAAAACTTTAAAAAAGGAAAATACATCAGTCTCCCCACCAACAGTAGCCTCAATAGACCAGAACACATTGCAGCTACAGGACATTATGTTTTGATTGAGCAGATTGAGCTATACTCATGCTTGCTCTTGCTTTACAGGGTAATCTTCTAGTTTAATTTGTCTAACCTTAATTCTTAACCTAACCTGAACCAAAACCTAATTTTAACCTCAGCTCTAAATTCAATTTTCATTCCAAAACCGGCCACTTTATCTCAAGTTATCTCACATTTCAATTTTCATCAGCTGTCTGTCCTTGGTTACTTGGTGTTTAAAAGTATAGAAATACATTCACACGCTGTGCATATCTCTGATGACAAGATAGACAAGCATATGTGTATTCACACACTGTTGATCAGCTTCACAAACTCACTGTCTGTCTCACACACACACACACACACACACACACACACACACACACACACAAACACACTTCACTGTGCACACATTCATGCTACACACTCAAAGCTAAGCAAGGCATGGGGTTACCATGGTGATGGCTGAGCTTGAGTTCTCTCTACCTATAGTGCTTTAGCAACAGTAACCATGGTTATTACATCTGTTCCTTTAATGGATCATATTGGATTGGATCCATTTACTCAACACAATTATGATACCAAAATTAAATTGATAAAATTGAGACATTGACATCAGAGGTTTAAGTGGGACCATGGTTCCCTCAAAGCCATATTTTAATATCTTAAAATTGGCTGAGATAAAGTGTAAAACAGATCTTTTTAGGTATCTATTATTGGCTGATTGATTCTGTACTTAGTTTTCAAGCCTGAATGATAACCTGCATGTGTATTGCTCATGAGAAGTTGATGGTGTTTTAAAACATATCTCTTTTCACTTCTTTTGTTTGGCTTGTTAGTGGGATATTTGGAGTCCTAATCAACCTCTGTGCTTATGACCAACTGTGGAGGGGTGTCCTCCTGCTCTCTGAGTGACAGATGAGGCTGATTGTGATGGCAAAACATTAATGAGCAGCGTGCCGGCTGTTTTAATGTGACTGCTCTGTGTCCCACAGGGTTTTCGCGGTACTGTGTCTCCAGCGCAACACGAGTGTAACTCTGACACAGAGAATAATAACAATATCAAAAAGGTAAGACAAAAACACCGTTTCCTAAAAGCACGCAGACTGATACAAAAATCTATTTTATTATTTGAAGTGACAGCTAGACAATACACACCAATAGCAAAATCTAATGTAACCTGCCTCACACCCAGTGTTGTCGAAGATAAAATTTCAGACTTTCCTAAATGACTTCCCCTAAATATTAACTAGTTACTTGATGAAGTAAGGTTTTATAAAGGTTTCTTGAATTAAATGTCAACACAGATATCAATTTCACTTAACATCTGGGTAATTCTTAACTCCTTAACATCCGGATTCCTTGTATTTCTCCTTTAAGTGGCTTACAGTATAACATATTTATTCTTTATCAGCTTGTTCCATATGATGTTTACACTGAATGAAATATTCAAATATAATTAATCTGTCACTTTGTGCACCATATCCATCATTGAAATGTCAATGTGTAATGTGGAAGGTGTCCCACGTAGTGATGAACCTACAAAAATGATCGCCTGATTCTGCAGCTCCCCTTGACTTTAAGGAGCTTTATAGTGAGTTTCAGCTCATTGTTTGGTAGGGACCAAAAGCAGAGCTAAAAGAGAGTGAATATTGGAATTACATTCATCAGGTAGGCAAAAACATGACCCCAATAGAATAAAAATGTTGCTCCGTAACTGTTGGATGTGTAAACAGGCAATTGTTTGATACCAAGTTTGTCAAAAAAACATTATAAGGTGATAATGTCATCGTTGTTGTTTCTGCTGCCCCCAAGTGGTCAAAACAATGATTATTTATTGCAGATGTAATTTTCCCAAATGTCAACCTGACATATTTGGTTTCTTGGGAAACTTTGTGATCTTCACTAGAATTTAATTTAAACTTCTGTAGATATGTTAAGCTGCACGGCAGAGTTTGTACTGACTGTCCCACTGCCAAAACAGTGGTAATAAAGATGTTAAGTAAATTGATTTTCCAAAGATAAAAAAGAGTTACATTGACAGTACCTTCGCTGTATGAGAGACACGTTTATTTTGAATACATACAGTAAGTACATACACTGCATCTGATACTTAATTCTGCTCTACGGTGCCTTTCTCACAAGTGTTGTTGCAGTAAGAAACAGTTCTGACTCTGTACAATACAAACAGAATATCAGTGAAAAAATGTTAATACGGTTGTGATGCACTGCTGTGCCTGCAGGAGGCCACCTGTCTGTATGTGGGTGGACAACACTGATGTTGGACTCAACATAATCATTATCATCAAGTCTTCCTACCCCTTCTCTGGACAACTGTTTTATTATGTGTAGTAATGACATAAGTCGTCATAAAGTTTTACTCCTTTAAAGTAAAAGTAACAAGGAACTTAACCTGCTTATGCTTATTGTTTGTTGCCTCCTGTCACACACTAAATCTGTTGGTCTGGTCTGGCCTGATTGGGGAACATTGCTGCACTTACTGTACTAATCACTTGTGTGTAAACAATTCACTGATTCTCTTGCCAGTGATGCTCACCTTTTCCTTATTGCTTTAAAATGTAATGACTCACCTGACTGTGCATCTTATTAGACAGTAATGTCAGTAATAACATTCAAACTGCACTGCGATGGAGCCAACCTGACATGGCGGTGAGATCTTTGGGGGAAAAGTGGTGATGGTGGGTAGTTAGTGTAAAGATCCTAGTGGTTTACAGTGGTAAAGCAGTGCCATTGACCACAGTTGTTTAGGAAAGGCACCTCTTAACTTAAACTTACAATACAGGAAAACAAAGTAAGGAATTTGCGGTTTTCAAAAAGTTACAAAAAACAACATAATACATTAAAAAATTAATGCATTAGGTTACTTGTTACAGCAAAAAATCATTTGAATGCCTCAAAGCATCCAACTAATGTCAAACCTAAAGAAATGTTTAACATCGTATTAATAGTTCAAAAAGTGTCTCTGGACAGCAGGTAACATTTTCTTTTGTTTCCCACTTTGTCACTGTCTCTCCCTTCCAGGAGGATGAGCCTCTCTCTCTGACAGCCCAGCAGCAGCAGCAGCAGCAGCAGCAGCAGCAGCAGGAGTACGTCACCCCATCTTGGTCCCTTTCCCCCTCCTCTTCCCCCATCTCCCACTCTGACGCCAGTGACTCAGACGCCGGAGATGAGGACAACGCCAGTCCCCGCGGACGCGCACTACGCCGCCGCAAGAAACGGCGTGGCACTCCTTCAAAGAAAAAGACCCCCCATCGGACCCCACCCGGGCGGCCTCCGCTGGTCTCCCCCGCCAGCGTTCCTCATCACAACCGTCCGCTTCCTTTATCCCACCGTCTGGTGCAGTCCTCCCCTCCCTGCTCATCTTCCTCCTCGTCCTCCTCTTCAGCTAAACCTATGTTCAAAGCTCCGGCTCCGCTGGGCTCCAACACCACAAGCAACGTCAACATAAATGTCCCGAGAGGAGGAGTGTCCATAGACTCCATGCGCCAAACCTGCGAGTACTGTGGACGCCACTTCCGCTCCCTGGGCCGCCACTTAGATAAACACCATGCCCACCAACCAGAAGTGTGCTCTGCCCTGGTGGAGCGCTACACACAGATGCCCCGCCTGCATGCACAGAACACAAACCCTACCACAGCTCACACACACACTCAGCAGCACTCAAAGTCGCCACAAGCCACGGGACAGAGCCGCAATTCAGATCTTCCACAGAGTGGCGTCCAGGACCTCTCCATGTCTCCGCCCACTCTCACAGCAGCCAACCAATCCCTTGCCTCCTCTGGAAGAAACTCCACCCCACCTGTGCTGACTCCTCCACGAGGACAGAGCGCAGTACCGGTGTCTGTTTTAAAGAGAAGCCCACCCCCAGTGGCTGTGATGAAGTCCAAGAAGGGAGCAATGAGGCGGCTGAAGAGAGAAAGACAGGATGAGGAGGACGAAGATGAAGAAGATGTGGAGGTTGTGGAGGTAAAGAGCCTCAAAGAAGAAGAGGATGTTGAGGTGGTTTGCCCTCAGTCCTTCAGCAGCAAGCAGACCAAAGAGATGGAGCCACCAAAAGAAGAGGAGGATGAGGAGGATGAGGAAGAGGAGGAGGAGAATGGAGTGATGGAGGTGGAAGATGAAAGTGGGACAGAGGATAAGGAAAAGGACTTGCTGAGGTAACTTGAGGTCTTTGCCTGCTTTGTGAACAAATTTGAGAGTAGGGCTGCAAATAACGATTATTTTCATCATTGATCAATTAATCATTTTGTCTATAAAATGTCAGAAAATAGTAAAAATTCTGGTAACACTGTCCAATTAATTTTAATATCTCAAAATGTCTTGTTTTGTCCGACCAACAGTCCAAAACATATTCAGTTTACTATTGTGTATGACAAAAAAACTTAATCCTCACATTTGAGGAATTATAACGGGCATTTTTCCCTATTGTCTGACATTTTATAGATGAAATGATTAATCAAGAAAATAATCGTCAGATTAATTGATAAGGAAATATTTGATAGTGACAGCCCTAAAACAAATTTTGCAACTATGTGCACAAATCACCTGAAAGTTCACGCGTAACATGAAAGCTGGTATGTTATGTTAATATATGCAGCTAGATTTCAGGATACTGCAACAAACTAGCATTAAGTTGTTTTTAAAAGAATAAATTAACTAATATCTCACGTCTCTCTTTTTTCAGTAGTTCGGGGCGTCACCACCTGCTGCCCCTCCTCTCATCCTTGTCCTCTCTGGTGCTGTACCTTCGTCGGCTGCAGCACTCAGCCTTCTTGTCCCTCTCTCGGCAGCTACAGTCAGCTGAGGCCTGGCGCCTTCTTTGCCACTCCAGCCTGGCTCTCCTCATCCTGTACAACCGACGACGTGAGTGTGAGGTCTCCAAGCTCTCCATCGCTGAATATCGTGCTCGTGTCACTCCCCAGTGCCCCGTTCCTGTCCCCCCTGGTGCCCCTCCAGCTCTCACCCCATTGGAGGCGTCCCTGTCCCCCTTTGAGCGCCTGGTGCTTCCTCACCTCCCGAGAGTTGGGGTCCAGGGTAAACGTGGACGGGTCCAGCCCCTCATCCTCCCTCCTCACTGCGAGCCCTGCCTGGAGCTCCTCCTGCAGACACGACAGGATGTAGGAGTTGACCCAGCAAACCCGTATGTCTTTGCCAGGCCCTACCACTCCCCCGCCACACCACTGCGAGGTACTGACCTGCTCCGCAGCCTGGCCCGCTCAAGCGGTACCCGCAATCCCCGTGCCCTGACCCAGACCAGGGTTCGCCGGCAGGTAGCTATTCTGACCCAGCTGCTGCTACTGGGAGAAGGAGAGGAGCCTGGGCAGCCTGGAGGCAGCGCCGTGGAGAGGCTGGAGCACTTCCTGGAGAGGGAGTACCATGTGACACAGAACTGTGCCGGAATTGGCCAAGACCCAGGACTAATGGGCAGGGTGGGCCGAGTCGTGCTTTGTGGAGAGAGAGATGGAGTGCTGTTCAGAGGAATGAGCCTGAACCACATCTGCCTGGAACTAGACGGTGAGATGGATGGATGGCTGAATGAATGAGTGGGACTGGTGTCTTTTTCTGTTGTCCAAGACAAACTGTATCATCCCTCCCTTTACGGTGTCAAACATCCCCAGGCTGGAAAAAAACGTATTTGTGAATATTTGTGTGTGTGTGAATAGGAGAACATGGAGAGTAGTGACAGATTAGACTAATGAAGTTCTGCCCTTTCTTTCCTCTCCTTTCTTGCCTCCTCTTTCCCTGCGACCTTGCCCTTTCTTCCCTCTTTGCAGTTATGTCAGGAAACTCTGCAGACTCTTACTCAGAGGGAGAGTCTGAAGGGGAGCAGGTGAAGGAGAAGCCCGAGGTGCCGGTCCCTGCTCCTGCTCCTGATCCTGCTCCTGCTCCGACTCCTACACCTACCCTGCTGTATGTCAGGAAGGGCAAGAACAACGGTCGGGTGGGACGACCCAAGAAGCTCAAGAACACCCAGCCAGCCCCTCCACCTCCTCCACCCCCACCTCCACCCGCAAACCGCAGGAGAGGCTCAGGTCAGCCCAAATCAGGTTTGTTTGGGTTTCAAGTATAAGTGTAACTTCACAATTTAACAAAACGGTGGAAGATAAATAAAGAAAATTGCGCAGGTGAGATTTTAAAAAAAACAACCCCATTGCACTTGCAATGATAAAATAATAAAGGGAACAAAAACGCTGCTGAGAGATGTAAAAATAGAGTACAGTATAGCCATAGTGCGTGTTTGTGAGTGTGTGCATCCAAGGAGAGAGACAAGACACAACATTCACAACACGGGCAGTTCAAGCTGGTCGTTTCGTCAGACAGGATCCAAGTCAGTATTTGAAGGTGAAGCACAAAAGGTTCCAGTACATGTTTATCCCAGCCGGCAAAGTTCACTGGGCACATTGCAAGCAATGCCCACTGCTGAGAACACATATAACAGAAACAAAATAGTGTGTAAAAGCTCAGCATTTCCCATTTGAATTGACAAAGGTACCGTGATTAATGACATTTCTATTGCTGCAGCCCTGTTCCATTATGTTAGTTGATTTTCAAATGTTACTGTCGTGGTCAGGATCCTCTGCTTATAATGAATCAATAAGTTTAATATTTTGGAAGATGCTAATTATTTTTTATAGATATACAGTGAATTAATTTCCAATAAAAAATTTTCAATGAACTGATCAGTTATTTAGTCTATAAATTATCAAAATTTCTCAGACTCCAAGATGACATCTTCAAATGACTTTTTTGTCCGACTCGTAGTAAAAAATCCCAAAGACATTCAGTTTAGTGAGGAATGCTAGTGACTTTATAGTTGACTGAAAATGACCTAGATCTGATTAGAAGTGGCCTAGATTCGTCAGATTCTTCATCAATCAGTATAGTGTGTGTGTATTAGTGTCATTTAAATGTCAACTTTAGAAGAAATTAGCATCCCTAGTTCTAATATTCATATTATAGACAATCAATTCTTTCCGACTTGAGAGCTGAAGGCACAATAATCTGAACTTCAGGCTAGACATGGCTGCCAAAACCATGAAGCATGTATGGAACATTTTCTGCCTTCAAATGGAAATTGTGAATTAGCTTTTTTCTAAACTTTTGAGGACACCATATGCCTGGCGTTCTTGTTAGGTTACAAAAATGGACACCATAAGATTCCTCCTTGTCTCAAAATTGTTGATCTTGTTTTTTCTGTTACAAATTTAATGCAAAGAACAAGAAAGCAGAAAACAACAAATGTGACCAAGTTTAATTTTTCAAACATGACAGCATACATCAAAACCAGTGAATTTGGAGTTCATATTTATACAGTGAACAGAGTGAAAAGATAACCCTACTCGAAGTCACCTGTTGTTGCAAAAAGGCTGGGTTATAGTTCTGTGACTATTTTTACAACGCAGTACTTTTGTGACGTTTTTTCATGTGCAATCTCACTGTGTTCAGATTGTAACGTTGCAAGTTTGGGAATGAAAGCAGGAAAAGAACTGAAATGCTTTGTGTTCCCCAAGAACTGTAACTTTTGATGTCTCAGTCTTTGTGGTTGTTGAGTGTGAGTGGTGTTGGGGGGGTTTAATTCCTCACGCCGAATGAGAGAAGCTGTTAGAACTCGCGTCATTTCTAACTCCATTCATCTCTCCTCCCTTGTAGGAAAGCGAGGCGTCCTGAAGCGTCCCTGGTCGGAGGCGGAGCGTGCGGCAGTCGAGGAGCACCTGACCCGAAACATCACCGAGCTCCGCGTCCCTGCAAAGGCCGACTGTGAGCGCTGCCTGCAGCAGTGCCCTCTGCTAGTCAGCAACCACCGCGACTGGCGAGCCATCAAGTTCTACTGCCACAACCGCATTCAGCTGCTGAAGAAAAACCAGCGACGTGAAAGTGAGCCCCAGCCCCTCACTGTCTGCTGAGAGGGGGAAGTGTACGGGGGAGGGACGGGGGATGTCTGGTGTGGTGCAGCTGATCAGAGCAGATTCTCAAATGGTACCCTGCTGCCCAGGAAATGCACTCATTTTGAGACGACGGTCCTAAATTTCACTCTACTCTTCTGGCAGCGTGGCTCGTATGTGACATGTTTTCTAATTTGAGACCTGATGGCATTTTTATTTTGAGCCATACAAGGACAGAAATTTGAATTAACTTTTCCCGCTGCACTACTTTAAGGTCTTAAAAAAATGACACTAGAGTCTTTATGGTGCTCCTGATTTGAGGTCTAAAGTGCAAGTCTTGTCAAAAGCAGTGCACTTGGACAGGTGCCGATTGAGACATGCCTTGTGGGGACTTCAGAGACCATGGCACTGGCCGCTGCCGGTGTTGTGTTGTATATGGACTTTTTTTTTTCTCCTTCCAAATGCATACACTAAACTGAAATGTAAACATGGGAAGCAATTGATCCCTACAGTGTTATATAAACGTCGTGAAGTAGCGTTAGTGTTTTATGCACTTGGAGACGTTAATAGGACAAATGGCCTGTGCTTGGGCCACACTTTTCTTAATAGTGGCTATATAATTAGAGTAGGCCTAACCACTGCTAACCTAGAAGAATAGTCAGATCTCTCCTGAAGCAAGCTAGTTCTTCTTTTCATACAGCTGACTGTACAATTCTGACTATGGTTTCATTATATTTGGACCTTAATTTACATGTAAGGTACTAGGTAATGAATGAGTTACTCTTACAGTTACAATGATGTTTTTTTTTTAAAAATGAAAATGGAACACAACATTTCGATGGAGATCATTTTCCAGAGCGGGAGTTGTGGGTTTCATATGTAAGACAATTAAATGGCCTCAGAATGTTGTGAAGTTTCATTTGGATACCTAAGATGTCTAGTCAAACCACAAAGTCCAGAAACATGAGAACTGTTCTGAAACCAGTTGCATCGGACTCTAGATGTCAACAGCTAATACCCCCCCCCACAAGGAACAGTGTTCTCATTTCCTATTGTTTGTTGTTGTTTTTTTCAACCTGTAGCACATTTGTTATTCAAAGTAGTAAAAAAGGTGCTATAGGCCAATAAGCTGGATATCACTTTATATGTGGAGATTCCCCTTGGTTGTGTTAAAAGTTTCTTTAAAAAGTGGGCATTTATCAGAGAAGTGATGGTTCTGTGTTGCCACGTTTGTTGCATTGTCTGTGTTGTTTTTTTTCCAACGGCTAGAACTCCTCCTTTCCTTTCCCGGCCACACTACATGGTTTGCAGCTCGACCAGATTTTTGGTTTCTCTTCAGTGTTGCTGGAAATCTGTGTCCATAGGACTAAAACCTCCATGAAACCTCAAGACAGATACTTGAAGTTATTTAAACCTTTCGCAGAATCTTTATGTTCTTTCTTGCTCTAGCCTTGCCAGTTACATTGTACATAACAAATATACTATCATTATGCTAACTGGTTGTTTGTGCTAGACTAAATGTAGCTTTTTCCATTTCTGAGTTAATGCTACCTGTACATAAGCCTGTTTGTAAATACTCCTCAGAGAAACAAAGAAAAAACACAATGTATGACATGCCTTGGTTATTGTGTCATGTTTTTTCTTTTTTATAAGTCTTATAAAACTTTAAAGCTCTATGTTTTGTGCTGTGGTTCTTTATTTCAATGGCCCATTTCACCAAAAGTGAAATGTTTCTCTCTGATGAAAATATTGTTGTGATTTGCAATTTATTACTTGTTGTAATAAATGTTTAGAATGTATGTTATTGGCAGTGGTGGAGGAAGTATTCAGATCCTATACTTAAAAGTAAAAGTACTAATACCACACTGTAAAAATATTGTTACAAGTAAAAGTCCTGTTATGAAATTGTGACTTCAGTAAAAGTATGTATCAGGAATATTTACTTAAAAGTATTAAAAGTAAACGTACTCAATGCAGAACAATGTCCCCTGTGACTTTTCTACTATTATATATTGTATCAGTAGATTATCATTACTCTTGCATTAATGTAAAAGCACTCGGTTGAGGTGGAGCTAATTTTGAACTATTTTATATTGGACCGCAACTAATAATTATTTTCATTATGGGGTCATCTGCTCATTATTTTCTTCATGAATTGATTGTTTGGTTTGTAAAAATTCTGAAAATAGTGAGAAATGCTGCCACAATTACCCAGAGCTCAAAGTGACACCATCTCGATGATTGTCTTGTCCAACCAACAGTCAAAACCTCACAATTGTGAAAAATAAATCAAAAGAATCAAAAGGAAAATCGTAAAGTTTTCCCATTTGTGAAGCTGGAACCACAAAATGTTTTTGTATTAGAAATGGCTTTAAATGATTATCAAAATAGTTTCTAGTTAATTTTCTGTCAATCATTTTATCGAATAATCGTTTCAGCTTGTACTAGTATAAACTATTGGGTAGTTTAATTGATAACAAAGCACAATATTATATATAATATAATAATATAATATAAACTCTTAATGTGTTTTTATGCAAACATGTTAATTTGTAAAGTAACTAGTAACAAAAGCTGTCAGATAAATGTAGTGAAGTAAAAAGTACAATGATTCTGAGTTGTATTGGAGAAGAAGTAGAAAGTGGCATGAGAAGAAAATATTCAAGTAAAGCACAAGTACCTCAAAATTTTACTCAAGTACAGTAATTAGGTAAATGTGCTTACATACATTCCACCACTGGTTATTGGAAGATTTGTTGGAAAGAAGGGTCAGAAACCCAAGTATTCGCAGCTTTGTGTCCCACATGCAATCCACTGTTAAAGACACTAGATGGAGGTGTTGGTTCATAAACCATAAACACTTCTGAAAAAAATCAAAGAAAAGGATGGTTCTGAGAATACCAATCACTCCTACAGTGACAAACACTAAGATAGTTAAAGAAAAAGCCTTTCCCCCTGGATGTAAAACTGCTAAGTGGATTTGTGTACTGATAGTATGACTCATCTATAGATAGTGAAGAAAGCAGCACAAGGTAATTTCATCAACCACTGGCCTCCATCCTGGTGACTCAGTTGGCTACTGTGCCACTGTGTCTAACTGTTGCTTGTCTTCAGATCCAGTCTGGAACTTCTTAAATGAAAGCAAGACCCACCATGAAGCCGTCATCTGCAGCAACAAAAAACTTCATGTTGTTGTAGTCACTTCTTATTCAGAGAGGACCAACAAAACGTCCCAGTTTAGTAGCCTCCGGTTGAGATTAAGTCTAAATGTACACACGCCTCTAAACATGTCAGTATGGGAGTAAGAACTATTTCTTTTGGGCATTGTTGCCTTTAGAGGACAGAGTGAGAGTGAAGAGACAGGCAGGAAATGGGGGGAGAAAGATAAATCATGCTCTCAAATTAAAAGAACACGCTTTTGAACAAAGATAGGAAAATAATCGCAGAGGCATCTCTCTACTTCACACCTGATGCATGCTGGGATTTGCTCAGGGACCTGTGTTCCTGATCGAAGTAAGATGGTTAAGAAAATGGGTTGTCTTTTAGTGGAGATTTAAAGTATTGCACCGAGGGGACTGTTATCGTGGAACTCAGTCCGCTCTTGTTCAGTGTCACAAGAGAAGATGTTTGTGTAGTGAGGTGGTCTAATTCCCCAGGACACCTGAAGTGTTCCTTTTAGCTCCGCCTATTGGCCCATCCCTCTTGTTAGTGGAACTATTTAAGGCACCTGTGTCCAAAATGTCAGTCTCTCTGCTGGTCTGTGCTGCATCTTGGTGCAACCCAGGTTCCTGTCAGCCTACAGGGTGGTAAGTTTGGTGCATCTTTAAAACCAACTTTACTAAGGTGAGCATTTTTAACAATTATCAATTTCTCAATTACAGGCTAACCTGCTGCTGTTTTTTTGGCTGTGTCGTTGTTGTTTTTTTTGGATTATATTATATTATGTTTTTTTTAATTTTTTTTATTTTAGTTCGTTGTCGTTCGTTATGTTCTGGTATCGTTATTGAGTTTCTGCTACCGACGGGTAGCAGTGCTGGGCGCTCGCAGCTTTGTTGAAGCCTTAACACAAAAAATGGTTCATTTCTCGAGGCTTCAACGACACCGTGCTCGAGTAGGACATCCAGTGGTCAATAAAATGCAATCGGGTGGCGTCATTGGTTCATGGATTGTTTGGAATTTGAGTCGTCATGGACACACTTCACTACACTACATGGTTGTATGGCTTCAAACTGACCATAATAAAAATAAATGAACTCCCGTTAAATACTTTAATTTATTTTTATTTGGTATATTTAAAGAAGTCTATAGCTATATACCACATTCTGGACTATGAATCATATTCTATCATTAAAAACAACTCTAAATAACCCATCGCTTAAAAGATCTTGAATAGAAGGTGTTCAGAGGGGCAAAATGGCAAATGTAAGTTTACTCCAAATGTTTAATTGATGACCTAAATAACACTCAGTTGGTTCGGGAATTGAACCCACGTTAATCTTCGGGAAATAACCTTTAAGGTTCAAGACCAACCCTAGGCGCCACCCATGCCTCCGCTCAGCTCCCCCATCTATAGCTCTATCTAAAGTTATTTAGGACTATATATAATTGTCTGCCTACCAGTCTATGGTTATGTAACTAATTTATCTAGCTGTAACTTACTATCTACCTCTATAATAATCTTTAGCTCTACAGCGATTCTCTTCAAAATAAGCATTCTAAAACACTAACTCTCTCAAAGCAACAAACAAACCTATTCTGCTACGAGAAACTGAAAATAAACGCACCTAAATATCCCCGAACACACTCGATCCCGCCACGTGCTTCACGTGACCAATCGAACGCGCAGGTGATGCGACGCGCTCAACATGACCAAACCACGCTTTGGCACAGTGGTTCGATACAATTGGTTCATGCGCTACCGCGGATGTGTCGGAGACCATCACTAGCGACTGGGTTCGCTTGTGATTAAAATTAGGGTTTTATACATTTCTTTGGTGACGCTGGGTGCCCTCCTGGTGGTTGAGCTAGGCACGTGGGTGAGGTCTCCACACCTGTGCATGTGAGTTAGTGCACTGGTTCACACGTTTAGCTTGCACCTAATTTGCGGTGTCCAAATCAGTTTATCAAATACTTACCTGTGTGCCTTTTTTACTACTACTTCAAAATTGTGCAATATTTCCTGGACCAACTCCTCAGGTGGCGTAGCTGAATCATAACTCATCTTTATGCTATTTAAATAAACCTAACTTGCCTTGCTACATTGGCTCACATGTATGTTGCTCACTAACTGAGCAATCTTTAAACTCTTCTGGAGAATCTGGACTTCACCAGAACTCTGAAGTCACCACCAGCCTTTCCCAATGTCAGAGTATCCTCACATTACATTTGACTAAGCTGCATGTACTCCTTCCACACCAAAGTATTTGAGAACAGGTTATCGTCCTTCTCAATGGCAGCGAAATCTTGACAGCGCTGGTGACGTGCGTGCAGTCCCATACTTCCACATTTTCAGAGGTTTTGGGAAACGGAAGATAATTTCCCCACAGAGTTGGGAAGTGTGCAGCAGTGCCCTCCGTGATTTGTCTCTCAAAGTCAAATCTTTACAACTAAACTTCTGTGTGCATGTGCATACATTTGCGACACAAGCCTCTTTTCCTTTCTCGCTTTGGTTCAATGTGTTCAGATGGCTGGTCTGCCAAACACTAAAAGGTTGCGAATTTAAACAAGGCTGCTACTGTCAATTTAAGAGCTCAGAGCACTCAGCACTGTCCCAAGACTAAGCCAGGGCACATTTTAGTGGTAGACTATGTCCCTGTATTGTGAGAGGATCTTCATCTGGCACACTGCCACAAGCAATCTACACACAGTGACGCCTAGCTTTCACGATAGGAACTGCTTTCTAGTCTAAATATAAATTCCATTTTAACTCACGGGCCTGTGGGCGTAGTTTGGACACCCCCACTTCAGTTAATTGGGCATATCGGTGGTTTATAACTCTTGCCATCAGACTGGGGTTAAAAAGAACTGGATTAATTCTGGTTCACTATGTAGACAATCTATTCACATGAAGTTAACATTGTTCATCACATCATGAAATGAGATGAAGAAACACATCACTGCAATGATATCAAATTATTGAAAATGTATACAAAACATATGAAGTGTAATGCAGCCCTCTCAATGGGTGAAGTGATGAACAAGGTTTATGAAAAAGGTTTATAATCTTTCTCCTTTAATTGACACAATTATGTAGGAAAAATGTTTCTTCAGTGACCAGTTTTGTCACCTTCAAGGGCACCTTAAAGGAATAGTTTGACATTTTGGGGAAATATGCTTATTTTCTTTCTTGCAGAGTGTTAGATGGGAAGATTGATACCACTCCTGTGTCTGTACTGTACAGTCTGCTTGCTACAGCTTCATATTTATTGTACAGACATGAGAGTGGTATTGATCTAATTCCCAGCAAGAAAGCAAAAATAAGTGTATTTCCCAAAATGTCTGAACTACTCAGACACCCCAGGCAAAAAAAACTAGATTTTTCATGCACTGGTCAATTTTGCTTCCGTAAGATGTCTTCTTTAAGAGTTTTTGGAAAGAAACGCCCAAATTACAGATTTAGATGTTTATTTTACTACACTTTGTCTGTAGGCTTCTCAAACATTCACAAAATGTTAGCATTAGATAATACCTCATTTGCATATTTAAACATACAATTTCAGAAAACTTGAAGTACAAAAAATAGTTGTCCTAATGTAAGTAATCAACTGGGGAAGTTTCATGGTGATATCTATTAGTTACATATTTTTAGTCTCCTGGGGTGACTCCCCTTAAGGTTCCCTGGAATTACTTACTATGTGCAACTCAGCCTCTGCGCCTTGTTGCATCTAGAAGACTGACCTTTTTAAGATAATGTGTTCACTTACTGTAGGTTTTATCTTGTCATTTGAACCTTGATTAACTAGACATCTTCATCCTCTTCGCTCCACACGCTTAATTACTGTTTATCCTTATGGCTGGCTTGTCCACACAACCCCCACCCCCCCCCCCCCCCCAACCCCAACCACCCCCAATATAAACACATCTTACCAAATCTTAACCCTTTAATTACCTAGAACT
>CM022472.1:14869972-15066657 GCA_011952105.1 Coreoperca whiteheadi | reverse complement strand
TTGTTTTTCCTTCTCTTTTTTTTTTTTTTTTTTTTTTTTTTTTGCTTGTTTTTTTTTTTTTTTTTTTTTTTTTTTTTTTTTTTTTTTTTTTTTTTTTTGGACTGCTTACCTGGTTTTTCCATCTCTGCCTGCCTGTAACCTGAGTAAGCCTTGTTGTTAAATTGTTGAACTGAACCTGCGTGGTCTGTGGTTGGACACGTTCACCGTCACATCACGTCTTTACAGTTTGACAAAATAAATACTTGCGAGCTTCCCTCAGAGGGTTCAACTGCATCCCTCTGTCTTCATCAGCAGACAGTGTTTGCTCAGTTGTCACACAGATAATGTAATTGAAGGTTTTAGGGGAGAAAAGCTTTTAAGTGGAACTTGAGTAAAGGTTATATTGTGAAACCATTGCCATGGTCAAAAATAAATTTTCGTGCTTTATCTGCAACAACTTTCATCACTACACCTAAAGGTGCATAGAGCAGCACTTCTTCCAAATGTGGCAACTGCTACTAACTACAGAGAAACACTTGCAGTCCCACTTAGTGAATACTCAAATTCCTACATGTCTGTCTTGTTATACTGATATGACTCTTGGTGCAAGAGGTAAGACACTTTGCGTTTGCTTTTTATTTTTTATCTCCAACATGGATCAAGAGAAACTGCATGATGGAACAGCAAAGCCTAAAGGGATAGTTCACCCCAAAAATCTAACTCCTATTCTTCCTCCTACCAGTAGTGTTATTAATCCATCTAGATAGTCTTGGAGAAAGCAGCTGTAGAGATGTGTGCATTTTAAAAAAGTATTTATTTAGAAATATAATGGGGACCATATGGCACTTGGTTTGTGTTCAGTGCCAAAAAATACACTTTAAGAACTTAGCAAAGTTTCTTTCCACAACTTATGACCTGGTTACTCAAGATGATGCAGATTTGTCTGAGCAGTTGCACGTAGGAACAATTTTCTTGCTACTGATCGTTCCTACACAGCTCACGACGAGGTCTGTCCTAACCAGCTTTTCATATGGACAGCCAAATTACTACTCTGTACTATCCCTGTGAGGCCCCTGTTTGTCCTCCTCTGACTGTGAAAATGGGACTACATTTGCATTCACGTCACTTAATTCTCCCTCTTGTTTAATCAACTTCCAGCCAATTATGTCACCTGCAGTATAAATGTAATTGCTACATTGTATGAAAAATATTCCTAACGGTAATGTTACAAAAACTATCCATTGGAAAAATCATTAACCCAGCTGACACAACGTGTTTGGGTATGCTTTTCATTGTCACAAATAGATCATACACTAGTCTAGCACACACGCTTGGGTTCCTCTCAATACACCTGTGCCCGTTAGCCCTTAAATCTGTGGTTTCGATCTATTTCCCACTTGATATGTATGTTAGGAAAAATGCTTTGACGATGAAATCATTCCTGCCATTTTCTTCTACAAATATTATTCTTGCTAGAATAACTTTATGAGATTACATTGAAATAACTAGTAGTTTTCTTGTCTTCAAAGCCATATATATATAAATTAAAATCTTTAATTTGACAAAGATGTCTCCTGCATGTTAACTCTTCAGTGAACCAGATCAAGAGCTGTGATTTTTATCAGATTTGGTTAAAAAAAATATATATATAATTTTTTTTTTTTTAAATTTGATCGCATGAATATGAGGTCAGTCAGGTTTAAAGGCATACTGGGGGAATGTTTTTGGGAAATGTGCATCTTGGCTTTAGTGTTGAGAAGATCGATACCACTCATGTTTTTTCATTAAGTATGAAGCTGGTGCCTGGAGGGCCTTAGCATAAAGGCTGGAAACAGCTTGCCTGCCTCTGTCTAAAGGGTATAAAAATAGAGAGAAATTCACGTACAAGACAAACAAAAGTTGTTGACATTCAGCATTACTCATCAAAATGCATTGTGTGTACCCTTGAGGTCTAACAAAGGTGACGAATGCATTTCCTTCCTCCATAAAACACGTGCAAAGTCAATTTTGTTTTCTTAAGTTTTAAACCTACATTGTTTACCAGCAAGCGGTCTTCTTTCCTGCCTTTACGATCACATTTCTGTGTATCTTGGTGCATTACTGCCTCCTGTAGAAGTGGGATAGTGTGACACCATTGGTGGTCCAACTTATAGCTCCATAGCACACCTAGAGGTAAATTTTTAGAGAAATTAATTTGTTTGCTTTTTGCTTATTTGATAGTGTGTAGATATTCAGACAAGAAATGCAGTTAGAGAAGGGGCGTGATATGCAACACAGGTCCCTAGCTGAAGGCGAACCAGGGACATTGCAGTTATTTTATGTAACCATTCAGCTACCGGACGACCCACTCTGGGACGTCACTGTATCCGGCAGCAGTTGTCTGAAGCAATAAGTAGGCATCACTCCACATAAAACCACAATTTTCTGTTTGTGTATGTTATATACAACGATAAACATGTTAATTAGTTAACTTAAGAAGTTCTGGTTGGTGTCATTTTCTAAACTTGGACGGAGGCAGGCTAGCTGTTTCCAGTCTTTATGCTAAGCTAATTGCCTCCTGGCTGCACGTCCGTACTTATCCGACACTAAAGTGATTTCGAACTTATGTAACTCTTGGCAAGAAAGCAGATTAGCGTATTTCCCAAAATGTCAATTTATTCCTTAATCCAAAATCACATTGCAACCAAACTATTTGGGGAAGCTGGGATTCACAATTACACTCTACTACTGTAGTTCATAGTTTTGGCTAAAATCCAGTTTTTATTTGTTTTTGATAAACACAAGCTGTTACAGCATGAAGTGGAATAATTTATTTACCACAGATCAGTAAATTGAGTAGAAAATGGACAGGATAGTCTCCATGGGAAACATTAATATGCACAACAGACAACTGCAATTTGCTTTTAAATCTCCATACATATATTTTATACTTACTTATAGGGGTGTTGCTGAGTGTGAGAGCTTTACTGAGCCCCCCCTGCAGTCACAGCTCCAATTATCAGGTTAAAATCTACAGAACAGACAGCATTGTAATTAGGGCTATCAACTTTTGTGGAGGAACCATATATCAGAGATGAAGAAAGATGAATAGTATTTTCCTTATCATACGAAGTTGCAATAAACCTCGCCTAAACGTGTTTATCAAGAACGAAACTCAATGCACAAGTCCAACCACGTAAACGGCAAATAAAATGAAACCGACTTCAATCATGTGGTCAATGCCAGGTGGAAGCAAATTACAGTGATCAAGGACATGTGGTGTAAAATATTCTGTGATCTGCCAGTGTTTATACTGTAAAAAAAAAAGCTCAAAGATTGATATGACATACTTTAAACCTGTCCTTCAGGAACCTGTGACAATTTATCAGGATTTAACCGCTCTTTCTATGTGAGAAAGTGAGCCACTCGCTACATCTTTTCACTGATGGCAGAAAATATCCCATGCATATATAACCGTAGAAAACTATGGCTGTGTGACTTTGCTGTGAAGCCCCCCCAATTCAATAAGGACTGTAACACGATGTAGACACATTGTTGTTTTTCAGCTGAAAAGCAACAGACTACTATGAAGAATAACAACGTTTATGCTGTCACTTTTCTGCAGTTATTGGCCGTAGCAAATTGCAGGCCAGGAAGAAAGCGACAGTATTTATTAAGAAGAAATCCTTGTCTTACTTGGATTATGTTTGTATGCGCTTTCATGCGACAGAATAAGCTAATGAGTGTGTGGAGTATTGTATAATAAAGGCATTTGCTTCTTTCTGCTGTTAATGAAAATGTCTGAGCTTGGCCTGCGAGTCTGTGTGATGTGCTGTCTTTTTAAGTGCCTGGATCTGCAGGTAACAAACCTAAGGATGTGACAAAGTTTGAACTAGACTGGATGAATTTGTAAGGGGTTCGTATTGGCACAGATTCACCAGCTACTACCCTGATTAAATGTTAAACCATCCCCCCCCCCCCCAAAGTAGATAATAACATAACTACACCTCATCAAACACACTTGTTGCAGCTTTGTTGGTTGTCGTCACATCAAGGGTGACTACAAGGGGTGATTGGTCCTTTGCAGTCAGGGATTGGCATTGGGTTTGTGTTGTCTGCTGTTTGACTCGTGCTTGCTTTGCTTTTACTGGATCAACAGGTCCTCGAAATCACACGACAAAATACACGTTTGTCCATGTCCTCTAGAAGGACACAAAAGCGTTTTCTGATCTGGCGCCCCTATAGGCAGGACATCATTTGTGTGTTCCTTCCAAAACTGTTACAAATTACTGATAAATAATAGTTAATAATTAGTTTTATAATGTTAGAACACTATGGTTAAGTTTTAGGCACAAACTATTTGGTTAGGTTTAGGGAAAGATCGTGGCTAGGGTTACAAGAAATACTTTATCAAGGTTAGGGAGACATGATTGTTTGGCTTAAAATGACTCCATTAAGAATAGGGGATCTTCGTCGTCATGGTTACAGTAAAAGAACACAGTGTTAAGTGTCGTTTGGAAACGAACAGCTGTCTCCTGTGTTTAAAATGTGATGTTTTGTTGACCCTTCCATTCCCCTCAGCCTCCTCCATATTGTGACTTTGTGGCTCGATATCATTGTTGTGGTTCATTCTCATCACTCTCATAGTGGGTTTTTTTTCAGCCGCAGCTCTGATCAAGTCACTGCACGCTGCCTGCTCCGCACCAAACAGCGGACACACACAGTTTACACATTTAACAGATAAAAGAGCCAGACATTTCCCTCAGTAGCTGCTGACCGATCTAAAAGAGTGAATATTGCACATCAGGAGGCCAGAAACACGACTCCAAATGAATACGGATGTTGCTGGATGTCTGGTGGTTGAGTGACTGTTTTCTAACCATAAGTTGCTATAAAAACTTTATATGGTGTCAGTGTTGTGTTTACAGCTTATTGCCAATAAGCTGTAAAATAAATGGAAGATTAGAGATGGGTCTGTAATTATTAAATATTGAAGGATCCAGGTTGCTTTTCTTTTGACGGGGCTAAACACTGCAGTTTTTTGGTGAATTTGGAAAAATGAAAGGCACCATTTTCAGCACATCCATTTACAAGCCACTAAAGACCTTTTTAAAAGCTGGTTGGCATGGTGTCTAAACAGCAGGTGGATGAATTAAGATGCTTCACCACATCCTCCAGCTTACTGAAAGCATTGAATGTTGACAATCTGGCCAAACTGCTTCTGTGCAGTTGCAGCAGTGGTCTGGTTCCATTGTTTGACATGGAGGAATTTATGGCCACTGTGACATTTTCGTATTTTCAATAAAATAAGATGCAAACTCGTTACACTTATTGAGAGAGGACGTTAGGCGCTAATCTTGTTGGTGATGATATTAAAGAGAAGACAGTGTCCACTAAAATATTTAATAATTTGGAATAACATTATTGCATGTGCTCTGTATTGTCTGCCCCTTAAAGCCTTACATCTCAGTGCGGTTTTATGTAACTTCACTTGTTAAATACAATAAAATGGCATTAAATAAAGGAAGCCTGTGGCTGCACAGCAGGCGCTTTTTGCGGATTTGTCTTTGGCATTAACTGAGAGAAAAGAGGGTGCGTGAGACTCCCTGCAGGTAGGGATGTCTTCCATCACCTTTAGTGAGGCTAGATCTTTGAGTCTGACCTTTGTTTTTTTCCTTTTACTAAAAGTCCCTTTTGTTTTCTGAAGTTGTTACTGCATACTGCTTAGTTGAGTATTGCAGCATTTGCTGGTAATTTAATCATTTAAAGGCTCGAAGATACATTTTGACATTAAACTGTGACACTATGCGTCTGGGGAAAGAGCTACTTAAAAATATATATCAAAGGCAAAAATACTTTTGACTGTTTTTATGTGTATAGCCTGGAGTTACTGCTGTCTTCTCTGCACAAGTGTGAGCCCTTGAACAGCAATAGCCTTGCCATCTGTGAAGGGTCAGTACTCACCTATTGAGACAAAGTTGTCCTTGGACATAGGAAATAACCAGGAACATGTAATGCTGCAATTTAAATGTAAATGTTACCCTGACAAAAATGAGTGAAGATCCGCTTCAAGTTAAGATGTTTACGGACACCCTGTGACAGAGTAGCCTTGTTTGTACAAATACATAAATAAACAGTATATTTCTGTGCACCCGTGGTGACTCACAAAACAGTACCGTACTCGGTCTCCGTGACTGAGCAGAACATTGTAGGCGCTCTCCAATTACAGGGAAAGACACGATGATCATCACCATATCTCTGACATCAAAATGTTCTCACAAGATTTTGTTGCGTGTACAGGAGGGAAAATTCAGTCACCTGATTATCTGGGCTTTTTAAAACAATGACTCCAAACCATGAAAGGATTCATTTAAACGGACAACATTTCGAGCCCAGTCAGGTTGAAGAGGCAAAAGGTTATTTTTGACCTGACAAAGATTCTGTTTACGCTCTTATATCTGGGCTTCTTAACCAAGTTCACTGTACAAGCTTAAACTCATTTAAAGCTTAAACTATTAGCATAAATTAGTTAGTTGATTGGATGAAAATTGGTAGTTGCAGTCCAAGCCTAAATAGGACATTTATTTAAAACATTATCAAAATGTTTCAATAAGTCTTGACCTAATTATATTAACAATTTCTATTACTAGATATGTCTGTTAAGCAGGAAAGTTAAGAGATTACCACACAACCGCTTCCTGTCAACTCCTGAAACAACCTGCAATATCTGCGTACAGTCAGAACTTGTCTACTGTGAATATGAAGAGAGAAACAAGCGTGGAACAGATTCCCATTTGCATTAATTTATTGTGTCGATTCAATAGAAAACATGATCAATATAGCTTGAGGCAGTTGAGACGGGCACGAGGGTATCCACGTCAAAGCGTATTCACATACAGCTAATTTCAGTTTCATGTATAAATACAAGCTCAAGTAATAAATGTTCATGTTTCTGCGACAAACGTTCATGCACCCGATGTCCACTGTAGTTGCAAGGACGAGAAGCGCACAAAAATATAAACGTGTGCACCTGTGTTTTCCTTCATGAGGTGGGTACCACATTGACACAGTCGTCTACCATCTCAAACAGGAAGTGATGTGGGCCGCTACGTCGGGCCACCTCGCTGGCCGTCTCCCCGCCGCTGCTGCGGAGCTCCGGCTTCAGGTGTCGCTGAGAGAGGAGGAGCTCTAACGTGTGAGCGGAGTCTGTTTTTAAGGAGCTGGCGTGGGAAGCAGCCAGGTGCAGCGGCGTGAGCCCGCCGTTGGTCTGGGCGTTCAGTTCGGCTCCATGTTGCAGGAGAAGACTCGCCACAGTGACGCGGCTCCAGCGGCAGGCGCTGTGAAGGGGCGTCCAGCCGTCGATGGTGCGTGGGTTTACCTTAGACCCTGCCGCGAGTAAAGCAGAAACCACATCAACATGGCCGCTGTATGCTGCTCGGTGCAGTGGAGTGTAACCGTCCTCATCGCAGCAGTGCACCAGCAAGGGGTCAGTCGTTAACAACTTGTGGACTGTTGGAAGCTGAAAGAGAACCACAGAAATGCTGAAGATCAGAAAACTACAAATTAATAGTCTCCTGAGGTATGCTGTACATGAGGAGGTCCTGTAATTGTAATAATCCTTATCTTGTGTGTAAATACATACATCAGTACTCTTAGAGCATAATTTCCTTCTCCTTCTGTACGAAGACTGCAGCGTGGACACTTTTTTGAAAGTAGTAAAAACAACAACTCTGAAAGCCACTTGGATTGTCTGTTGCAGCTTTGGGGAAGAAAGGATTCTGTGACATTCGTTGATCGTCTGCATACATGCATATGGCAGGAAAGTCATGATTTTCCTGAAATCCATAACATTTTAATGTTCCCCAGGGGGACTAGTTTTTGGCCACTAGTGGTACTGTAGAGCAATTGCTTGATGAGCAGGTCCCACTATTGTTTGTATATTGTGTCTGACCAGCAGCACATTGCTCGTTTGAGCCTAGTGATTGTGGTTTCCACTTCATTTGTATTCCGCATGCAAAACAACCACTTATGCCACCAAGAAACGACGCCTCTGACCAGCAAGTCTGCAAAATCCAACAGGTGCCAACATCGTGGGAAATAATGCAGACTAATGAACACTTATTTCACAAGGGCACAATATTGCTATTTCCAAATGGAAAAGCTACTCTACATCATCTGCCAACACTTACAGGGGGCACTCCAGCAAGTTAGTAGAGCTCTTTCATAAAGCTTGGAGATATGCAAGAGTGAGATTTAAAATATGGTCAAAATTGATGCAGCAGAGCTAAAGAACAGGCAGAATGTCAGTCCCTAGTATGGCTCAAACTCCAAATATCCTAAATGTCCCATAATTTAACTCCAGCATCTTTCATTGGCCCTTCCCTGACTGGTATATGCCCATGTCTTTCAAACTTGACAATCCCGGTTTTCAGTGCAGAATTTTTTACATGAATTGGTCGCCGCCAACCCCAAGATGAAGATATTTTCACGGCCAAAACTCTCTCCAGAGCTTCATACAACTGTTCCTCGCCCTTGCAACTACATAACAAGTGGGAAGGCCGCATGAGACACTTTCACCCTGTCCAAATGCCCCACTACAATTACAGACAGAAGTAGAAATTACAATTAAATGACCTCTTTGGGTTCAACTTACCCTAGCTGATGAATAAAGAAACACTGGTCTAGTGAATGTCTTTAATTAGTACTGGCGACAGGAGATATTTCAGTGGCTGCATAGGTTTTGCTTGACAAACAAACAATCTTTTCATCAGTCTAATTATACCCAAGAAAACAAGGTCACAAATAGAGGTGTGTATGGCTTTTTTTGGCTATCTAATCAAATAGAATCCAGTCTCCATTCATCATATCAAGAAACTGAGACACCCTAAGGTCTAATAATCTTTCCGACTAGAGTCTGAAACCTCACATGCTTTGCGGAGTATGTACAAGGTCAGGCTCAGTTATTCATGACCATGCAAAAACACATACGTTTTATACCTAGTAATTTTTCTACCACAGTCTCTCTCCCCCGCTTTTTGATCATGAGATCAACAATACAAATACAAAGTAAAATCATCTATATCCATATGGCCTTTGAGTCCCATCGGATGCCTGAATTGTACAAAAGAGGGAAAAATAAACACTGCACCTAATTAGTAATATGAAGACACTAGTGGGTCTTAAATTAATCTATATGCAAAGTCACTGCACCAGAAATAATCACGAAGCACAGGCTGAAACAAATATAGTACAGAACTAAACGGACACTGTTTACTCACGAGACAACTCCATTACTTAAATCTCAGAATAAATATTCCACAGAAAATGTGGCAACGGGATAAATAACTTTAAATAATTTAAGATTTTATCCCTAAGCAATTAATTTGTTCAATTAATGGTTTGTGTGTTGAGGAAAACTGTTACATGACAACAGTTATTTATCTATTAGGAATTAATGAATTGTGATTAAATTAGGGTGGGGCAGATTATTGTGAAGCATTGTTTAATTATCCACAGGGTGCATTGTTTTTCATGACCTTAATGTATTTGAGGTTTCCGGGTGCATTAAATGTGTTCCCTCTGTGCCATTTATTGCCTCGTAGTATGCAGTCACACGGCTTTTCCTTTCTTCAGCCTAATTTCTGAATTTATTTACAACTAAATGTTGACTTTGCTGCAAGGGACAGCTTTGTAGTCTACAGTGTTTTATTTCTGTTCTGCTTTAACAAAACGTTCAAACTTTATTTAGCACTACATGACCTCCTTTTGGATGTCTTTTTATTAGATGTTTACAAACTTGGCACTAAACTCCTTTTGTGAAAAGACTAAAGATGTAATACAGGACTTCTACTGTGCATAAAAGCAGCTTTTGTTAAAGCTTGAGATTCTAAATATAAATCTAAAAAAACGAACAAACATTAGACCGCAAGAAGCCGTATAAAGAAACAAATAGAAATTATTAGCAAGTCAAAATGTTTCTTAATGCTTTTGTATTTTTTATTAATTTAAAAAGCTGTAGCTTCATTTTGACTCTTCACCACAAGAAGAAACCATGTTCTAAATAAATATCTGAATACCAGCTGAAAGAACACAACAGAGGATGTCTAACATTTCAGTCACGCTCCATTTACCCACTTCAGTGGGTTTAGAAATTTCAAACAAAATACAAATGTGAAAATAAACCAGGCAAATCAAACCCCCGAACAGCTGTAGTCAAGACTTTCCACCTGGCTCTTACCTCTCCTACAATCTGCATTATAAAAACATGATTTTAGTTATATCTTTTAGAGCTAAATTGATCATCCAGTCAATTAATCGATCAAAAAAAGTAATTGGCAACAAGTTTGATAAGAATCTTTTAAAGATTTGTTTTCAATCACAACCGTAAACCATTCTCTACTTCCAGCTTCTCCAATGTGCAGATTTGCTGCTTTTCGCTGTTTTATATTATTGTGTCTTTGGGTTTTGGTCTGTTCTGACTAGTATAGCTGCAATTATTAATCAATTCGTTGTCAACTATTTTGATAATCGATTAATCAGTTTGAGTAATTTAAGAACAAAAGTTCTCTGATTCCTGCTTCTTAAATGTAAATATTTTCTGGTTTCTTTAGTCCTCTGTGACAGTAAACTGAATGTGTTTGGGTTGTGGACAAAACCAGACATTTGAGGACACCATTTTGGGCTTTGGGAAACACTGATCAACATTTCTCCCCACTTTATAGACCTAAGAACTAATCGACAATAAAAATAATCGTTAATTGCAGCCCAGTTCAGAGAGAAAAAAGACATTTGAACAGGACGCATTGGCCTCTGAGAAACTGAATTACCCAGCACTACATTGAACATGTGCTAGATATTTTAGTCAAATTAGCACAAGATACAACGAAAATGTGTGCTTTTGACTAATCTTTGCAGATTAACATCTGAGATCTATTTATTCACCAATATTTGATGAAGAATCCCCTAACATAAATTCTTCACTGTGTAAAGCCCACTTAATGGTGCAACGCTGCATACTTTATTCCTAATCTGCATTCAGAGCAGTCAGTCTCTCTCAGACACATTTATTAGGCTCCAATGGCTCTTCCTTAGATGTAATAAACTAATATGAAAAAGTAGGCACACAAACAACATCCAAGTTATTGACAGTATTAAATAATAATTGCATGCAGTTTACACACTCCGTCTTTGCTCATAACAGTTTTGAAAAATGCTTGTTAGGGTGAGGGAGGGATGAGAGCATCTACTTTGCACAATATATTTGTCAAGACACAACTAGGGTAGTACTAGTAGCACAAGTTCCACTTCTTAGCAAAATGCTGGTGGACCTAAACGCGGCAAGATTAGTATGGTTTTTAACCAACTTTGTGTTTGTGTTTTACAATATGACGATTAGAGCTAGACCTATACATCGCCGAGGCTGATATATATATATGGCAGATATCTCGGTGTCAGTGTATATGTGGGCTGATAAGTAACAAGAAATTGCAGTTCAGAAATGCCAAACTAGGTTTGAGGTCATTTAGAAATAGTGTCACCATTACATAGTTTGAATTTTCAACTGTAAGAAACCTAGTGTGTCTCTGGTCACTATTCTTCCAAAAGCCCCAAACTATGGGATCCACATCAAATTTGTTTGTGTATCTATGTCTTGCTAGGACTTCTTAAACTTCCAAATATTGATATGAGTATCGGCCTAACGACTATAATGACAACACAGTATGTGAGACAATATACCGTCCGTCAGCTTTTACCACTCTTTGTACTGTGGTTGCTATTCTTTCAATAATAATAATTAATATTCAATACCATAATTGCAAATCAATGAACAGGACCATTTATGGTATTATTGATTTTTTTAGAATGAATTTGTTATATCAAATAACGGCAAATCCTCACATTTGAAAAGCAGGAACCATCAAAAGTTTAGCATTTTTGCTTGATAGATGACAAACAATTAAGTGATAATCAACTAATCATTGCAGCTCTAAATGGCACACAAATTCAAGCCAGATGATCTCCTAACATGACAATTAGAAGTGTTGCTGACCGGTAAATCGTATTTTTATCGCCATCGCGATATGAACATGCGTGATAAACACATCGCAAAAGACGGCCTGTGTCACATGGGAAGACTTATCTAAAGACACAGTGCAGAAAGGCAAGAAATATGATGTAAAACAGCAGCCGCGAACGAGTAAGGACGTCTCATATGCCATGCTGCATCCAGACACACTGAAGATATCAGCAAATAACAAGCATCGTTTCTTCATGACCCCCCCCCCCCCCAGGAGGCGCAGGCTTTCATCGCCACGCTGCCTTGACAGCTGCACTTACAGAGAAACACTAAGCAGCGAAAGAGGATAACGCAGCTCCCTAGACTTTGATTTCAAGTCACCAAAGGTTAAACCAGGGATGAGAACTTGCTATCCCCCTTCACATGAAGGATGCTTATCCTTAATTTAACAGTTATTAGAAGTGACAGTACTTTCCCTCCAAGAATATTTGATAGCGCGAGGTATTATAATTTCAGCACACGATTCATTTTAAACTCTGTATTTAGGTTATCAAAACTGGGCCCGATATTATCTGAGTGATTTTTGGGATACAAAGTACAACACTACTGTTCTATTGGTTGATCTTTTTTTGTTCGTTTTCTTTTTCAAGAATTTGAAGTGCCTTGATACATAATTGCCAGTAACCCAGTTTACCACTCGTGGGGCAACACAAGTAAAGTTTGAGTTCTGAGGGTGGCGCCAGAACAAAACGTCACTTACGCGATTGTTTTCCGCTGCCCACAGAATGAGCTCCTTTGGTTTGTCTTTAAGAGTGTCTTCCTTTTCTAGATACCACTCCTCGCCGTGGTCCTCCTCTTCCTCTTCCATCTCTTCCTCCTCGTCCCTGCTTCCATTCCACAGGCTGCTGGCCCCGCGGGGGATCAGGTGTCCATGTGTATTCAGAAGCTCAAGCTGGTTGAAATCTTCAGGAAACTCCATCACTTGCTGTTCCTGTCAGAGAATTCAAGACACAGAGAGATTAGACAATTTCACTGTGCTAATTAGTATTTTCTATCTAGTGCCTTGTGCACATCAAGGTCATTTTAAATATTCAGTCCCTGAAAAGCTGCCTCACGGTGTCTTTGTTACTCACATGTCATCCGTTACCTTGAACGTGAACAGGAGCAGACTGCCTATTCTTACATTTTGTCCACACTTTATGTCAATGAGGGTAAACTAGACCAGAAACACTTCCTTAAACGTAAGTCTAAAAAATGAAGTTGAATCAACACCTCTCTGAAACAGTTTCAACAAAAACTGAACATTATAACTAACGTTAAGTTAACCCTTCAAGGTGAGGTTTACCCCCGGGCTGTTGTAACGTTAGTAGAGTGGTAAAGAAACTGTGTGCCATTAGTTTTAGCTAGCTAAGCTAACGTTAGCTGTGTATTTAATGAACTGTGTATAAAGTGCTGTAGACGAGGAGACAAAATTAAATACAACAAACGTTCAAATTAACGTTTAAGGCATTTAACGTTACGTTACCGTTAAACACGCAGGACTAACGTTATTAAACGTTAATGTAACGTTAGATGTTATGGTCGAAGTTACAAGACTGGGGAAGCCAACGGTCCGTTGACGTTAAACGTTAACTGTTGAAGCCAGCATCTCAGCAACGTTTTCCATGTCAAAACAACCGCAATTTTCACTCGGGAGTTTTAACAATTTAAGGAATAAATCATAATGCAATATCACGCTCACCTCCCAGTTTTGCGGGTTCATAACAAACCACGCTCAAGTGTAGTGAAGACACTTGGGATATGTAGTTGTTTACCATTTTAGATTTAGAGTGGCACACCGTTAAAAGACTCCACAACCCACAACTACTAGGTGTTGCTAATGTCTTCTCTTCTTCAGCTTTATTTTCGGTAGTCTGGCGGCAGCATCCGCCTGTTTCTGCCATCTACCGGTCAGTGAAAGAAGTGATGCCTGGCGGAAAATCGTATCACAAGGAAAGCGAAAGTGCGTTGATGCCTTAGACTTTATCTATCCATTCATCCATTACGTGAGACAGTTTCTAACACATCAGAGTAAAAAACATTAATCACGTCCTGAGCCAATCTGTATGGAGAGTAAAGCCATCAGGTGGCTCCACAACAAGAAAAAAAATAACAGAAAAGGAAGACTCCGGTGACAACTAGACTACATTAGCAAGTGCACGGTGTTGGATGAAATCACACAGGCATCTATTAATCAGAAAAATGACCGCTACTTGACAATAACAGGTATAAAAGATGTAGTTTGGAACCCTGCAGCCTGCTCTGCAGGTGTTTTTGTGCTTTACTACTACTGTATGTTTTGTCATTAATGCAATTACATATTTCTCTGTCCAAATAGCTCCGTTTGTAGATCAAGCAATACAATTAATTCATAAACCATAAACAGTCCAGTTGGTCTTTTTTTAGATGCACATGTCCCCTCAGGACTATTGGTCCTGGATGCTTCAGCTGCTGAGCACCCTTGACCCTGATTAGATTCAGTGGCATAACAGAAATGCATTGAAATCACTGACAGAAACTAATAAAACTTGCAGGGAAAAAGACACCTTGGATTTCTGAAATGCATTTATTAAGCGACTTGAATATCCAGCCAGAAAGATGTCACAAATTAGTCACAGCATCTCCTGTCTCTGTTGTAATAAAGTAAGCACAATGTCACTGTGTCTACTTCTTATTGTTGTGAGTTATACATGATGCCTGCTTAGTAATCTGTTGTTTGGTTGCGCTACTGCTGGTAAAAATCAAATCTAAAATAGCATCTATGGAGCTCCATAACAATACAGAAGTTGTGTTGATGCAGGCATATGATACTGCTGAGTGCAGTGTCTTATTGTAAGGATGAGTCAGAGCACAAACTCAATGTGCTCATTGATGTTAGAGACTCAGAAACACTTCAGGATGCTGACTGATGTTGGGCCATTGTCTTTCAGTTAATTAAGGGGTCTCTGTAAACACTAGTCTGGCCATATCCCAATTCCTTGTTACAAAACTGTATTATAAAATAATATCCTTGGGAAAATGGATCATGTGAACTACTAAAATGTCATGAAGACGTGTAATTATTTGTTGATCATGAGCCAAAGACAGAGATGTGATGGAGCTTTTACAGAGGAATTGTGGACCACAAATAAAGCAGTGTGAAGAAAATGAATGATCTCATGTTTCTTCATGCTGAAAGAGGACGATGATGATGTTCGATATAGATGTACTTGACATTCAGAAAATTCAACATTGTGGTGCTCCTTTTAGGTCAGTCAGTTTTGAAAATGCCAAAAGACAAACACGCGCATCATTCTGAAAATAATAATAAACTTTATTTCTAAAGCAGTTTTTGAAACAGAGGTCATAAACTGATTCATAGAGGAAAACTAATTAAATTAAACAATAATAAAAGTAAAAGAAGATCTTAAAATAGTTTTGCTTATTATTATGATTGCTTGCTGAGAGTTACGTTGATACCACTCATGTCTGTATAGGAAATATAATAGCTACAGCTGGTTAGCTTTGCTCAGCACAAACCTAGAAACGGGGAAACAGCCAGCCTGGCTAACCACAAATTGTCGTTTTTACACTTTTAAACAAGTGAGATATAACATGTTAAATAATCAGCTTGGTAGATTTTGTCAGTACGTTACTCAAGTGCTGTAGTTAAGTACACTGTAATTGTAATTCACTGGTTTCCTGTGTGTCAAAGGATAGATTCTAAACGCAGTCTTTGAATTACTTGTACGTTACGCAGCATCCAGACCCCTCTGGTCATCCAGGACAGGTTTACTCAGTGTTCCCAGGACCTTGCCAGGCATGGGCAAGCAGCTTTTAGTTTTTATGATTCCCCACCTGTGGGACAAGCTTCCTGACTACCTGAGGTCTGATAAAACAGTCAGCTCATTTAAATCAGTGCTTAAAACTATTGTTTACTGGGACTTTCCAATAACTAACTGGTCCCCATGTCCTCACACTTTCCATGTTTCTTTTTATCATTACTCATCGCTTAAGCGTGAATTTGGACAACAGATATTTGTGTGAATGAATGAACGTGTGAATGGATCTCACATTATTATAGTCATTGCTTTAATATTAATTTTTCCACACAAATTATTACTTGCTCACTCCACATGGTTAAACGTTGTGGCTCAGATGGTGATAAGAAATGATCACGAGTGATGAATGTGGGTCTCTTACATAATTCTAAATATTATATTTCATTATCCACATCAGGTTCAGAGCAAAAACAAATGTCTAGTTACAGCACAGCAAATTTGCAGAATCCTTTTCCACACGAAGCAGCAGGAAACCAAGTCTTTCAATTAGATAATCACCCCTGCTTCATCATCATCATCATCAAAAGATATTTCACTATGCTAGCACTCTCCAGATGTTATTGAAATCTTGATTACAGTTCCCATCTGCCCACCAGATTATCAGTAGACAAATGTTACTTCCTTCCTAGGCTCAAGAGAGAACAAGTGGTACTCTTTCTTTTGAGCAGAACCACCAGGCTGCAAGCTGCTGTTAGTCTGGCTGCTTTAAAGCTCGTATTTGTCCCTTCACACAGCAACTGCTGCCATCTTTTCCTTCACTAATGCATGTGAAAATCAACCAATTTTACTACATGGTGTGGACTTACATGACACTTTTGCGAAAGGTACTCACGTGCTAATAGAGGTGCTCCATATGAGAGCCAGGTCAAGCCTCTCTGGGGCCCTGGTGCAAAAATTAGCAGGGGTCCCAATTGACCCCTTGTTCCTCCCACTGTCTGTCCCACTGTGTATGCACAGTATGTGAATTTGTGGAAACTTGATTAACCAGACAATGAATAATACAGAATGCCATGTATGTGCAACAGAAACTGAAATAACTAAGGCCCCTAAAACTTTAACTCAGGGTTCCTCCCATTATCCCGTGAACTGGATGTAAACTGCATTTACATATTAAAATGCCTGAGGGTGAATGAATCCTTGCCTTTGGTGACTGTGAATCAAATACGCCCAAACACTCACACACACAATTTTGTTCCCAACAAATAGGCTACCATGCCAGTCTGGAAACACATTTGATCTCAATCTGAGATTCAAACGAGACAAAAGGTTCTCATTGTGTTCTGTCTGAATGGATTCTCGCAGATTCTCATGGGATGGATGGAGGTGTTGACTATCTGACTTTTAAAACAGCCACTTCACCCTGCAGACACATGAAATCACACCCCTCTGCTTACTTCCCCCGCAGACAGAGCTGGATTATGTTTGAGGAGTGCAAATCAATAAGAGTGGACAACAAGAGGGTGGCTGGTCCTTCACTGAAGATCACACAGGCTCCAATTTCTGTCCTCAGCTCCACTCACTGAACTCCAGGTGGCTTTTCTCTGAACTGTTCATTGTTGAAAGCCAAAAACAAATAAAACCAACAAACAAAAAGGAAAGATAAAAATAGCCAATTGTGAGTGAGTGACAGATAATTTATTTAATATTTGAGATTTTTATTGGCTCCATGAGACATGAAGGATTAGGCTACCTACAGCCGCTCTTTACTACCATCTCTCTCTCTCTCTCACACACACACACACACGTATGCACACTCAAGGATTAAAAACAGCAGCCGCGCAGTTGAGTCGCATCACGCAACTTGTTGCTCATGCTTCAGCATCTCCACATCACTTCAGTGACAAGACGGAGCAGGTGTCCAGCTGACAGCCGCACATATTATCCAGAGAGATTAATAAAAAGGAAGCACTTATACAATGAGAGCTGTGTGTGTTTGGTTACCTGTGGTCCTCTGGATGTGCAGCCCCGCAGCGGGACACAGAGTCAACGGCTCTTCACTTCTGAAAGAGGGGATATTTTCTTACACGGTGCATTTACTTAACGTTTCGGGGAAGTTGGATAACCGGACTCCTGGATTTTTCCTCCTGGACTTTGACGAGGGGTTGCTGGAGGACTGGCGCTCTCTGGCCAGTAAGCGCCGCGGCGGGGAGTCGCAGGACGGGAGCGTCAAGACGCTGCTTGTGGCCGCTTACTCTCTGATCATCGTGATCTCCCTGTTCGGGAACACCCTGGTGTGCCATGTGGTGGTGAAAAACAAGCGCACCCAGTCCGCCACCAGCTTGTTTATTATGAACCTCGCCGTAGCTGATATCTTCATCACAGTCCTCAATACGCCCTTCACCCTGGTAAGACCTCATTTGGGACATAGATGGTCTGTGTGTGCACGCACTAGCGCAGTCACTCAGGCTACACTTCTCTTCACGCTTTCATGAAACAAAGTGAAACTTTAGCCTAACTGTTTTCTGGAATTAGATTTTGAAATCTATGCTGTTTAAATAGCCTACGCCTTATTTACATGTATTCATTTAGCAGACGCTTTTATCCAAAGCGACTTACACACCGAAGGTACAGCTTCGGGAGCAATTTGGGGTTCAGTATCTTGCTCAAGGATTCTTCGACACATGGCCGGGGGAGGCCGGGATCGAACCGCCGACCGTCCGATTGGTGGACGAGCGCTCTTCTACAGCCGCCCCTTATATTCTCTTAAAAACACGTTTTCATTAGCCAATACAGTTAAAGAGCCTTTTATAGCCTATTCCACAGTCGTCCCCCTTTTTCAGTCCACCTTTAGAAATTACTGCACATTACTCCATTTGGTTCATAGACTGTTACGTTTTGTAGGACACTCGAACAGGGAGTAGGCTAGGTGCATGTTTTATTCCAAAGGGGGGGAGAAGATGTGATGAAGGCCGGGGTTGGGGATCCATAGCGGGCAGGGAGTGTGGAGATAATGGCTGGCAGGGAAACGGTGATCCTGGACTCAAAACACAAGTTAGCAGACGACAAACTAACAGGAAGCCGAGTCAGACAAAGTACCAAAAGGTTTGCAGATCTAAACCGACACGTTTGCGGTTGAAACAACTATCTGGCGACGAGTGGATGGAAAGTTGCTGCAGGTGAGTAGAGCGATTTGATTGGTGATGTGTTGATAGGAACCAGGTGTGTAGGTGCAGCGGAGCCAGGGGAGAGAGAGAGGGGGAGCGAGAGGGGGAGGACACACACACACACACACAGAAGCTGCGTTTCATTAGTCGTTGAACGTCCCCTCGTCATTTCCCCTCGGAGAAACCCGTCACCGTCACGGGTGTAGTGTCTGAAAGACTGAAGTGAACTTGGTGAGATCGACCCTCGGAGGGCTGAGGGTGCGAGTCAACAACGATGGTGACTCAGAGGTGTGTATCACCCACAATGCATTGCAGTTACATTTGCTGCAAGGAAATACTTTAACGGTCAGGCGGCAGTAATGTAAAACCCTTTCATATAGGCTACAGTCTATGTGTGAAACTCCTGTTGCCTAGTTACCAGGTAGTTTCTTAAGAAAATCTCACGTCTGCCCAGGAGACTGACTTATAAAGGTGCAATGTCAGTGAGAAACATGAGCGCTACATGTGTTGCAAAAATGACTTAATTAGGTTAGAGTAATTATGCTTCAAAAGAAATGAATGGGATCATTAATGTGAATAAAAAAATAAGGGTACGCATTTTTTGATGTGAAATGCTAAAGGGGGAAGAGAGAGAGAAAGGTTTCTTACTTAAACGGGGGAAATGCTGTATGAAAGGTTAACCGGAATACATTTAAACAGATAAGATGTGTGGCTTGTGTATGATGAAGTAATGTGTTAACAGCAACCCCTCTGCCTCATTGTAATACATGATAGCGTAACAATACCGGCAAAGCGTGTCGTGCCATTTTTTTATCGTTTCAGTTTGAGCCACTTGGCTGCCTGTTTAGTTTGTCTGTTGTTCTGACACATTATGACTTTGGCTCTTACAAAGTGTTTAGTATTATATCATGTAGTCAGTGTTGGGCAGTAGCGGCGTTACTACTTTAACTACATTTCTCAGTAGCATCGCCGTTTTCTGAATCCGACAGCTTCTCAGCAGTGCGGCAGCATCCACACAAGCTAACGTTACATTTACCCAAGCACTTCGAGTGAACGGGAGCATTTCTGAAGCTGAAACACAGCTTTCTGCTGCGCTCTCAAATACAACTGATCAGTAAGTGACGTCAGCGTCTACGCGGACGTATGTGTTCCGCATGTTCCTGATGCCTGTGACGTCTCTGCTGCAGCGGACTACAGGCACGCGAGCTTGAGTTTACACATTCAGGTGATTAACGAAGAAGCAAACCATCTCAAGTCAGTCTGCAAACAGCAGCCAGCAGCTTGTCAACAGCTATGCCATGTTTCTGTTTAATATAGAGTAACTGGCAGCTTAACCCACTACAATTACCAAGTAGCTTGCCCAACACTGCATGTAATATTAAGACTGTTGACGACAAAAGCCATTTGTGTCACAAAGAGGGAATCTCTGTGTGTGTGTGTGTGTGTGTGTGTGTGTGTGTGTGTGGCCTTGTATTACACATGTTGTGGGGACATGAATCTGTTGACACAGTTACATTGTGCGGACTCGCCTTCCTTTTGGGGACAAAACGCAAGTCCCCATAATGGTAATCATTTAATTTTAGTGTGAAGATTTGGTTTAAGGTTAGATTAAAAGAGAGGCGGTCTACCGAATATGGGTTATGGTTAGGGCAAGTCTCCAAGAAATTAATGTAAGTCAATGTAATGTCCTCGGAAGTGATGGAAACACAAATGTGTGTGTTTTTGGGGAGAGAGAGAGGGACTAGTGAATTATTAAATGTTTCTATCTAAGCTCCCATCTGTTCCCTGGGTTTATGACTTACTTTGAAAGCATGTTCACATTCCCAGTTAGATATTCATTAAGAGACACAACTTCACAAGCGTTTGATCATTTGTTTTAGTGCTCAGAAAACGTATAATTCATCACATGCCTGTTCGTTAATTACTCATCTTGATGGACGGGTGAGGTTGGTAAATTGACAGGTGTACATGATATACTGTGTGTGTGTTCCCTCAGGTCCGATTTGTGAACAGCACCTGGGTGTTTGGGAGGACAATGTGTCACATCAGTCGCTTTGTACAGTACTGCTCCCTGCACGTCTCCACACTCACGCTCACCGCCATCGCACTGGACCGACGACAGGTTTGTCTACAGATGAGGCGACGACGCAGCGATGCTCTTCTCTGCTTGGAGAGCGTCATGGCTTCATAGTTTGATACCACTTCCTGTGTGATGTGCAGAATGCTATACTGTGAAGTAATGCTATGAAGCTGAAGGTTTTATTCAGGAGGTGTGCTCGCAATAGTCTGGCTATAGAATAGTAAGCCAAATGAAATTAGTTTTTTTTTTTTTAGCCTGCCATAAATTCCCATTTAATAAAGTGGTGTAAAGTAACTAAGTACATTTACTCAAATACTGTACCATTTTTCAAGGTACTTTTACTTGACATGAGTATTTCCATTTTCTGCTACTTTATACTTCTCCCGCTCTACATTTCAGAGGGAAATATTGTACTTTTTACTCCACTACATTTACACAATACATTTATCTGACATATAGTTCAGAAAAAGATACATTTATAAAATACAATACATTGTTAAAGATTCCACCAGTAAAGCACTTTTCCTCTCTACACAAATGGTTTCATTTAAAAGCTGTTGATATTATAAAATATAAAAAAAAAAAAGAAAAAAAGCAAAGATTAGAGAAACGTTTAAAACATGAAAATAAATGTGTTTTTGATTCTTTCCTCTCCCATTAATCATTTCACGACCCCTCAGATTTATCTTGGGATCATTTGGAGGCGTCCAAAACTAACTCCACCTCGACCGGCTAAAATGGTAAAATGCTGCTAATGCATTGATGCATCAGAATTCACAATCAAACTATAATATATCAGTCACACCTTTATGCAGAACAAGCACTTTTATTTAAGATTTTGAATGCAGGACTTTTACTTTTATAATTGAGTATTTTTGCATTGTTATATCAGTACGTTTACTTAAGTAAAAGATCTGAATACTTCTTCCACCACTAGTCCCAGGTATGCCCATATGAAAAACCTGTTGTCACATGCGGCCGTCTTATAGGAGGAGGTAATAAAAGTGAGTAGTGAAGCCTCTGATCAGATTAGCCACAGTCATTGATATGGAAACAGAACAAATTGATGAAATGTTAGAGCAATAAACAACTTATTCAGGGGTCATCAGGACCGCTGAGTGACTCCAGTTCCTTCTCACCCAATAACGTCCCAGCACAGTGTTTCCTCTCAGACGGTGAAATGACTTACATTACAGTGTCAATAAATATCAGGAGAATATACTCAAACAGTCTCTATATTATTATACTAATCCCTTATGAGAAGCTTACCATTGACTAAATATTGAGTAGCCACAGTACAACAATAAATTAAGTTAAAATTATGGTGGTGTTAGAAAGTAGATTGAAAAAATTGAATGTCAAAAAATATATTCTCCATTTTGAAATCTGACAATACCTCTCAGGTTAGTGCTTGAACCAAACATACAAACTAAACCAGCAGACTGTAACATTTATTTATAAAATGTAGTTGATTTAATTTGTTTCATGCTGCCCATCTGTATAATCGAAAACATCTCCTGCTGCCCTCATAACAAAGAACAATCTCTCCCAAATTGCATGCTTAATTATTGCTTCTTATTCACAATGAAATGGAATTTGTTCAACAAACCACTTTTAAAAATAATTAAAAATGAGCCAATTTGAAGAGCCCAGATTACTGTTGGAGCTGTGTGATCAGATAAATGTTACAGGTTTTGTGTTGGTCTCAACACGGTAATAATGTTATCTAATAAATAGATTGAAGGAAGCAAAACAGTAACACCTCTTCACTGAGACAAGAGGAATGTAATATCTTAAGATCAAATCCATCTATGTTCGTTCTGTCGTAGGCAATAGTAACAAAACACATAGCAGACATTGGATGACCAGCTTCTTGACTTCTGATGACACTAAGATGTCCAATAATGCATTTTCTGACAAACTTGGTTTCTTTGCCCATATGTTGCAGTGTGCGTGGGACGTTAGCTGAACTGCGTGAGATAAACTTTCTTATAACATGTGCTTCAACAGTCACAGAAGTAGAGAAAGTTGTAGATTTAGTGGCTTTGTTACCATCAACACAGGGATGGCATGAATAAAATCATCACATAATGCAGATGAGTTTGTTCTTTGGATTGAAAGATCGTAGATCAACACTATGAAAAGATATTAGCAGCATACTGTTAGAGCAATATAATATTATAAGACCTATTTTAAAGTGCAAGTACACATAATACAGAGTCTGTGTTGAAAGCTGCAAAAAAATAAAGTGCTTGGTGTCTGAGGAACTGGGAGGCAGGTTAGAATATATTTGAATTAAAAGTGCATTTGTTGCTTATGAAATGAAATGAATGCTTGTTGCACCTCATTTCCATAAACCTGTATTGTGACCAGAGGGGAGGATGTACATTTCCTTAAACAAGATGGTCTGGATTTACTAAGATGGGTTTTCGATGTGCTTTGTCAACTAAAAATGTCTGGCAAGGAGGCCTGCTGCTAACCAATGATTTTACTGGCCACCCAGTTTTATAGACACAGAATTAATAACTCATTTATTAACCATTTATAAATCCACTCTTTGCAACTAAAAAAATCCTTGATAAAGTTCACCTCATTAAAATATGGCCAGATTGTTGGTCTGCACTTGTTGCTTTGCACTGGACAGATTTCTAGGCAATGGACAAAAATACTAAAGCTAAACTATGTGTATCATGTCTGTTTTCAGATTTGAGTTATGACTCTGAGAAGTACAATTATTGATGCAAGTTACCACAATCAGGTGCTAAGGGTTTTGAAATATCTTAATTGCCTCCATGAGCTGTGTGTGTCACCTGCTTCAGCTCCAACTTCTGACCGTGTTGATAAGTGGGTTAAATCAGCTGGCCAAACTACAATAAATGACTTCCCGTCCGTGAAGCACCTGTCCTATCACCTCACGCTTTGTCATCTTTGCCTCACTTCTTTCAACCCTCCTCTCTGTTTGAAAACCTCTGATGTAGACTGGTTAGATGGCAAAACTTCACTTACTTCCAAGGTGCATGGAGAAGGTTAAAAAGTCTAAAAAGGTTAAAACTCCAGCAACACTTATAGTATAAAGAACACATTTCAGCTTGTAGCCAATTTGGGAAATGGAATTTCTTCTTTAATGCTTAGTGTACTTTTTTTTTTTTTTTTTTAAGAGGTAGAAGAATGTTGCATATTCTTCAGCTTCAACTTGAGTTCTCCTGTTGTACCTGAAAGTTACAATAAAATTGTGAGCCAGACAGACACCTGCTTAGACCCTCTCACCATAGTTATGGTTATATAAGGACAAGAAGCTACAGCCCTGTTATCTAAATTGAAGATACCTGAGGACACTGCAGGTTATAAGTGGTAGTCTTGTTTTGCAGCTGTCTGAAATTGCTCCCTCGTTCATTTCCTTAAATGAATCAGCGCTATGTAGAGTTCGCACAGTGAACGCTCCCAAAGCAAAAATTAAATTATCACACATTCTCCACATGGTTATCCCTCATAGGGTGCTCTACAGTGAGTAGTAAACAAGGATTTCGGACGCTCAAGAATCATCATTGTCTCTTACTTCTGCAGGTGTTGTTGACTGTGATTTATGACCTGCCTCAGGAGCTAAAGCAAAGCAATGTATTGTGGGATTTTTCTTCATGATACGAACACAATTTTTTGACGGGGGGTGGGGTCTGATCGAGCTCCTCTGGGCTGTTAATGCTATAAAAGCTTTTCTCAAGCAATTATCTCCTTCAACCTACATCTGCTGCTTTTCATTTTTGTAACGCTTAATCATTTTTATTGGTTTTAGTCACAGTAGTTTTATAGTACACTGTTTTTGCAGTTGGTATAAAAGAAAACAACAAATTATACAATTTTTCACGTTACAATGAGAAAAGAGAGGTTTTATGAGGGGTTCCTGGAGCTTTTTCACCACCAACTCATTTCAACCATTCAAGCAACCATTCCTGATCGTAGCTCCTCTGAAAGATCTTTTTGGTGAGGCATGGCTCACATAAGAGCGTTGTTCTTCTGCAGAGGATACTCCAAAAGTTTGAGGGATTTTTAATCAGTCCTCGCAACATATTCTATTAACGAGACTCCAGGTGTGCTAAAACCTGACTCCAATCGGCTTTTTTGAGATCATTAGGTCAAGAGTTCACTTACCTTTTCCACAAGCACTATGAGGTTGTTTGGTTGTTCTCAATAAAGACATGAAAGATCAGAATTCTTTTGTGTAATTATTTTTAGACACATTGTTTGTCAATGCCCTTGACTTAGATGAAGATCAGATCACATTTTATGACAAATTTATTCAGAAAACCATGAAATTCCAAAAGGTTCACATAAGTTTGCTTACCACTGTATATACTGTATATTGCCTTTTTACCATCCACGACTCATGCTTCATAACATACACACAATCATCCACCAGCATGCAAATAATACAGTATAGAATAGAGATCATTGTGCAAAGAGAGGATTCATTTAAAAAGAAGGGCTATAAATGTAGGTCTCCATTTAGGCTGCTAATGTACCAAGGTCCAAAAAGCTTCTATTTTGAGCTTTAACAAATTCACATGCTTCTCTATGGGGCTTTTTGCCTTCTTTATTCAAGAGCCTGGTCTTTTAATTTGAGAGCACGACATTCAGATGTTCTAATGCTTTTGCTCAACACCTTGCCCTTGCACTAAAATAGCCTCTGCTTGCACTTGGATTTGCTCTGCTTCTGCTCAGACTGTGTGCTTGCACTCAGATTTATTGTTGCTTGCACAGATTTCCTGCACCCCACTTCAGCCCTTCTCCTCGCACTCAGGCTGCTTCTATGCGCTTGCGAAACATCTGCTGTCAAATTTCTTCAGTGCTCTGGATTTTTTGTGCAATAACCCTGTCAAAATGTTGACCAATGAAATATATATATATATATAGGCTCCAAAAACCCTAATTTATAAAGAGATGGAGTCCTGTAATGGTGCTGATAATTTCCATTCTATACTCCCGTACAGTGGTGCAAAGTAACTAAATGCATTTACTCGAGCACTGTACAAGAACAGTTATGAGGTACTTGTACTTTACTTGCATGTTTCCATTTTCCGCTACTTTGTAATTATACTCCACTAAATTCTGAGAGGACTTTTTTTTACTTCAAAGCATTTATTTAACAGCTTTAAATTACTAGTTACTTTTCAGATGAAGGACTTACAAAACATCATCAATTTATAAAATATAATGCATTGTTAAAATTAGCTCCACCTTGTATACATTAAAATGCTGCTTTCATGTTAATGCATCACACTTTTAGCAACAGGCCTTCTACAAAAACCTGTTTCAGAATTGGAGGTTCATTTAATTTGTTTTGTGCCAAGAACAGAGGACTCTGTGCAAAAACGTAAAAAGCTTTTCTACTTGCATCAGGAATGCAGACCAACGCATCTCTGCAAGTGGTTCGATGCTGTCTGCTCTTTCTGTGACAGAACCACAGACTGCGCCGTCTCTGTCACCACCTTGTTTTTTGAATTTTAATTTTTTACTCATACAAATACAGCACATTAGCTTTCATGAGGTAGATTCAACTGCACATCTGTAATTCTGCATCTGGAGACGTCTCCTTTTCCTCAGTGAAACCCCTCTGGGTTACAGGACAGTACAGAGTACAGTAACTGTTTGCGAATGAACCCGTCATCATCCTGCAGATTAGTAATGCCTTCTTCTGGAGAGGCCTGACATGAAAAACTGACATGTTAAAATGTGAAATTGTATTATACTGTATACATTGCACTGTATAAGATGCTAAAACAAAAATAGAATATGAATTATATACAAATATAAAATTGATTTTCTAGGTATTAGCTGTTTTTAATATCATGCCTTTACTCGAGAAAGCAAATTCATCTACTAGACTGGATTTTATAATTGCACTCAAAGGAACAGGAGGCTGTTGGATGCAGGGACGTTGTGTCTCCCCTTTGACGCTCCCGGTGATCACTAAATATATTCATGGTGAAAAAACATTTAAAGACCTTCCTCTTTTGATATTCTTCATTTTGAATAACAGAATACAGGTGGTTTCTGATACAACACAAACAAAATGACGGAAAATGCTTTCAGTGAATTACATGGACTAAGGTTTACACTCTGCTTTACAAATTGGCTGAGCTCCAATAATGTTATTCCTTGGGAATTGGTGGATTAATAATTGGATATGACTCATATGAGAATGTGTAATGGTCCGCTGATGACCAGAGAGCTGATATTAGAATTCAAAACCCAGATTAATACATAGCTGCTGATTTTTATTTTTTTTTTTCAGGTGATTTTACATCCTTTGAGACCTCGCATGTCCCCAGCACAAGGTAGTGTTTGGGTCGCTGTTATCTGGATAATGGCCGGATGCTTCTCTCTTCCACATGCAATCTACCAAAAACTCCTGACTTTTACATACAGGTAACATGTTCCTCTGATTTGTCTGTGCTTTCCAAAAACATTACACATCACGACAGAAAAAATAAAACTGTTTTGGGATCTTAACCAAATATGACTTGGTTAGGTTAGGGACATTTAAATAAGTCACCTTGGGCTCAGGGGAGTTATAATGGGCAATTTCACCAATTTCTGCCATTTTATAGACAAAACAATTAATCAAGAAACTTATCAACTGTAATAATCATAAATTATTAGTTAGTTTCAGCCCTACACTCACCCGTGGCCTAATTCTCACCTTCTTCCCTCTCTCACTCCATCCACTAATCTGTCTGTCTCTCTTGCTTCCTTTTGTGCTGTAATTCTCCTCACCAGTAAGGAAAAGGAGCGCAGCCTCTGTGTCCCAGACTTCCCAGAGCCGTCAGATGTCTATTGGAAGTATATTGACCTCCTGACCTTCATATTACTTTACATGCTGCCTCTCCTCATCATCACTGCTTCTTACACCACCGTGGCCTGCCGGCTGTGGCGCCACAATGCCATTGGTGATACCACAACAGCTCAGCACGCCACCCAGAGAAGAAAGCGCCGGCGGACGTTGGCCATGTTGCTCCTGGTGGTTGGGGTGTTTGCTGTCTGCTGGTTCCCACTCAACTGCTATGTGGTGCTGCTGTCCAGCCAGGCCATCCACTCCTCTAACGCCCTTTACTTCTGCTTTCACTGGCTGGCTATGAGCTCCACCTGCTACAACCCTTTCATCTACTGCTGTCTGAATCCCACCTTCCGCCAAGAGCTTAGGCATCTCTTCGGTATGTGCAGGAGGAAACAGAGGGCGGTGGTCGGGTTGGAACCAGAGCTCCGCCCTGCAGCTTCCAGCGCTCCTTGTCACCGGACTGCATGGCCCGACAACCACGAGTCCTCGAGGCCAAGGCATGCTTTGTCCCACCCGGGCCACGCCTCCTCACAGGAGAGTCATGCCTCTTCCAGTCAGTCCCACAACCTAAAAGAGACACATGTGCTCTTCACCGCCAGGCAGGCCCTCACAGGCAGAACCGACATCCTCTCAGTGGAGCCCATCGTGGCTGTGAGCTGACTGGGAACAACTGCCTCAATGTGATGGGATTTTGGTATTTAAGATTCTTAATCCCATTTTAGGATTTCATCATGTTCCAAAGAGGACAGAAACTCTGAAAATCTCAGAGATGTATGGCTGGGCCTACACAGGATTTTAATAATAGCAGAGCGAGAGGAGATGGTTTTTGTGACGGCTTTAAAATGAAGAAACTGTAATCATGATTAAAAAATGATTAAGGCATTACCGACAAGGTATTACAGCAGTGTAGGTGACTTATCTTCCTCATCTCACAGTTCACAGTATTACTCTACCATAGACTGTATAGTCTCTTAGTCGCTTTAAAAGTCCATTTACACTGTTTGATTTTGGGAGAGATAAAAGTTGACAATCGTGAGAGAAACATGGTCAAATGCAGAATTGTGTTCCTAGATCGCACTGAGAGACATGGCCAGGGTCAGCTGATTTGGAGCTTTGGTGACCAAAGACAGCCTGCATCAAAAGTCTGACAGTGGCATTTTGTAAGCACCACTTTTGAGTAAAGTTTAGGAAAAACACATACACACAAAACAAAACGATGAAAGCAAAAAAGAAAAAGAAAAAATAGTTTGTGGAACTCTGGAAAAGAATAAAACCATGTGGAGCTGTTGCAGAGCTTGTTTATTGTTTTGCTGCATTTTCAAAACACAAGAGTGACGCAGATGGATGACGCACAATCTGACATGGCTGATATTGTACAGTCTGACACAGATTGTGACCGAGATTTTATTAAACCCGTCTCACATGATTGTTGTTGTTGCACAGTCTAAAGGTGCCTTTAGTCAATTAGATGATGGTTAGTCCAGCCAGGTAGGACCAGTGTTTCAACTATTGCTTCAACGTTTTTCATGTCTTCACAGGCTGGATTCATGCTGGCACCTTTTGTATAGTGTGCATGTGGTTGCTTTCCTCTGCCAGTGAAAGGAAGCAAACTGTGTGCGCATGCAATCAGTGCACATGAAAATATGTTCAGGTTTGGGGTTCTGTAGCACGATCAAGGCCAATTCTGATTAACACTTTGTATCTTTACTGACAACAATAATTAACATTTTCTCCTCATGGCCTCTGTGTCATGAAATGAGCTCTGGGAATACCAGCTGGTCATGTTTGTGGTTGTAAAGTTTCTTTTTCTGCTATTTATCACCATCTCGTTTTGAAAAACATGGAGAAATTGAAATGGGAAAAACGCTTGATGACTGACAAAGAAGGTTCAGGGCCTATTTCAACTGCACCATCCTGCCCTCCTATCACATTACAGGTCTGAGAAACATGAAGACCAATGAAATTCTGATGGTATTCAGAACATTTGGAGGAAAAGGGAACTAATGCTTCTACCTGAGGAGGATTTTCTGTAACATCAGTACTCTGTTTCCACACAATCATACAGATTGTTTTAAAAAATGAAGGAAAAATCAGCTGTTTATGAAAAATGTGTTATTGTCTTTATGCACAAACAGTGAGTATTTCATTGTAGCAGAACAACCTTAGATAGAAAAGTGTTTGTTAATCGATTGTTAAACAAAACAGATTTAATGCTATGTCCTCATGACAATCACAGTTGAAAATGAAGAATTTCGTGTCTTGAAAAATGTATATATTTATATTTATATATATATATTATTTTTTTTTTTTGTCATCTTTGAAGGGTACGGCATTATTGTGTTCCAGTATTGTTACATGAAACTGAATAAGAGTCTTCACGCAGTAAAAGAATGATCGGCAGTGAAAAATTTCTGTGTTCAGTGTTTCTTGTAAACAAAATATATTTTATGTCTATGAAAGTCAAAACAGTAAAACGTGTACATGTGCACAGTTATGTAAAAGAAAAACTGTGAAAATTGTAAGGCATTTTTCTTACTGTAATTAATTAATCAGTTGCTTTACATTCGGTTTTGTTGAGGGGAACTGATCAGTATGCCAAAATAAAATCGTTCTTCTTAATGTAGTTTAATTTTCCAGGGGTAATGTTTCAGGAATTTGTACAACATTATATGTGTGTTTTTCTGTGTCTGTCTTGTTTGCTGTAATTTTTGAATGTTAAAATATTTAATAATGATACAATTAAAAATGTTACAAAATGTTCAGACTTTTTCCCCCCCTACTTTTTTGGAACAATTTTCAGACAAGTGACCTGTGGAACCATCAGGTAGCAGACATGTATTTGTCTGGACGGTGGGAGAGAGCACTCTGATCCAACAGATCGAAGCAGAACAAAACTGGGCACAGGACCCCATACCTATAAGACAAAATAGGTTTTTTGTAAGTGCCTTCCAAAACAACTTGAATATTTTTAGATGTTTTGCCAATATGGTAAAGGTTATGCTTAAGTTTAGGCAACTAAAATACTTGGTTATAGTTAGGTGTTAACATATAAGGTACTATAATTAATATTTTAATATTAACAATGGATCACATGAGAAAGGAATAGCTTTTACTGATAAACCCACAGAGAATTCTCAACCCACTTGGCAGTCCCCCTCAGCTCTACAGAGCTGATGTCTTTCAGCTCACTGTTTTTATTTTTCGGCCCACACCTTCACTGTTTAGGTTCGCTCTCCCCATACAGCAGACAGACAAAGCTAGTAACTAGCTGGTGAACATACTGGAGCATTTAGCAGCTTAAGAGACGGAGAGCAAAACAGAGGAGATTGTCCCCCCAAGAAGAAAGACAGTATCAGTGTTGCTCAGCAAGTGCCACAAAACGACATGTTTACGTTCAACTGACAAAGCCCTCTAGCAGGTGTAGTAATTATGACTGGAGCAAAGGAGGAAGTAAAGTAACGTTATTATCAACAAGTGCTCATACCTAAATGACAGAATAGGTCCTTTGCCAATGACTCCCAAAATGACATAAATGACCGTTGGAGAAATGACATACAATAATGACCATTACAGAGTACCAGCGACAGGCTACCAGACCTTCGTTGTCATGATAACAATGCTAAAAACATGGTTATCGTTGTGAAATGGTCGCAGTTTGGAAATAAATAAATAACGTTACATCAAGTGACTCAAGTTATGTTAAAAAGTAAGCTACGTGACGTAACTTAACTTATGTACATAACTAAACTTACAAGTAAGTTAAAATAAGTCAATGTGACTTTTGGTTTGGCGTTCCAACAAGCTGGGAGAATCGCGTTTAGCCTGACAGACTAGGAAAGCCCTCTGTAATGCCAGAGCAACCTACTGGAAAATAAAAACAAACCCAGGTTTCTTCTCAGCACTGTAGCCAGGCTAACAGAGCGTCACAGCTCCATTGAGCCATGTATTCCCTCAGTAGTAATGAGCTCATGAGCTACTTTAATGATAAAATTTTAACAGGAATATGTTTGTTATTAAGACACTTTAAGGGTACAGGGTGTGCTGAGTTAAACCATCCTTGGAGTCTTGTTCTAATCTTTTCCAGGAGCACTGTTGCACAATGCATGCAATTCTCCAGCATCCTGGCAGCAGGTTTGGTCAAGATTAAAGAAAAATCTCACAAACACAGACCTGCAAATTCACCCAACTAAACAAACTTGTTGTAAACAATTTACATCAGTTAAACATGTGAGTCCAAACACATCTAAAGACATCTATGAGAAAGGCAGCCAAACTTAATAGCATATTGCCATGCCAGCAGTGTGCCTCTACTACAGGGATGGCAGTGTCAGTCCACCACTTTGTTCCAGACTGAAATAGCTCAACAGCTTTTGGATGGATTGTGATGTTTTGTACAGACATTCATAGTCCTCAGACCACAAATCATACTAACTTTTGCGATCCCCTGACTTTTTCTTTACTGCCACCATGAGGTTGAAATGTATTTATTTTAATAGAAATATCCTGACAACTGATGAATGAAATGGCGTGAAATTGGGTACAGGCATTTATGTTTCCCCGAGGATGAAACTTTGGTGATCCCTTAACTTTCCATCTAGTGCCATCAGGTTAGAATTTGACTTTGTCCAACACTTTGATTTTATAACCATGTACCAATGCAAAAAGTTTAACAAAGCACGCACATCCAAACATAATAAATACTAGCTGCTGGACCAAAGTAAATGTGAAAATGGAAAAAAGAGTCCACACACTACACAATGCTCCCATGAACATTTATTACTATACCACCATGTGACATTTTGGGCCATTCTTCAGACCTGAAAATAATGCAGAGATCCACCTTACATGCACCTCTCCAAAGAGCTCACCTAACATGTCATGTGATAACACAATGGTGAACCAAAACAAAAAAGAAATACATAAAATAGTGAACTCTGTAAGTGCAATTAATATGTACAATGGACCTTGTAAGTATAATTCATTATGTACAATATGTTCTAAACCACCTAAATATACCATAACAGAATCATCAGGTAAATAAACCGTCATACTTGCATGGCATATTGAGAGGACAAAAATATACTCAGTACGAACCCAAACGTGGGTAATGCCAAAAAAAGTGGTCTAAGAGCTTGTAAGCCGATAAAGGTCACCCTGACCTGCAGTGTCAACACAGTGCCATTTACAGAACATCACCGTTTCAGGAGTTGCATTTTAAAGGAGAGATGATAGGACAGAAGCACACTGTGCTCTCATCATGAGTCAGCCTTCATTTGATTGTGGAAGCACTGACCTGCAGCACATTTGGCCATTATGAAAATGCCACAACCAAGCTTTATATTTTTGTAATAATGAGAACAACTCTCAGTACTCGAGAAGTTGGCCGTTCATTTTGTTTTAAGCCTGTTTTTCGCTGTGGTTATCCAAAGCTAAGAAAGGTCTAAAAGAAACTTCCAAATTGTTCAAAACAAACCGCTAGATTAGCTCTCCATTGTGTGGACAAATGTTTTCCAAATGCACCGTAATCTCTCATGGCTTCCTGTAGAGAACAGATCACAATCCTGTTTTCTAAAAGTCTGCAGGAATGTTTTTTATGACAAGAAACCACAGTATTTTACTGACCAAGTAGTGTACATCACTAGCGAACATGATTATCTGACAAGACATGTAAGCCGGTTCAGGATCACTCTTATCAACTAGACTGAGGACAAATCTCCTCAAACCTACTGTAATTTTCAGAGCCATAACAGGATGGAACTCTTTACCAAATCACATTACTAAAACAAATACCAGAGCCACTTTCAGCTCAATATCACATTTTCAATGATTGTGTTATTCTATGATCTCTTCTCTTGTCTGCTTCAGACAGACACATGTCTGAAAACCCAACATGTACTTGGTCCTGATCTCTTTAATAAATGTTTATTATTTGATCTTCTATTCATTTAGCCATAAAGTAGACATTTTCATTTTTCCTTTTACATTCAGCCTGCATGCTGGTTATTTGAGCACTCTGGCTCACATAACCAAAATGTTGTTGCATTTTTCTAGCTTTACCTCTTCTGTGGAGAATGTGGAGGTCAAAAAGAGGTAATCAATTAAAATTTTTTAATTCTCAGCATCCCAATTCCTAAAGAAAAATGTAAAACCTTTGTGGAAGAGGCTGTAAAATGCAAATGATTAACACAAATTATTTGTAATTGACCAGTAGGCAATGAGTTAAAGGTTCAGTATGTAACATTTAGGAGGAGCTATTGGCAGAAATAGAATATACACTAATTAAATCTTTGGTGTATGATAAGAATAAGAATCGTTGTGTTTTTATTACCTTAGAATAAGCAGTTTTAATCTACAGAGGGAGCAGGTCCCCTTGCACAAAGTCTGCAATGTTGCACCGCCATGTTTCTATAGTAGCCCAGAATGGACAAACTAATCACTGGCTCTAGATTGGGCCTTGTACATTTTTCGTGAGTTTCACAGCCACCATAGTTTCTCCCTCATGCATGGAAGGGGAGGATGGTCCCGTGGTGGTATTCAGGATGGTATTCAAATTTTAGCAAACTACAATTTCAACGCTAAATGCCACTGAATCCTACATACTGGACTTTTAAAGATGAATACTGATCAATTTGTGTTTTCATCAATTTGTCATAAAAGTTTTAAATTTAGTTTTTATTAAAAATGAAGGAGACTTAAGGAATATTTTTATGCACCTTTATCTCAGTCCAGATTTGTCCCTGGAGCGTGGGTATACATACAGTATATTTCTGTCACAGAGCATTCAGTAAGTTTGCAGGTTGTGACTGTGCGTAGCTGCTGTAGTTGGAGGACCATTATGTGGTTTCATAAATATGCAAGAGATACTGTAAGTGTTTCTGAGGCAATTGCAATTATAAACAAATTGAATGTTATAAGCCAAGAGAGCAAAGAATGCAACCGCAGGGGGGCACAAGCCAGTGTCTTCATGTGCCAGTCCCAAGTCTGGATAAATGCAGAGGGTTGTGTCAGGAAGGGCATCCGATGTAAAACACATGCCAAACTAAAAATGCGAATCATGACAATGACTTCCATACCGGATCAGTCGGGGCCCGGGTTAACAACGACCGCCACCGGTGCTGTTGACCTACAGGGTACCGGTGGAAATTGGACTACTGTTGGTCGAAGACAAAGAAGGAGAGGAGGAAGGTGTGTTCGTAGGCAGAGAGAGAAGAGGAAAGCTAAGAATGTAGGACTGACAGTAGGGACTTTGAACGTTGGGACTATGACAGGGAAGGCTAGAGAGTTGATTGACATGATGCAGAGAAGGAAGGTGGACATACTGTGTGTCCAGGAAACCAGGTGGAAAGGTAGCAAGGCTAGAAGCTTAGGAGCAGGGTTCAAGTTGTTCTACCATGGGTCAGATAGGAAGAGAAACGGAGTAGGAGTTATCCTGAAAGAGGAGTTTGTGAGGAATGTTCTTGAGGTGAAAAGAGTGTCAGACAGGTTGATGAGCCTGAAGCTGGAAATTGAAGGGGTGATGTTCAATGTTGTGAGTGGTTATGCCCCACAGGTAGGATGTGAGTTAGAAGAGAAGGAGAAATTCTGGAGTGAGTTAGATGAAGTGATGCAGAGCATCCCCAGAGGTGAGAGAGTGGTGATTGGTGCAGATTTCAACGGGCATGTAGGTGAAGGGAACAGAGGTGATGAGAATGTGATGGGCAGGTTTGGTCTTCAGGACAGGAACGCAGAAGGACAGATGGTGGTAGACTTTGCAAAGAGGATGGAAATGGCTGTAGTGAACACTTTCTTCCAGAAGAGGCAGGAACATAGGGTGACCTATAAGAGCGGAGGGAGAAGCACTCAGGTGGACTACATCTTGTGTAGACGTTGTAATCTGAAAGAGACCAGTGACTGTAAAGTAGTGGTAGGGGAGAGTGTAGCCAGACAACACAGGATGCTAGTGTGTAAAATGACTCTGGTGGTGAGGAAGATGAAGAGGACAAAGGCAGAGCAGAGGACGAAGTGGTGGAAGTTGAAAAAGGAAGAATGTTGTTTAGTTTTCAGGGAGGAGCTGAGACAGACTCTGGGTGGTCAGGAAGTGCTCCCAGATGACTGGACCACTACAGCTAATGTGATCAGGGAGACAGGTAGGAGGGTACTCGGTGTGTCATCTGGAAAGAGGAAAGTGGACAAGGAGACTTGGTGGTGGAACCAGGAAGTTCAGGAGTGTATACAGAGAAAGAGGGTAGCAAAGAAGAAGTGGGACACTGAAAGGACTGAAGAGAGTAGACAGGAGTACAGGGAGATGCAGTGTAAGGTGAAGGTAGAGGTGGCAAAGGCCAAACAAAGAGCATATGAGGACTTGTATGCTAGGTTGGACACTAAAGAGGGAGAGGTGGATTTGTACAGGTTGGCCAGACAAAGAGATAGAGATGGGAAGGATGTGCAGCAGGTTAGGGTGATTAAAGATAAGGATGAAAAATGTATTGACAGGTGCCAGGAGTGTGATGGGAAGATGGAAGGAGTACTTTGAAGAGTTGATGAATGAGGAAAATGAAAGGGAACGAAGAGTAGAAGAGGTGACTGGTGTGGAGCAGGAAGTAGCAAAGATTAGCAAGAGTGAAGTGAGGAGGACATTGAAGAGGATGAAGAGTGGAAAGGCAGTTGGTCCTGATGACATACCTGTGGAGGTATGGAAGTGTCTAGGAGAGGTGGCAGTAGAGTTTCTGACTAGTTTGTTTAACAAGATCTTGGAGAGTGAGAGGATGGCCGAGGAATGGAGGAGAAGTGTACTGGTGCCAATTTTCAAGAACAAGGGAGATGTGCAGAGCTGTGGCAACTACAGAGGAATAAAGCTGATGAGCCATACAATGAAGTTGTGGGAAAGAGTAGTGGAAGCTAGGCTAAGGGCAGAGGTGAGCATTTGTGAGCAGCAATATGGTTTCATGCCTAGAAAGAGCACAACAGATGCAGTATTTGCTTTGAGGATGCTGATGGAGAAGTACAGAGAAGGTCACAGGGAGTTGCATTGTGTCTTTGTAGATTTAGAGAAAGCGTATGACAGGGTGCCGAGAGAGGAGCTGTGGTATTGTATGAGGAAATCTGGAGTGGCAGAGAAGTATGTTAGAGTGGTGCAGGACATGTACGAGAGCTGTAAGACCGTGGTGAGGTGTGCTGTAGGTGGGACAGAGGAGTTCAAGGTGGAGGTGGGTCTGCATCAAGGATCGGCTCTGAGCCCCTTCTTGTTTGCTCTGGTGATGGACAGGCAGACAGATGAGGTTAGACAGCAATCTCCATGGACTATGATGTTTGCGGATGACATTGTTATTTGTAGTGAGAGCAGGGAGCAGGTGGAGGAGAATCTAGAGAGATGGAGGTCTGCTCTGGAAAACAGAGGAATGAAGCTTAGCCGCAGTAAGACAGAATACATGTGTGTCAATGAGAGGGACCCAGGTGGAACAGCGAGGTTACAGGGAGCAGAGGTGAAGAAGGTGCAGGACTTTAAGTACTTAGGGTCAACGGTTCAGAGCAATGGAGACTGTGGAAAAGAGGTGAAGAGGCGAGTGCAAGCAGGTTGGAACGGGTGGAGAAAAGTGTCAGGTGTGTTGTGTGATAAAAGAGTCTCAGCAAGATGAAAGGAAAGGTGTTCAAGACGGTGGTGAGACCAGCGATGTTGTACAGCTTAGAGACAGTGGCACTGAAGAAAAGACAAGAGGCAGAGCTGGAGGTGGCAGAGCTTAAGATGTTGAGGTTCTCTTTGGGAGTGACGAGGATGGACAGGATCAGGAACGAGTACATCAGAGGGACAGCTCATGTTAGATGTTTCGGAGATAAAGCCAGAGAGGCCAGATTGAGGTGGTTTGGACATGTTCAGAGGAGAGACTGTGAATATATTGGTAGAAGGATGCTAAGGTTGGAGCTGCCAGGCAGGAGGTCTAGAGGAAGACCAAAGAGGAGATTTATGGATGTAGTGAGAGAGGACATGAAGTTAACTGGTGTGAGTGAAGAGGATGCAGAGGACAGGGTTAGATGGAGGCGCATGATTCGCTGTGGCGACCCCTGAAAGGGAGCAGCCGAACAGAAAAGAAGAAGAAGAAGAAGAAGCCAAGAGAGCAAAGACATGTGACTACAGCCTGAGGCTTTGACTGTAGAGAAAAGTGGAGTGCAAGAGATGAAGGCACATTAATCGAAAATGCTCCTGTCTGATGAAAGTGTCAATACCACAATCAATACAGTACGAACCTCTCAGTTCTCCAATAATGTCGGTAAATGGTTGTAACAGGCAATGTGGTTTTTAACAGCTGCACACAGAGGCTGCGGAAAAGAGGGAAGTTTGAATTAAAATGATGACTGGTATTTGTCAGAAATATCTATATACTGCTCACTATCCAGTGATTCCCAAACATTTTAAAAGCAATGGCACCCACTCCAACTCCCACCTACACAACATAGGTGGGAGTTGGAGTGGATGCCATTTACATATACTGTACTCGTGCACCTTTTCAGCTAAAAATTACATTATGCACAATTTTTCGTAAGATTTTTTCTCGTAATCCATTATTTGGCTCTGAGTCATTATTTCTGATTGTTGTGCACCTAGAAAACTCACATGCCAGTGAACACTTTTTGTTACGTCATGACATCTGGTAACTGTGACCTATCATGTCACCAATTATAACTGCATACTAACAGAGTTTTAAATCTTGTGATTTATTAAACGTTTGTTCATTTCTAAACATTTTATATAAAAATGTAGTAAAAATGTTAAATGGTAAAATGTAAAATGTATAAAAAGGGTGTGGCAGCCACTCATAATTGCCGCAACCAAAAAAAAAGCCATGGGAATGGGACAGCTGAGGTGTTTGACCAACAGTATTTGCTCCTGAAATGTGGACCGCTGAGTCCGTGAACTGGCACACAGCTCCTGTGTCTGTGTTTATTTTTCTGATTCAATCATGTCTTGCCTGTCCATCAGGTGTACCCGTTGTGTTTCCTCTCTCTGGAAACCTGTTCTCCTCTCATCAGCCCTCCGTAACCACTGGCTGATGAGTCATTAATGTAACATTAGCATATACTGTGTATAATCGTCTATTTCTCCTTGTTTGAAAAATGATGTGAGCTGCGTTGGCATTCTAGCAGTTTCTGAACTGGATTTGATTTTTTTTTAAACCAACACTCATTTTGCCGTACTCTGGTTTCATTTTATTTAATTTTGTCTATTTTATCTACCTGCTGCCAACTTTATGCCTGCCTAAAGTAGAGTATCTCCTGTAATGTCTGTTTTGCCTCCTGTGACTGCATTTGAGTTCACATTCCTGCTGTAAATAACAGCACAAAATAGCACAACACACTGTAGCACAGAGGGGCAGCAAACAAGATGTGCCAACAGGAGATCATAAGTATAGATGGGGCAGAGCCAAGCAGTCAGAAAATCTACTCAATAAGGATATGTTGGCTATTGTGCATACAGACCAATATTCAGTGAAACAAAAAACTTCCATTCAAGCATGAGCAGTGGCAAAAATGTTATTTGCAATTTTTAATAAAGTGCCTACTTTTAAACTCCCTCTCTTGAATTTGATCCATTTTTGCATGACAATGTAGAAGGATCATACTGGTTTTGAATTCTCCACCTGCTACATGTATATTTCACCTCTATGATTGGGTAGCGAACTGTGGAGACCTCTGACGTCACAGACTTGGTTGAGCAGCATTCTTTTTGATAAAAAATATGTACCATCTTTACTTTTTTATGATAGCAATGTTCCCATGTTGTTTTTTTCCACAGGTTTGAAAGGGTTTCTGACAGCGTAGCTGTGGAAATCACACCACATACACATAAAGCCACAGAGCAGCCTGTGTTGCTTTGGCCCCTTAGACTCTAAACATCAACATGACCAGGCTAAGTGAATATCTTTTAAGAAAAATGTTTTCAAAATCGATATACTGCTCCACAGATGCAAATTAGCTATTAAGCTAACTCTGGCACATAATTTGTGTTGCTTATGGTCCCTGTTAAATAAATAAATACATAAATAAATAAAAGCATTTAGAAAGAACAGGCAAAAGATGACGACAGAACATCCATGTCTCACATATTATTTTGGTAACCGTGGTTACCATAACTATGGACAGCATGAAAGCCAACACATATTCTCCTTCTCCCTATTATTTACTGCTTCTTCATTTCCATCATCTTCACCTGCCTCAACCAAAAATATTTAATAAATAGAAAAATGATTAATGTATAAAAATAGTATTAATCAGCTCTAGATTGTACAGAACGCAGCTGCCAGGCTTTTAACAAGGTCCAAGAGAAGTGACCACATTATGCCTGTTTCAGCCTCCTTGCACTGGCTCCCAGTATGTTTTAGAATTTATTTCAAGATTTTATTTTACTGTTGACTTTTAATACTCTTCATGGCCTCTCTCCATGCTATACACCTGACCTCTGAGTCGCATACGAGCCAGTACGTAGTCTGAGATCCTCCGGTCTTTAATTGTTAACATGTTCCAGAGGTGCTGCTGAAAACTAGAGATGATTTTCCCAGTCAGGTCGGCAGAAGTAGTGACCCCTTTTAAATCTCTTCTGAAAACATACTTTTATCGGAGAGATAATCCAGATTTTTCTTGATTTTCATTTACTCTCCTTTTGCTGATTTTATTTATTTTATTGGTTTACTTTATTTTTATTTGTTTACTACTCAACATGAAGTCGTTGCCTTGTGTAAAGCACTTTTATTGTGGGTTTAGAAAAGTGCTCTATGAATAAAGATTATTAAGTTTAGAAACCTTGCCATTTCTCTTTTTTTATGAACGCCAGACACTTTATGTAATATCTCCAAATGTATCTCATTTTGTGTCCACGGCCTCAGCTCTTTCCTTATTATACTGTATTGTGCAAAGAACAATATATCCGTTGCTGTCTGCACACTCTGTTTGTGTTTTTAATTGCCACAGTGCACTCTTTATTCTACAAGGACACTATAATATGAATCTTAATCTTTTATTGGGATATTTCTTCATGGTCATGGACTAATACAGGATGTCAAAGAATCACTGTCACCTTTGCTTTCTGTTTTATAAGGAATTTACCTATTTCTAATTTCCACTCAGCCTGTGAGAAATTAAACCTCTTTTTGAGTTCTTCTGTCTAATTCAAAAGTGTCTTTCCAAATCTGCTAAGGATTAGGTGATGGTCACTTTCTTGATTTAACAAATTTCCATAAAGCACGTCTGTCCAGTCTTAAACAAGCTGTCTTAAATTATCTTACAGGCCGTGGTCAGAAACAAGAGTCTCTCAAGTTGCCTGGCCATAGAAAAGATGATGTACGCTAAAGGCGACCTAAAGACATTTCCAAAAATATGTGGATACGTAATGCATTGCTTGGCAACTAACAAATTCTGTAGTTTATGATAATGAAAAGCAGCTTTTCAATGACAATATGATGAACTAATGGGCTATAGACATAATTTTATTTCATATTTTGTAGCTATGTTTCTGGTTTGTTTTGCCGTTTGTGTTCTTATTTGTTTGAGAAAATTGAAAACCAATAAATATACATTCAATCGCGCACATACCTAAAGGCCCCGCTCTTTGACTAGCTTTAGATGACGACAAAGCTAAAGGATAAGGCTGGCATTATTTTATCTTCTTTTATTATTTATTAAGCCAACAATTAAATTTTTTAAGTAATGTGTGTAACCCACGCCTGAAATAGCCTGATATGAGGGATTTGATAGTTAAAAACATAAATTATGCCATCATTATCCTATAGATAGATGCATAATCTATCTATGCTCTATTTGTCCTTGACAGTAACAGTGTAAATGGGTTTTAGACTGTCACTGGTTTAGCACTGTCAATAATACTGTACCTGCTGTGTCTTCTAAAGCACAGAACCAATTTTAAACTCCTTGACAGTAGCAATTACACTTTGAGTGTTCTATTGTAAGATATAAAACATCAAAACACTTAAGGGGCCAGCACACAGAAATGCATCGCCAGCAAAGCCATTGTTTTGTTGTAGCTGTTTTTCTAGCAAGTTTTAGACGCACATAAAATTTCAGATGTTCTCAACCTTTCAGCGCAACGCGTGGAGCCGCACTGCTCTTCAGGGCTTTACTTGGATCAATCAGCCAATCAAATCAAGCAAGAGGCGGGCTTTACTACTTTAACAATTTCTTCCTGTTGCTTGAGAAGCCAGGCAAATCTCTCTGGTGAATGCCGTTTACTATGCCGATAGGTTGGACCGTGAGAAAGCTATGGAGCAGGGGTGCACCCAGCCATGCTCCTCAGGCGCACCAGCTGTTTGGGCGCTTTTGAAGTGCAGAGGATCTATAGTCATGCGTCTCTGTGTGATCTGATCTCCACTTTAGTCAGTATAAACATAGAACTTGCCATTCTTCATGGGACTTCCACCATCTATATCGAGGTCTGTGAAAGGTCTGGCAATTTTCTTTTCATAAAACACTGACCCAAAAAATCTAACTCTTCACCCCTCAACTGGAGGATTTTTTAAAAATTGTTTTTCCCCGCTACCTTGTCCAATTTCTTTCATTTTCTAGTTTAGCATCATTCAAGCAATCGGTGATTGATCTCTGAGAATCTTAACCTGAAGGAATTGAGAAAGTAAGTCCATCTTGGTAAAGCTGATAACACATTTACTGTATCTCACGCAAAACACAACACAAATTCAGTCTTCATCTCATATTGATTGTCTGTTTTTCTTATCTTGTTCTCAATTCTTTCTACTTTAAAACAGGTGCATGTTTCTCCTTCTGCGACTTTCCCTTTGATTCACTCTTCTCTTTCCTTAGCATGACGCTGCAGAGGAGTCATCGCTCTTTAAAGGCAAGAAAACAAGTTCAAGCAGACTGCTTCAGACTCCACACCACGACCATCTAGAATCTGAGAGAAACCGAGGAAGAGGTTTGGACCCATTGACGTCCACGAAATAATCCTCTGCTTAATGTAGACGAATCCAATTATGACATAATAATAAAACTGGTATACTAGACAGATTATGATTGAAAGGACCTACCATTTCCAACTCAACTCCCCCAAGATTGGGGGTGTTTTCTTACGTTTTCCAGATTCAGTCTTTCCCCACCTGCCTAGAAATGTCCTTCTTCTCCAGACCACCTGACACAGTTCCTACCTGCCGTGTATGTCCTGCCTGTTGATTCTCCTGTCTCTGCCCATTGCTAACTGTAAGCTGGTAAGTCAGTGGACTCCGAGCCAGCTACTTGTTGCCCATTACAACCCATTACAGAAAATAGCTGGCAGCATTGGATGTCTTCTAGCCTGCAGTACTGTATATGCCACAATAATACCAAGCTGAGCTCAGTCAGACCAATACAATGATGTTTATGGAAGTCAAGGTATGCCGTGTGACTGAACAGTTATTTTTCATCCCATTATTTTGAGACCGCAAGTTAATTTTCTCATTATCTCTGGACAATAAAGAGATTTTCTCATGATTTTGGGTTAATTATCTCATTATCCTGACAAATCAACTTTGTTATTCCGAGATATCAACATAATTAACTCATGATTTTGAGATAACGATTTTAAAAAAGTAACTGCAACGACAGACAAACAGAGCCAGGCAAATCCCTGCTTTCACCCTGAAGTGGGTGATGGTGATGATGATCAGCAGCAGGATGTGCAGTGCAGCGTGATTATTTCATGACAAAACCCTTCTGAAGTGAGATGAGCAACTATACCTTGATGGCTATTAAGGTTCCATTCCAATAAAACATGAATACCTGCTGTGTATGAGAAGGTCAAGGGAATTAAGTGAACATGCTCAGAGCTCTCAAGAATGAAATTAGCACATATCTTGAGTGAAAGTTTACACCGGCATACTGCTTGTGCATGAGGCACAGATCCACTGCAGGTTATTGTTGAAAAAAACCCTGCACTTGTCCCCCACACTGGCAAAAATAAGGTGGTGGTATGCATTCAAGCTGAATGTCTCCTCAAGAGAAGTATTTTGTCGACACTTTAAATCTTGCAGCATGGGGTTTGAAGTGGCCCATGCCCACGCCTTCTACCTGCAAAATAATTGTTTTGGTTTTTCTTCCTTTAGCACTTTGGCATGACTGTTTTGAAGAAAAAATACCTCATGCACAAACATATTAATGTCCTAACATGGGATTGTTACTTCAGTAATCTATACTTATATGTGCAGACTGGCTAGAGACCAGCATAAACTATCAATTTGTAAATCCTATCAAATGTTACATATGTTGTACTTATCAGAAATTGGGACTCTGGTGCAGGAGTCTGTTTGCATATTTTGAGAATGATCGAAGTGTTGTTTGTGATAGGCAATTTTTGTGATATGCATGGCTGTTGAGCTGTTGTGCTAAAATACAAGAATTTTGGAAGGAGGTTTTTAATATGATATCAAAAATGTTGTTTGTGGAAACTATGGTATTTTATATTTATCCTCTGGATCTTAGTTTGAGAGCAACACAGTATACTTTTAAATTTTGTTAGGGTTTTGACCTCAGTACATTAACCACAGTAAGCAAGACTTTGCAAGTGCCAAGGCAAGTGTTAACCTATGAGTCCCAATAGCATGGCAATTGTTTTAACTGTAAGGAATCAGTCCATTGTCGCTTAATGAGACAAAATCTCCAGCTTTCTCTACAAAAACGTGATTTGTGGACTTCTGTAACGTGTCTCCATGGAAAGGAGGAAACTGATTCGACAGCAGGTAAAGTCCATGCATTTAAAATGCTTTCCTTTCCCCCGACCACATTTTATGTCTTGAGCATACATTTTGTCCTAATTGCTAAACATATCTATGACCTCTAGAAATCAGATTTACATTACCTCTCACATTTTATGTTTATGCCTATAATACAAAAATAAATATTAAATAAAGTTAACCAGTTTTACTGAGAACTGGTTAACTTTATAGAGAAACGTGTTTTTTGGCCAGATGTGGTCCTGCTCAACAGAGAAAAAATCGATGTCAATGAATGACCTGCTGGCATATGTGTAGGTGGTGTAGTCTATTATTATTATTCTGACATTTTCCCTGTTGTCTATAGTCAAAACGTCTTGGGCTCTGAACACAAATCTGTGATTTATAATTTTCTAACTTGCTAAGACAAAAGTTCTTAAATGCATTCCATTAGAGAAACTTTTACACTGCAAATCACTTAGGCTTTATGAATTACAGAGCCCCAGAAGGATCACAGATAGAAAGAATATTTATATTGAAGCCTCGAAAAATGCTATTACATGCCCACAAGATACAATTCGTTCACACGTTTTAATTAATTTGTAGCCACGAGATACTACTTTGTTCCCACATTTTAAGTCCTACAGCAAAGCAAGTACACATTTTGACCGTTTGAAATCTACTAAGGGACAGTTTGCATTAACATTCCGCCCCAGTGTTGAAAAGGGACAGATGATGTCATTCTGAATATTAAGTAGCCTGGCACTCCAATTGGGCCATCCTGGAAAAATTAACAAATCTCCTACTGAGTACACAACTCTACATACACTTTTGTGTGTTTATCAAATGTACAGCTTTGGGGAAGAAGCTCTGGTTAAGGCATTCTGTCCTGCCTCCGAGTGATCTTCCAGGGAGGGCGACACTAAAAAAGATGGTGAGATGGGTGGAGTGGGTCATCCGTAATCTTGATTTCTTGTGAGATGGTGCATTGTGTGTATATGGTGTCCAGTCTGGGGGGTTTGAAGCCTTTGATCTGTGATGCTCTGTTTATAATTCTGTCTATTTCCTTTACCATACCAGACGATCGATAGTGACAGAATGCTCTGGATTATGGCTGTGAGAATGTGGACCAGTAGACCCTGGCTAACTCATTTTTCTGAGTTGCCTCAGGAAATAGACTCTCTGTTGAACTTTTTGCATTTGATGGTCGGCGTTGAGGTCCCATTTCAGGTTATTGCTGATGTGTATGCCAACGAACTTGAATGAGTTGGTTATTGTACTTGGTTGGCTGTCAATTTGACTCTGAAGACAATTATCATTTAAATTGTCTTTTTTACATTCAGGACCAGGTCATTTTCCCTGCACCAGTTGACTGACTTCTCTGCCTCCAGTCTGTAGGCCTCTTCATTGTGTTTTGAGATCAGTCCTACAATAGTGGCGTCGTCCCTGTATTTCAGAACCCTGATGGAGTTTGCTGTTGATCTGAAATCATTGGGACCCTTTCAGGGGTTTGATCCCTAGGTTAGAACCATTGGACTCAGGGCTGGACTGGGAATGAAAAATGGCTGTGGACTTTTTGACTCAGGCTGAAAAATGGTTTGTCTCTAATTTGTTAATGCTAAGTACTAACGTGTCAATAATCATAACCATTCATGCATAACAATGACTTGAAAGTTTACTGTAGCACGTCAATCTTTTTTTTAATGTCCCTCTTCATCCAGGCTGTGATTGGTTGGTTCACGAAAAGTGACACTGATGACCTCATCGACTTTATGAAAAGTTGAACATTTATGAAGAAATACACATTTGGGCAGCACCACTTACTAATAATGTGACGTCTAGTAATCATTGATGTCTGAGAGCAACACCCGGCCTGGTATGGGCCCTTGATCTTGTCATATCTTGTTCATGTCATATACAAACCTTATGGCCTTCCTGCCTCCCGTCCCCTTGAAATTTGACAATTTGATCCTGTAAACTGTGTGCCCCTGTCTGAATGCAAATGTCCCCCCTTCCTGCCTTTTGTTTCCATATGTAATTACTTTCTGTCTGATCACTGCCTTCCCTTACCCTTTGATCACTCTTATTGACATACTGTCTAAACACTGCTTTGGTTTTCTGTATAAAAGTGCTTCGATTTGATTTGCTCGATGTCAGCTCACTGGCACAGATGCGCTCTGTGCTTGTGAGTTCACCAGTGTGCTGGCATGCTTCAATAAACTCACACCAGCATCAGACTACATCAAACTTCTGAAGTGGACTTGAATGATTTCTTCAACAACATGTTTCAACAAAAGGCACCCGATGTAGCTAAATACTCAGCTAGCCAAACCCATTCATCCATCCATCCATCCTCAGCTAGCTAAACCCAAACCTTGCTTATCTTATCCCTATTGTCTTCTGTCTTACCGCTTCAGCTGCAGAACCTTGACTAGCAGTTAAACTGGGAGTGTTGGGCTCACTGGGCTGCTCTCTCTGCTTTCTGCTGCCAGTGCGAATTCAAATTCGAATCGAGGGTCTAAGGACAGAGGTTGTCGTATATTGTAGAGATTGTAAAGCCCTTTGCGGCAAATTTCAATTTGTGATATTGGGCTAAGTAAATAAAATGGAATTGAACTGAAGTGCCTCCGGACTCACTAGGCTGAGATGATTGACTGGGAATGGTGCCAGCATCAAGGGACTTCTTCTTTCTCAGCTTTTCAGCACCACCTTTCCATTTTTGTCTCTTTTTATTTGCACGTCTTTCTCCACTCCTAGTTATCCGTGTAATGTGACCCCATAACAGAGATGGGAAAGGGCCCAGGTAAAGTTAGATTCAACTGGGCCAAAAGTAATTGGCTGGGAGAAAAAGGTTGACAGATGTAATACCCAGTCACAGTGAGCTGGCAGCCCACTTGCCTTGACCAGTCAGTAATCAAAGACACATCTCTCTCGCTCCTGCTTTGTTTTAGAATTCTGAGGCAAACAGAAATCGGGAAGAATATATTTACATTTCAATCCAATCAAAGAGTGACTGCATAGTGAATCTAGACCTACCTCGCTGTCTGCTGTTATTTCCTTGCTAACGCTGACTTCAGTAACATGAAGTTTTGGAAGCGAGCAAAGCATGCAGATGTCTATGTTCACTTCTGCCCGAGCTGTCACAACATCACAGACATCCATGTGGAATCTCTCTCGCTCTCTCAGTGGGATCAGGCTTTCACGGGGCTGCTGCTGCTGCTGCTGCAGAAATCCTCTCTAGATCATTAACAGTTAAAAAACTGTCTGCACTACTTTGGACAGAAACAAATTAAAACCACCACAGCTCCTGTGTGTATTACAGTAAATAGAGAGACTGTGTTTTATTGGTATTTCTCTTTTCAAAAGTCACAGTCTTGCTTTAAGCAGTAATACATTTCTGTGTGATAAATGATCTATGGTTCATGAAATGCAAAACACTTTTTCTGTATTTGCATCATTTGGATCCAAATTTCAATACTGATCAGCCTACTGCCTTCTTTTATATGTCATCCTCTGCTACCCTCAACCAGTTCATTTTTCCTCTCTGTACGCTATCCAAGATGCTGAAATATATAAACGCTTTGGGGAATAACCATGGGGGGAACAACAGATTAAGGCCCAGTTGGAGAAAACTTATTTTCACATCAGTTTTGCTCTCCTGGCCATTTCAGAAATAAAGCAGCCTTATCGACAACAAAATAGGGCTGATAGTACTTCTCTGTGAACCATTTTCAACCTCATGACACCGTGATGCCATTCCCGATTTTGACTTGAATTCTTGATCACCATGTTGAACTTAGAGTAAAATCCCTTCCTTTCACACAGTATAATATGCTTCCTCAACATCAAGAAATAGAGTCACTTGCCTTTTCTTGCTGTCATTTAATTCCTTATCAATGACTCAGACACATAACTCATTCTTTTGTTTCCCTTCGCTTCCTCAAAACACTTTGACACTGAAATTAACCCCTTATTTTCCAATATATTACTTGCATGAGTGGGAAGTGACTGCATTAACTATAACCTGATGTAACATCCTGTTAGTCTTGTCTACTGTTTTCCTGTTTTACTTTGATACTAACCCCTCCTGTCATTTCAGTTCCTGCCCTCATGTCTCTCCTGCCCCTAATTACCCACACCGTCACCCAGTTACCTGCCCCTGGGTTCTCCCTAAGTCAACCCCTTATACTTCCTACCTTCCTGTCTGATTTGTTTGCTTGCCTCAGACTGTGTATGACTGCCTGGCTCTTTAGTAAAGACTTTCCTATTTGAACTTTACTCTGTTCTGTTCTTTTCTTTGCTTCTGAGTCCCTGTTCTCACCAGTCATTACACCTGATGGATTACTGGAATCCTTATGGCCTTCTTATCGGAATCACTAATGCTTCCTTCCACCTGCTCTGTAACTTTCTTAAATACTTATATCTCTCATATCTCTTATCTGTTTTTACGTAACAACCCTGTCTCCTAGAAATGTATTGCAGCATCAAATAAATTTAATGATGGCCAGATTATGTTTAATGTAATGAGGGAATGTTGTTTATTAACATCTGGCAAGTGGCAAAATGTTGATACTGAACGTATATGTACTGACAATTGATCTCGTTTTTTTTCTGCCAAAATATTGGATCTTGCGATAAACCCATAATGGTTATGTTTAGGTACTGGCAATAATACGTTCAATACGATAAAAGCAGTGACTTGAAACACAAAGGCTTTAAAGTTTAACCAAAAGCACAATCTTTCTAAAATTTCAAACAAAGTGCCCAAACCTCATCACTTCTGGTTCGAATCCTGGACTCTGGTGTCACGGACCTCTGTTTTATACGGCTGCCCCTAATCCCGACCACCTCCTTGTGATTTATGTGCAGTAAATAAATGTAACTTTATTTACTCAAAAAAACCAAAACGTTGCCTCTGAACATAATCCAGGCAGCAATAACGTTGTAACAACTTACATGGGAAACAATTATATGAATGTAATATCTAGGTTGCACTTAACTTCTTACGTAACTTATGTTATTCATTATGTGAATAATTTAATATTTTCCTAAAATCATCCATTTATTTTCCCTCATCTCAGCTCTCCCAAAGACAAAATAAGATCCATTAGCCTGTCAACATTTTGCCATTTGCTGTGGGATAAGAAGTCATTTCTGGTGTTTTCCCCCCTTTCCCTTCCTCTGAGAGGTTCTCTGAACTGTGGGCCTTACAAAAGACCATTGTCCCATCTTTGTCCTCATTACTTATTGCTAACACTAGATATTAATATTCTCTTTTATATGTTCTCATCTTTTTAATCATTCCATATTCACGTTCCAATTTCGTCACACAATCTTTTCCAACAGTTTCTCTTTGCTTGGCATTTTGTTCTTTTTTTACCTACTGTTTGTAACCTACCGTGCTCTCATACATGATGTGTATCCTTTAGCCTTCTGAAAGCCTTCTCTTTTGTTGCAGAGGAACATATCTCACATCCTTACAGTAGGCTACCACACCTTTCTACCGTTTGCTGTCAATAACTGTTTCAAGAATCATTAGGTCAGGTCTAGGCTCCAGAAGGGATCAGTTTGAAAGACTGCTGCACTGCCATGAGTGCATGCTAATTTTGCAACTACACAACCTCTGTGCTTCAGTCACGTAGAGTCACAGTAACCAGATAGTTACGGATACCACTGTTATCTGTATCCCTTCATTTGTGGTGTACAAACTGGACCAATTTAAGATCTTACTGAACATATACTGGACTATTAACCCAGTGAATTAATAATCATTCACATTTGTGCAATGTTGTTTGAATAAACTGCTTCAATTTTCAAAAATTCAAGTTACTTTGAATTTGCTTTTATTTGTAAAACTTCAAAGTGAAATCTATGAAATGTGAAATAGTCTAGTTCTGAGTCATGAAAGTTTTCTAGTTTTTAATGGGGACGTATCTTCGAAAGCTTTTAAGCTGCCTGTCCCTAAAGATCGAGCCAAATACCGGTCTGTAATTTATGAAGATTGAGGCAAATGTCTACTTAATTATCCTTCAGGAAAACCCTGAAGCTTAAAAGCCACTGCTCTATATCTGACACTGCACCCAGCGAAAGAAAATGTCTCTGTTGAAGTAAATGATTTGTTCTCTGCTTACTTCTTACTTACTTGTTCCAGCTGGTATCTACTTTTAAGAACCTGTGAACAAACTGACACATCATGGAGAGATGATCTATGTTTGTCTTATCAAAATATGTCACATCATCTTTTTTTTTTTGCAAAACCAAGGTAAAGTTGTTGGTAAATAACTTAACGCAAAGAACATTTATCAAACATTTGCGAACCAGGCTTAAAAGGAACAATCCCATCATGTCTAAAAACATGAGGTGTGAAACGGCTGTCGGCGGCTATGGCTTAGTGGAAGAGTGGGTCATCCACCAATCAGAAGGTCAGCAGTTTGACCGGCTTCCCCCAGCCCACATGTCGAAGTGTCCTTGAGCAAGATACTGAACCTCAAATTGCTCCCGAGGTGTGTACGTGTGAATGGTTTATTTCCTTTGTACTGAATGTGATATTTAGTGTGTGAAGCGATTTGAGTAGTCAGAAGACTAGAAAGGTGCTATACAAGTACAGTCCATTTACCAAACCTTTCAGTCAAACAAAGAGCTGGTGAATATGACAGAAATGTCTGTGATCATGACTATTACAAGGAAAGGGACTGGATGATACACTGTCTCTCATTTGTCGCATTGTCGACAATGTGACGGTAGCTCATTAACTGTAGTACATGCTACCCTTAGGAGTCAAACAAGGAACATTCTGCTCCCTCTTGTTTTTCTTCCCTCTAATTTCCTGCCAGGAAATCTCCTTACATGAAAACCTTAAGATGAATCAGCTGCACCTGGTGGGAGCGGTCAAAAGCATTGCTAGTCCTTTCTATCACACACCTGCCAACCTTTCAGAGTTATGATGTACCACCTTAAGTACCTGATGTATGTTCATGCATTACACTCAACACCAACATTTGTAGTGAGTAGTGCTTGCTCTCTCTATCTCTACAGTAACTGCTATGGCTGATAGCATGCACAAATGAATAAGCCCTGCTGCATAATAGTTTATAAATCATTTCCACACTGTAAACAAGGACATTATCTAAAGAACAAGGAATTCAAGTGCTTTGCTTATTGGTTAGGTTTAAAGATGATTGGCCTCTTTTGTCGCATTTAAATAAAATCAGGACTCATACCAGGGTATTCTGGTGTCAAAATGTGGAGATGCTACAGAGGTGCAAATAGGTTTTCTGTTCTGCAATCGCTGGATCCAGCAGCTCAGAGGGGTGAAATGTTACAGCCGAAGCATGATGACAGAGTGACAAAACCAGTAAGATGAGATGCCACATAATGATGTGCTTCATTTGCTGTTTTGTAGATAAAAGAGAGATTGATTTAGTTTGAAAAGGCTAGATCTATGGTAACGCATACTAAAACAGAAAACTGACATATAAATACAGAATAATGTTTAAGGTCTTGTTTAGAACAAAATTATTCTCAAACATGCTCCCTTCTCAGTACAATACAGCCACAGACTGCAGGTATAGTAAAGGGAAGATGAAGGGAAGCTGGAATGCTCTCCACACAACCTCTGCTGGACAAAAGAAAGTCTGACACCATTAGCTGGTAAGTTGCAAGCTAACAATAATAACATTACTTTACATTAAGAGCAGGTTTTCGACAGCCTTTAAATGTAATTAAAGTAAAATTATTTTTCATGCAATTAAAACTAGATTAATCCAGGGTTTTCACTCTCCAGTTAATTTTAAGAGTGATGCACATAACTGGGTGAAATCGTCTCTTCTGGCCACAAATGTGCCTAAGTATCTAGTGTAAAATCATCAAGTAAGAGACTTGCCTTCACCCACCTGCTGGAGATCAACGTTTTGCATGAAAAGCATGAAAGAAATGTCTGGTGGATAAAAAATAGAAGGCATCATACATGATGGTTTAACTTTGTTCAGAGCAGTAGTATAATAAATGAGAATCACTGTAACGTAAGTATTAGGTGCATATTCAACTGGGGTTACCTGTAAAGCAAAAATATGAGTGCAAGCAAAAATATTAAATAAGATAATGAAAAATAATAACATCAAGCATTTGACCCCGAAAAGGATTATTTGCAAGAATCATATGTCTTTGGAAATGTTTTATGAATACTGTTGACTTATTATTATCTCTGCGAAGTTATCTTAAAGGGGCAGTTCACCAATTCTAAACATGAAAATCTGTTTACTCATTGTAGGGAGTACTACTCAGTCTTCTTTGGCTCTGGAGAAGCTTTGTCATGTCTGTGAAATTGACCCCAGTGATGTCTTAAGGGTTATTTCAGCTTGGGCTTCAAATTTTAACTGAAAACTTTAACTGAACAAACTAGGTTTGGAAGACATTGGCATTGACCAGGCATGGAGAGCCTATGAAAGATGAGAACATTTAGTTTTTTTTAAATGCTATACTAGGGGATAAAGTCAGGATATCTGGGAATCTATGATATCTATCTCTGCTGCTTTGATTTTGACCATTTAAAAAAATAGCAAGTCCCCCAACTTTTCCAAAGTGCAACTAAAGAGCCTCTATTATGGGTGTTTCTCTTAATAGATTGTTGAACACTTTTGTAAAGCCCCCCTTTTTTCAATTCAAAAAAGCTTTATTTTAAAAAAATGGTACTGGGATTATTTACAGTATGTATTGTACTTAGAAGTTCTGAAATGAGTATCATCAACACTTTGTAATAACAATAATAGAAAAAGGAACAAACAGACATCATGGAATCATATAGAGCTATGAATGTTACATTGCTTCCTTTGTTTTTCTCTTTTCTCACAAATTTAATTCATGTGGTGCACATGAGACATGAAAACTAAAACTTGACATCTATTTCATCATCGTCATAGTGTATAAAAGTGAAATGTACATTGGCAAATTACAAAAAAGTAAAATGTACAGTTATACATTTAGTTAAATTAAGACATGAAACGTCAATAAAGAAAAAGCTAGGATAAATAATGAACTAGTAAAAACAGAAAAAGGAGAAAGGATACATAATGAAAAAAATTAAATATAGTAAAAATAATAATAAAGTTAAGCAGATTAATAAAAAAACATAAATATAACCAAAAATTACAGAAAAAATAAGGTGCACAAGCATTTACTTAAATCTCTTTGAATATCTCCTGAAGCAGACTAATTTATGAATGAAATATGAAATGTACCCATTAAGATTAGTAAGCCAACAGCCGCTTTTATTTTCTAGTTCGTATTTATAAAGTAGCCTATAAAATAACTTCAGTGTATGGTTTGTTTGATTAGCAAAATGTGTTACAATGTTTCTCCCAATCCAGGAGCCTACAGACTACATGTTCTGTCTCTCTTTCCAGTCTCTGACAATGTACAGGACGTGGACACCTGGGAATTTATAATAAAACAAGATACACCCAGTGTCACACATTAGAAACGTTTTGAACAGACGTCATAGGTTACTCCATCGTCCAATCGTATCGCTCTAAAAGTAAAAAAAAAACAAACCCGTAGTACGCTACGCTTCTCTTCTGCGCAGACTCACACGCAGAGGAAGAGACAGGTCTCGCTTCCCACAGAGGATTTAAAGTCTCCTTAAAAAGGTAAAAAAAAGAACCACTCTCTGGGACTCTCAATGGTAACAAGTGTAGATAACGTTTCTATCGCCACTGTCTATATGTAGAACATCGACGCTGTAACCACGACTGTTTTTTTGCGTTCTACTTATGTTGTTATGCTAACCGGTGAGCGCTAGCTAATCTAGCTAACATTACCAAGTAGTAGTTAGCTTGGCACCTTCCTGTAAAGCTAACGTCAGCTTTGTGTCGTTCAGCAACATTGGCTCTGGCTCGTGTGTGCCTTTGGCCGATCACATTCACGCTCTGAAATGTTTAGGCAAACCCGGACACGCGAGTCTGAGACTGACTATAATTCATACCTCTAACTACTTGTCAGAGATAATATCTACAAGAATTGCATGGCAGGTGAACACTGTCTGCGTTGCAAGTTGGAAGGATGGACTGTCGAGGTTACCGTAGGTTGCACAAATATACCGTTACAGTATATAAGGTGGATGAATTGTCTAACGTCGCCAATCGTTACTGTACCCTCCTTCTGTTCAGGGTATATGTGAGCAAAGCGTCCTGTGGTCTTACTTAGGCAAGGGAAGCTCATTTGTATTGTACATTTAATCCACAGAGAAAATTGCTTTAAATAATGCATAAACAACATTAAATACAGCAGGAAATACAACGACACACATTTAAAGGAAGGACACGGTTTTAAAGGAAATTGTAGCAGGGAGTTGTAACATAAAAAACAGGGAAGTAATCACAACATAGCCAAAGATAAATGCGATGCATATGATGATGATGATGCTCTTTGGGGATAGTATCAAAATGCTTTAATCCGTTAGTGTAGACACTGGGGACGGTTAGGAGATTGCTGTTAGAAGTTTATTTTGATAAGTCCCCAGGTCATGGGGAGATTTATAGAAAAGCAGCAGTAATTTGAACTCTCTCTGGGATCCATTTAGTTGATGATTTTCTGATGAATTTAAGTTTTAGTTACGCCTAATGTAACGTATGTAGTGCAGCTTACTAAAACTGTCTACTCGGATTATCAGATCATTAACAACTCTTGTCACTGACTAATCATGAATTGTAATTATGATCAACTACTTGCAGCGGTTGTTGCATGACAGTCTGATACAGTCTGATGTTCAACTACAAGAACAGTGAGCATAACGCTTAACCCACTTCATGCTTCAGATCTTCACTTTAAAGTTAAAATGTTAAAATGCAACTGTGCGGGCAACCCCTTTTTTAGAGCTCTCCCATAAAAAGTCAGAAACTGAGAAACCTTAGCTGTTAGCTACTGAGCCACCTTTTTAGATGGCTGTATATCCTTCATAGGGTTAAACATGCTTGAGGAAGAATTGAGCCAATGTGCTTGAGTTTCACATACGCTGTTCTGAAATGAATATGCACTGCTTTGATAACTGCAAACGTTAGCTTCCTTTGTTGTTCTGAGGATGAATATAAATTTGATACTATCTTCTTTTTATTTTTGTTTCTGTATGTGTCCTTATGTTTTCTGCATCAGCTCTTAGGAGCTCATCACCACCAGTAAAGCTGTATAAGCACCGGGTTGACGGGACCGAAGGAAGTGGCGCGTCGTACGGGGAGCTGCCTGCGGACATCGCCATGAGTTACAAACCCATTGCTCCTGCGCCATCTGGCTCCAACCACACACCTCCAGGTTCTAACACCACACAGCTTGAACGCTGGACATGCAGTTATTGGCCCTTTACCATTTCTCTGTCATGGATATAAAACATTTTACGCCATGGAAAATAATTCAACAATCTAATTCCCACTGTAAATCAATGGTAGTCTTGCCATTATTAGAGTGCCAGTAACCATAGCAACAGTACAGATTGTAAAGCCCTTTGAGGCAAATTGTGATTTGTGATATTGGGCTATATAAATACAATTAATTGAAGACAATATCATCATCATGCTGTCTTACTCCCCACATCACCACACCTATATTACTGGCATAAAAATAGTAAAGTGATAAAACTCTCTGAGGTGTCTGAGTGTAAAAAATAATGACCTCCAGCTTACGTGTACCAGGAAGCCTTACAGTGAATGATTATGTATACCTTACTGAGATTTAAATAAAATGTTTCAGAAGGCAAGTTTCTTTTCATTGTTTTTGTGTTACAAGTTCCAGTTATAGTGTGTTACATCTATTCTCCTCCTCTGTCCAGGCTCCTCTGTGCCCTCTCCATCTCTGCCCTCGTCATCCAACTTTAGGCCGGCTTTTAGTGACTTTGGCCCCCCCTCCATGGGCTTTGTTCAGGTATGTCTGCAGTACAACTTTCCATACTGCTGTGTTGTCTCATACTATGTTAATATCATAATACATACGTTCAAGCAAAGCAATAATTAATCCACAACCACTCTTAAAGATGTTTTTTTTATGTGGGCTTGTACAAAGGGTAGAGCTTTAACATAACACCATGGCTCCGTCAGCCACTTTGCATTAAAGTCATTAGTAGGGCTGAAGCAGTAAAGTACCTACAAAGCAAATGAATAAATAATGTCTCACAATATTGCATACCAGTTGTCTTATTTGTGAGGCACAAAGTATAAATGGTTTAAGAAAACGCTCCAGCCCAGGGTGATCCAAACACGCCCTTGGCTATTGTTTGAAAACTGATCGTTAATTGTGAACTCGCTTTTATTTTGAATTTTAAGATGATTTTTTTTCTTTATTTGCAGCAGCAAAGGTCCCATTACATTTTTAGGTTTAGTGGAGTTTTGTACCTGTGCACTCAACAAAAAGACAAAAACAAAGGCACAATCAGCAGTTGAGTTGAAGTAGAATGTTTATTATAAACTTCAGATATACATCAAGATGGAAGAAGAGAGTGTTTCTGTTAATTCACCTTCAAAAACCTTCAGAAAATGAAAGTATCTGCAGACAAACTGGTCTTTCTGTATTCATGGAGTACAGTAAATACTGACAGCGCTGGAAGGCTGTTACTGTGAGGCATCTGCAGGCATGTGAGGAGTGTTGAGATAGCCAAGAGGGTGAGGCTGACATGTTGCTTGATTGAAGTGCATGTAACTATGAAAAACAAACTAACAAAAAAAGCATATATTTTTAAAAAATTTTGTTGAAACCATGGAAAAGAGGAAAACATGGCAATGAAGAGGATAGGGATAATTACTTGAGTCGTGTAGTTGCAGTTCTACTGAGAATCATTTTGACTTAATATCTTGAAAATAAAGAGGCCCTGTGCTTTCCTCTATTTTACATCACACTATATCATATTAGCAAGAGTCTACATTTTTCATTGTTCTTTATCTTCACTTGTGTGCTGGATTTCCAGCTGTGACAAGTCTTGATGGGTCTTTTTTTTTTTTTTTTTCTCCCCCAAACATGACATGTTTGTAAAAATACACAAACAGCCTGTCAAAGTGTCTCAAGGGTCCACCTACAGTGAGCTTCTGTCTGTCATTGAGGAAATGAGCCGTGAGATCAGGCCTACATACGCTGGGAGTAAGAGCGCTATGGAGAGGCTAAAAAGAGGTATATTTTACTTGTCAAAAACACATACCTGTTTTCGGTCATGATTTGTGTGTGTGGTGTGTATCGTGAGTAGTTAATAAAAGTGCTTTCTTCTGAAGCCAGGAGAAAAGACAAAAAAAAAAAAGATAAGGAAAAACATTGGTTGATTTTGCTCTTATTGTTATTATACTTTTTTGTAATACAAACCGCAGTGGGGTTTGTGGGACACCAAACAATTAGGAAGTGAAGCCAATGTCAACAAAAAAACCAGGGTTAATGATCTGTTTTAAAGATTTAAGACACAAGTCCCTGACAGACAGCTTATGTCAGATGTTTAAATGTGGTCTTAGGAGGAAATGATCATGGCTACTCCTGTTTTTGCACTCTTTTTAAATTCTTATGGATAGTAATGCAGATCTGTAGAAGTAATGGACTGGTGTGATTGGCAAAGAATCACACGCATTAGAAACCTCAGTAACTGCAGTGGCTGTGGTGTTAATTTACCAGGCAGACAGACCCCAGTTAAGCCTTAAACTCGACCTGCAGGCTGCAGCCCTATCAGCAGCAATGTCCGTCTTGGATGCATTAGATTTTTGTACTAGACTCCGACAGAAGGCAGAAATTGAAATGAATGAGATAAATAGCAAACATAATTGGAAGCAAACTGTTTAACACATCCTTGCATCTTGTGTTGGTCTTCAGGTATAATCCATGCCCGTGCACTGGTCAGGGAGTGTCTTGCAGAGACGGAGAGAAGTGCCCGCACATAACCTTTTGGAAAGGTCCCTTCACCTGTCACTCTTTCCCTGTAGAAGCCTGGCCTCATTAAGGACCCCATCGTCTGTTTTACAACCCGTTTTTATCCTCCCACCTTTTGCGTTTTCCTCGCTGGCTTTTTATAGTCGCATTATGTCCTTCTTGTCACTGTTCCTTTCATTCCACCACACCCATTTTGTTCATTACAAACTTTCTGTGACCTTTTGGGGTGTATGCAAAATGCAGTTTTGTATCTATTTTGAAATAAGAGTTTGGGGAATTTCACCGCATTTGTATGTAGGGCAAAAACCTTTGTAAAATGGATGGGCATGTTTGAAGTATTATTTGTTCAATAATGGAAATTGACCAAGACATTTTGGTTTTTTAAATTATGAAATCAATGTTCCAGCGGCACCTGTGCTCAAGTTTCTATTCTGAACATCACTCTGCAACCACTGAATATTTTTTGTTAATCTGAGCATCTTGAATATACCCCATTTCTATTCACCCTTGCTTTGTTTATCATATTTGGTAGTGTAAACACAAAATAGATGTTTCTCAATCCCAAGAACTCTGTACATCTCAAGTCAGTTTGTTAGTATGGAAATTTTGTAAACCAGATTTTTGCAGTTCGGTATGTATATCTTAATTAAATAACCAAAAAAAAAAAAAAAACGCGGTTTCATTTGTGAAACATGATTAATAGGCTGCTATGGAATTAGTGGGCGGATCTTCTTGTCAAACTGATTTATCCGACAGCGATAGACACCTTTCTAGGACAGTTCTTTCATTGACCTTTTGAAATAGCAGTTTGACAAAGAAACTCTTGGCACACGACTCACGTACTATACATTTTGCAGGACATTGAGCTCATGGAGTAGACTCCATCTCCTGATGAGTATGTGAGAGCTCTGAAAGACTTTACAGTAAGTATGCTAAGAATGTGTTTTGTCCATTTGTTTTATGTAATATTGTGGACATCTTTTACACAGGATTGTACTGATTATTCATCTAGTTGAAACAATACAAGAGGACATTTTTCCTATTTTGCTTCAAATCATCTGTCTGCATGTCACAAATCAAAAAAAATAATAAGTGAAGCAGGGGATAAACATTTATTTTCAGTTACATAATCACAACCTCACGAACATCTCACTTCAGACAAGTTGGCCTACTGACTTGCTTCACATGAACAGCAACAAGTAGCTCTTTCTAAGCAAGTGAAGGAGATACTGAGGGTTCTGTTGCATACACCTTGACAAAAACAACATAATGGTAGTATTTCTAACATAAGTACATAGGAGAAAGTAAAGCTAACAAGCCCATTTGTATTATGTGATGATTGTCACAGACAGCTCGGTTTGCCAGTCGCATCTACCCGGAGATAATGGTCTCCTGCTTATTCCAGTGCTTCTGCTGTGACCAAGACAGAAAAGGGGTTCTGGCGGTGCAAAGCAGGGGTGTGCATTTGAGTACATAGTGTGCCTTGTGCAAAAAAACAAAACAAATACAAGTATTCCTGGGTTTTCAAACAGGGAGCGTATTTTTGTCTGGAATCTTTTGAAAACTCTCCTTGTTGGGCTACAAATATGAATAATTTTAGGATTATCCAACAGCTCTGCACATATTTTAAGAGAAAGCAAGACAACATAAAATGCTTAAGCTACTTGTTTCTAATACTGTGGCAAATTGGTGTTTGCTATATAAATTGCAATTCAATGACTTTCCCCAAATAGCAGATAAATTCATCATTAAATCAAAAATTACATTCTCTCCGCAGCAAATCCTGTGAAAAATGTTGCTACGGGAAACATTCTGATGGCAGACCATTACTGTGAGTAAGTTACTTACCAAGAATGTAAAAACTTCTGATTCAGGCTACGTAAGAAAACGGAATTCAGACTTCCCTCAGATTGAAGACAACGATACTATAAACTAATAATGCTGCTAGTCAGGACAGACATGGTTTCTACGGGATTATGGGCTTTCAATAAAGTCAAACTGAAAACGTCAGCATGTCCTATATCATAGCATATCAAAAAGTGAATGTTAAATTTAGAAAGCGGGCGTTTAAAGAAATAAGGCAGGAATGAATTGCACCTTGGTATTTAAATGCGTGGCTAGTGGGTGCGTTTGTATATGTGACCTGACCGTGTGTGAGAATGTTTCTGCGTGTACCATGAAGGGACAGGTGGCAGAGTGTTTGGCTTGGGCGCATGGATAAAACTGAAACACCAGCAGTGTCTACCGTTTCTCCTCCATCTTGAATTTCACAGGCAAACTCTTGTTCCAACCCACTGTGAGATTCAACCCTGTGAGGAGGCAGAGCAGATATTTATTTTAATATCTAATGCATTGTAATAAATAAGCTTCAATGGAATATCTGGTAGCCAAGTTAGGAGATAGTCGCAGTAAAAACAACTAAACCAAATAAAAACCTCAAACTGGACTGACTGTAGTGGCAGTGGCTGGTGGTGTGTTGAATAGGCCTTTGTAGCGACCCTTTTCCTCCTTCTCTTTGTTGCGGATCCTCTCCTCCATGGCCCTCAGCTCCTTGACAACTGACGGCTCCAGAGAGGGATCCAGCTCCAACACCTTGGCGAAGTCCGCCCGTGCCTCTGCCTGATTCCACACTGCAGCATGGGCCTTCGCCCGCTTGTAGAAGGCCTTTACATTGTCTGTTAGAAAGGGGACAAAGAAAATTAATGACAATTCTTCACATGCACATATATGACCAGGGACATGGTTATCAACAACTTAATAAGATGAAATGATGAATTAACAATATTTACAGGCAGGGCTAAACCATTTTCTGTGACAACACACTTCATGCAATTTAAAGGAGGATGATAGATTCCAGGATAATAAAAATAGGAGCTTTTATTAAGCCAAAATAACAAGTCTACTGGCCGAATGGTAATTAATCACTACATTACAGTACACTTGTATGGCAGATTCATGAACCCTGATAAAACCTAGTTGTGTGTGAAGAAAGACAGTATAAGATAATAACCTGTTAGGTTGGATAAATTTAGTAAATGTAATCCATGTATAACAATTTATCGGTCTACCAGGTATATCATGCAGTGGTGGAGCCAACTTTCTAACCGTGCTCTATTTAATGCATTATAGCAACTAAGTGCCTTTAAAAACATGTTTGTTTATCATGGTACATTTTACTGTTTTTACTATGTAAGCTGTGCAGTTCATTTTCAAGTAAAATTGTAACTTGTACTGTTAAATACTGAGTATTGCTATATAAAAGTGACTACAATAGCTATTATACTGTATCAATAAACCACAGGGAATAAATTAATGAATTATCTGACTCAAAAAGACTAGTTTTTCAAATACAAATACAGTATCTAACTATTTCAGATCTGCTGATGTCAACACAGCGAAACAGCCCCAAAATATCGTGTACTCTGCGCTAAAAAACAAAATTACACCTGAAAAAAAGTAGCTGGGAAGGAGACAGTTATTGTTTCTTTCTGTAGCTGGTTCTTGTACAGCACCAACAACAAAGCCGTACCCTCATATTTGAAGATCAAGGATGTGCAGTGTTCGATGACTTCGTAGTACTGGCCCTGGAGTAGCTTGCACTGGCAGTAGTTGAGGAGCAGCGGTGTGATCATTTGGTCCAACTTTACCCAGGCTTCATCTCCAGGATGCTCCTGAAAGGGGCGACAGCAGTCACAGAGAGGAGTTAGAGAATGCATTTTATTGCAACTTTATGTGTTTACAATAAAGAAAATGGATACTCAAAAACTGGATCTGACCTTCATCTGTAGATTTTTGAGGCAGGCAATGCCATTGTAGTACTTCTCTGTGGCTTCTTTAATTTGGCCCTGTTTGAAAAGCATGTTGCCCTCCTCATGGATCTGAGGCACAAACTCGAGTTTCTCTTCGTCTGTCATGGCCCACACATCAAGCTGGAACGATCCTGGAGGCAGAACCTGAGCAGTGAAGGAGATTGAATCTCAGTGGTAGCTGGGCTGAAAACAGTAGTTGTTCTTAGTAGCACATAGCAACTCTATGTTAAATATATATTATGTTAAAAGTTTATTAGGCACACCTCTACAATCTAATGCAATTCATTAGACAATCCCTGCAATGAATCCTTATTAGTGGGAGGCTTATAAACTTCAGTTCTCGCTGAGACTGTGTTTTAGAGGTGTTCATCCAACTCTATGACAATGTTTGAGACCATAGTGGTGGTGTCATATTGGACTGCATTATACTGAGATGCGTTTACGATTTTTTTGTCACCCTCACGCATGTAAATATCAGAAGCACCTTTCATGTAATGCAAATGGGGGGCTGGGTATCAAACCTCAATACCTTTATGGTACTGACAGAAATGCGTTTGGAAAACAAAGTCTAAAAAACAACTGTTAAGCACCGAAAGCTGGCATCATATTTTTGGTCAGATTTGTGATCTTGTTGACTTGTTAAGTATCTATATATGTTAAATAGATACGTTCTGATATTTATCCAGATTTGACCCACTTTTTAACCATTTTATTTAGGCAAAGTTCTTGTGCAGCTCCTTCTGCTTTGACAACATTTAAGATTCGATAACTTTTGCTTTTCTTGTTCAATTAAAAAAACTGTTTTGGAGAGGAAAACCTTTCTCAAAGATATCAAAAAGAAAAGAAAAGAAAAGATTGGTATTGGTACCAAAAACTCAGGTATTGTGCGGGTGCTAGAACAGATCAAACAACACTCCACTCTGAATGCAACCCAGTAAAATACTACAATGGATATTAAACTCGGTGCTCGCCCCTGCCTGCTCACCTCCAGCAGCTCGATGCTGAAGACAAGAGGCTGTGGCCTGGCCTGAAGCTGATCCAGGTCCTTGTGCCCTAGAGAGTGGTGGGAGTGGATCTGGGCAATGCCGCAGCAGTGCCTCTGGCCTTCTAGGGGGTCCTTACCAGCACTGATGTTTCTCAGGGACTGGGACACAAGCGGGTAAAGTGCTGTGTGCTGAGGGGTGAACAGAAATGGTCAATGCACAGAAAGAACAAGATTGCTACCTTATCATATCCCAAATGGCCAGCTCACTAACCTTAGCGTCGCAGGTAAATTCGGCAATTTCGCCTTGTCTCATGGTGATGATCACCCTCTCCCATACAGCTAATTTAAACTTCTTGCCCAAGATGAGCTCCATGGGTTTGCTGTGGCCCCCCATGGACCTGGAGTCATCCAGCACTTTGCCATCACACAGGCTGGTGCGGTAGTGGAAGACCACCTGGTAAAATAAGAGATAGGATGAACAAGTGCAACATTAAACACTTCTCAACAAAGCTGTCTGGTTAAAATAACGACTGTGTCATCACCATGTTTAGTTTAAGGAACACACGAGATCGATGCAACTGATTGTTTACTAGAAACAAAAGAGTAATCTGCACTTCTCTGACAGGCCTTGAATGCGTCTGCACGCTATCATATTCTGGCCAATCACAACAATGGAAAATTGACCGACATGGAATGCCCACCAATCCGCATTCACAAACACATGCCATCCTGTCCCGCCCCCTGGTTTTCCATCCGATGAAAAAAAAAATCGAGAAAAACCCTGTTAAAAAACAGCCTTTATCAAATCAGACGTTGCATCACCACAACGGCAGCAAAGCTCACAGCAGTGTCTGTATCCAAGCGCAATGCGTTTGGTGAAAAATGTATCTAACTGACAGAATCCGGTGTGTTAGTAAAGATATAGCTGGTGATAGCATTACTAGCTAACGTGCTTCGTCGCATTTCTTAAAACTAATTCAGAGGACTGGACTCAACTCGTCCGCCGACCGTTGACACTGTAGTTTTACCTTGGTTCCATTGGGAAAGGTCGATAGCTCGCCTTTACCAGGGCTGATCAATTTCTTTCTTATTCCTTCTTCTAGAAGCTTGCGTGCCTCTTCCTCCATCCTTGACCGAGTCTCTCAGTTCACGACCGATGACGATGTTTGCCGAAGCCAGTCGTTTCACTTTAGGCCTCAGAGCGCCCTCTACACGTAACGTCATGTTGTACCGAGGCTGCAAGACCAGACTTGTTTATATTGTCAGTGTCATTATACTAGGCTGGGGACGGCAAGATTCCCTTTTCATTGCCTTAAGACCCAAAACAAAATTTTCTTAATTAATCAAGTCTTAATTCACTGCACATACACTGTATCGGTCAGCTATGGCTTTTAACTAAACTGCAAGCAATATGTCTTATTTACAGGGGATTTTTAGGTAGTTGTACTGTATTTCCATTTAATGCAACTTCACTATATTTCAGAGGGATTTACTGTACTTTTATGCTGTTACATGTATTTAACTGTGGGATTCACTTTGCAGGGGAAGTTTTTAAACTCAAAATCGGTGAGCTTATAAATCCAGTGCATATATAGGTTAATTAAAATGAGCTCCACCTGCAACATTAAGAAGGCTGCTTACACATTGATGCATCACTAATAATGATCCATTATTATAATAAATAATGATATCAAGTTCTTTGTTTGTCATATGCACAACAATTACAGTGAAGCAGTTGTTGGCAATGAAATTCTTTGTTCTCAGGTTCTCTTCAACAATGCTCATACAGAAAGTATAAAAAGAAAATCACGTTACTTAAAAAAACTGAGAATCTAAGAATTGAAACAATGCATAGGTTAACATGAACAACATTGTAAACTTAATACACTGTAATGTAGACAGGTTGTGCAGTAATGTAGTAAATGTACTATATAAGAACTGTAATATAACGCTTACGGAAGCTATTCTGTTGTCTACTGAGTACTTTTACTTTTGTTAGTTTAAGTACATTTTGCTCTAACTTGAGTAACTTTATGTGTGTGGGGTTTGTATTCTTAAATTGTGTTTCTAATCTGCATACGTCTTCCACCACTGTGTATCACACCACATACAGTATCAGATCACACGCAAAATATGGGCTTTGCATGCACTAATGTGGTGGAAGATTGGTTAATAAGTCAATTTATCCAAATTATGAAAAAAAACAAAAACAGATTTCCTTACTAACCACTAGTGGTATGGGGCACATCAGTTCAATAGGTTTTCTCATAGCATTGAAACATTACATTATTAAGCAATGTGACTTTCCAGAAATAATGTCCCAGTGGATAATTCACAGAGTTCATTGTGACTATTTCTATCAAATAAGTAGTGCCTATGAAAATTGTTGACATATTGACAGCGTTGTGTTGCTGTTTGTAATACACTTGTAAATGTGTACAAGTTATGTATCTACAGTATATGAGGCATTGATTTTTTTAAATGTAAACCTAAATCTGCAGTCTAAATGGCATACTGTGGTTCTCATCAGCACCAGTTTTCTACTTCAAATCTAAATAGATACATTTGGGCTTCCTTACACATTTTCCACACCCTTGCCACTGTGAAAATGAGCACTCGAAATTTCATGGTCAATTTAATTGGCCCCAGTTGTTAAAATAGGCCAGAACCGCAGCCAAATATCTCGATCTCTAAAGAGCTGCACTTAAAAAATTGACCACAAAAGGACAGTGGGGTTTTAGCTGCTGCTGGTTGTCTTACTGGGTTGATAACTGCCTAGCACTCGAGTAGTTAAGTAGTTCTTGATTGGAAAAATAGCAGGGCTTGGTTTCCTGAGGGCCAGGACTGAAGATCAACTGGTATGAAACTGCAGTTGAAGAACCATTATCCTGAGAAAACGTAGCTGCTTGTCACAAGAATGGTAAAAGTTGCTGTGCCCCATAGTCGCAACAAAAACACTCTGGCGTGGGAGATGTCAGCCAATTACAGCCTTTCACACCTGCACAGTGCTGAGAGTAACTGAAAACTGCTGTGTGGGTGTACCATAGATGTGTAGGAGCAATCATGTTACTTTTTATCCAGACTAGCTGATTTTATTGCCACATTAAAATTGGTACCTGATGTACCTCTATTTCAGGGTTTAGACAGAGATGAGCATAAAAATTGGTGTGTATATGGATGCTCTGCTATGAGGGAATGAACATTTTTTCACATTAACAACTAAAACTAAATACTGACGCAGAAGTTAGAATAGAGGGCACAAAATGAATGACTCCATGTTTAAAGCCATTTCTTTTACTTGTGCCTGAAGCTTGTAAAGTATCCAAATAAGATTTTTCAGATTTTGAATAAGATTTTAGCCTCCAAAAGCAATATAAAACCCATTTAAAAAAACGTTATGCTAATTTTTTGTTGAAAATAAAACATTTGTTCAATTTTATACTAAGGAAACTTTATCAAATGCAAAAAACTAAATGCCAGTTAAATGACAGAATGTTACAGAACAGTGGACGGGTGAAGTTCACTATAATGTTTTGATTAAATCATTTGATAGCGCTGGCGTGTATGTGCCCATGAACTTGTAATAATAATTATTGGAGTTATTCGTGATAATAAACAGCATTTTCAACATTATGCATGTTAGGGTACAAATTATACAGTATGTTCATAGAGTACACACACACAAATACACTACACTTCTGTATGTTAATGTGAGGAAACTAAAAACGAAGGAAGGGTCATGACATCATCATACCAATTGTCTATGCTCTGCTTGGTGCCAGACTTTTGGTGCCAGTTCTAATGAAGCCTGTGGGAGATGCATGAAGAAGCACCCTAAAACTCAACATATCTACACCGTTTGACCTTTGATGAAAAGATTCCTCTACCAAATGAAAAACCACACTTCAGAGAACACGTTACAGACTGATTTTTGTGCGCATTTGTTTATTTGCTGTTGGTCTCCAAACTTAAAGGCATACTTAACAGGGCTCATGGCGAGTCAAATTAAAATGCTCATTGTGACAAACAGGAAAAAGTTGCAAGTGAAGTGTCCCTTGAAAATATTGAGTTTTGGATTAATAAATATTGTTAACTAAATCTGAAGCCCATTTTTCATTCCTTCTCTTTTCCTTTTATTTCGATCCGGGCTGCTTTAAAATGACTGACAGGGCTAATAATGGCTGTTATGGGAACATCACGTATTCACATAAAACATTTACAAACCTCAATATATGTTTATACAGTATATGCCACAAGTTTACAGGTTTTAGCTTTAACTTCAAGGATTTGGATTGTACTGAGACTGGCTTTCATGAAGTATTGCTAAATCAAGTGTGAAAACCAATAAATTGAGGATACTTCATGTAGTATACACACTGCTTGATGTCAATCAAATATTTTCATAAAATATAATTTTATATTAGTTTATTCTAAGACTGAGGTAGTAACTGATAAGAAAAACAGCAAATGGCAATAAACAGCTTCATACAATAGTCTGGGTGCATATTTGTTTCCAATTGGCTAGGGGGGGCATTAATATTATACTCTAGTTTAAGCAATTTCAAACTGGCTGATTTATTAATAAAACCTAGAGAACCATGACAACATGATAAAGCAGTCGCAAGCCAAGTAAACCTACCTGCTTTGTAAAATCAAACTCAAATTTAGACCCAAGGCAAAAGAAAATAGCAGAAGGCATTTCAATTTTTTGCTTTTGGTGAATTACCATGGTATATAATGCAGGACAGGATAATGGCAAAAGCAAGGCAAGTAGCCCAGAAGTATGCATTGAAGTATTTTACAAGCCACTGAGGTAACTTTGCCTTTGTTCAACTTTTCAGTACTTTCAAACCTCGTCATAGAGGATTCCTTAATTGAACTGCCTAGCAGGCTGAGCTGCAGGTTTGATCCCACCCCAGTCTACATACGGTCTATAGTCTCAAGGCATACTGGAAACAACTCTCTCTCTTTCGCCCGTTTGGAAAACTATCTCAACTGACACAAATTAAAATGTACAAATATTTTATTTTAATTTCACAGTCATTATTCACATGAAATTTAAAACACAGGCAAGACCAATCTCCTTTTCGTGTACACATACAGCAATGTCAGTTCATGTAGTGGAAACATAGTCGAGGCACTGAGTGGTAGAATTAGTAGTGGTCATTACCACAGACTGTATATAAAGATGGACGACGCGTCAGCTTTCCAAAAGTGAAGCTAAAAAGTCTCGATCGCCCCCTAATAGGTCATAAACCCCGCCCCCTCCATGTTAGCGGATGGGGCATGAGCCAAACTAAAACCTCAAAGTACACTTAAATCAGTTTTTCTGCCTGTTTACGTAGTTCGTATCACGCTGTTCATTTATCTGATACGTTTGGTTTTAATTAGTTATTTGATGCTATAAAAAAGGGGGGGTTTCACGTTATGATTGACAGCTGAGCCCAGCTTGCGATTGACTTGGCAGGGTGTAAGGGGCGGGACCTCGATACCGCGGCTCCAACTCCGATCAGTACTGCACAGACTCTGGCTCCAAATGACGTCAAAAGCGCAAGATGGCTGCTTCCATTAATGGGAGGGAGTGGAGACGCATCGTCCACCTACTTACACACACAACACATTATACACACACACACACACACACACACACACACACACACACACACACACACACACACACACACACACACACACACACACACACACACACACACACACACACACACACACACACACACACACACACACACACACACACACACACACACACACACAGTCTATGGTCATTACAATGACAAGAAAAAGCATCCATGTGAGAATACATTTACAAATGTGACAAGTGACAAAATAAAATTCATTTTAAAATAGCAAACAAAGAAATTTAGTGAAAATGTCATAAAATGTCATTTTTCAAAATAAGGTAGGTAGAACAATTTGAAGCCTCTTCGTCCATGGACAGCACAGCTGATGTATATCACATGGTACACTGGAGGAAACACAGGGAATGACATTGTTAATATCAACAAAACACGGCATGCATTGGTCAAGAAAAACACGAGTTCCAGGAATCAAATGATCAATTCACCTCCAGGGATGAAGAGAAGAAATCCAGGCACAAAGAAAATGGCACTTGAGACACCTGTAAGGACAGTTTCATTAGTTACAACCCACAGTAAAGAAACCATCACCGACACTAATCAGTGCGACCACACATTAAAGGAACAGTTCAACATTTTGGGAAATACTCTTATTTCTTGCCAGGAGTCAGATGAGAAGATCGATACCGCTCCCATGTCTGTACGATAAATATGAAGTCACAGCCAGGAGACTGTGAGCTTAGCTTTGCACAAAGACTGGAAAGAGGAGGAAACAGGCAGCCTGGCTCTGACTTAAGGAAATAAAATCCGTCTAAAAGTCACTAATTAACATGTTGTATCTTGTTTGTTTAACTTTTTCCATCTTCTGGATCATCGTAAATCCTGATCCTCATCTACGACGCAAATGACCCATAACTTTTTCCATCTGTATTTCTTCGCGCTAGTCATAAAGGTAGAGCTAGAAGACGAGCAGGACTGGTAGGCCTTGACTGCTGGATTGAGAAACAATGCTCTATATCATGGAAACTGTGGGCGGCCAGAATACACATGTAGAGACTCCAATCAAAATGTATTATATCATTTAAATACACAGAGAGACAAAGATGTATATTTATATTGTATATATTTATATACATTTTTGTGTTTATTTGAGTTTAGTATTTTGTTGTAAAATTTGCTTCTGATTTGGTAATTTGTTTCTTTCACTGCTTTTCTGCATATCAGCTCATTCAACAATCTACAGTGTTTTTATTTTTTACTTTTCTGATGTTTTAATCATAACCGTTCTTGTGCTTATTAACTGTTTAACTGATTGGTTTCTTGTCCTTACCTGCATTTGGATTCAGCTGTATGACAACACCCGTGAAAATAAGAGCTAAAAAGAAACAACAGAATATTAGTATCAGTATCACACACACACACATATATATATATATATATATATGTATATATATATATATATATATATAAAAAACACTTTTTTTTTCATTAACTTACACAACTCTGGCAAAAAATCTGTTATACAGAGAGGACCAACAAGGGGACAAAGTTCAGTGTGCCAGGCATGTTACTGAATGACACACCACTGAACAAACTAACTGGTGTAAACTTGAAAAACTATTGGAACCAGTGGGTTTATGTCAAAATAATGGCGCACATGTACAGTTTCATACTAAGCACTCTTTTGTCATACAAACCTGTTTCTGTGCTGTTTAAATATTCATTTTACATTTTAGTCGTTTAAATGTCAGATTAAATTGTATCTATTTCATCAATGAAAAAAGGCATAATGAATTTAAATTCCTGAGCCATCTACTGTACATTTCAAGAAACTACTCTTAAAAGGGTAAGAGCCATTATAGCCATACATTATTCCTGTGACACAAGAATAATCATGAGGCCAAGGAAAATGTGAGAAAAACAGGAGCAGAAGACCTGCTCTCTCTCTCCCTCTCTCTTTAAGGATGAGACTTCATCACATCAAAAAATATCTGGTTGGATATTTTACATTTAACGAATAATACGACAACTCTGCTTAAGACTTACCAACTCCAGTGATGAGGAGAAGGAATGAAGCAAGAACAACTCGTCTGTTTTTCTTCACCAGCGGATGGGACACCCACCTGAGCAACAAATTGTTTAAACTAACGGTGTTTGTTGTTGTTTCTGTGTGAGTGAGTGTATGGGTGACAGCGTGTGTGTGTGTGTGTGTGTTTGAGTTGTTTGAACGTACCCGCAGCAGTGTGCAGAAAGCTGTGTGACAGAACTCAAGGTGCTGAAGGACCACTGGGAGCTGCAGTAAGACAGGGTCGCAGGGTCACTGTGGAGAGAGTAGGAACAGGCTTTATCTCACATTCAAAGAACATGCAGGCGGGGTGGGGGATAGATATCACATCAATAGTCCTATAGGACCCACCTGATTTTGAAGAGGTTATTGAAAGAGGAATTGCTGTTGCTGCCCAAAGCGTCTTCATTTTCCAGATTCTAAAGAACCAGCAGATGATAAAGGAGTTGCAGTTTCAAGTCAACAACTTATAGGCCGATATTTGCAAGCACAGCGTACCTGATACTTGAGGTTGGCAGCAGGCGAGGGATGGGTCTGGGGTTTGGAGAAAGTCAGAGGACCGAAGGTCATCTCTCCTCCTTCCCTGTCCTTGTCTCTTCCCTTCCACCCCTCTGTCTCTCCATCAGACGCGGCTCCCTCCTCGTCTCCCTCCAATACAAAGGCATCATCGATACTAAACTGCGTTGCCATGGTGATCGCCTCTTACACCCCGAGGTGCTGTTGTGTGATGCTCACTGTGGGTCGGGAGTAAAAATCAAAATGAACATGTAGGCTACTCACAGCTATGAAAAACATTATATGGTATATTTGAGCGGTAACATTCATTACAGCTAACGTTACAATGCAAATGTATGTAACGCTAACGTTAGGCCAATAATGCACGCGCTATGGAGCCAAAATGTTAACTTGATGTACTTTTTTGGACATTCAGGGTGTATCGTTACTTTTTGCTCCTGTCAGGCTGGGTATTTCTCTTTAAACATTTAAAGTACGCAGACACATGCCTAAATGCGTAACAAGATTAACGTTAGTCAGGAGCTAGCTATGCAACATACTTAACCACTTCGTACAAACAAAAACGGTAAAAACAGCCATCAAGTCATAAAATAGCTACAGTACCGCCTCGACTTGGCCTAAATATTTGAGCGGATCGGGCCAAAGTTAAGTTAAATGAACCAGCAGCGAACTGGCGGCGTTGTTGGTCTCTGCCATTGTTTGTGCTCTTTCCGTTGGTCGATCCGTTAGTCCGTCGATCAGACGACCAGGAGGAAAACTTACTGTCTTAAGTTAAATCTTCGTTTTCCAGGGAGGCTGAACTCGACTCCACGGTATAAAGACACGCGTCACATACTTGCACACTCTGTGGCAATTCTGTATAAAACTTTCACGAGCAATCTCTGTTTCGTTTCACGAGTGTGAAAATCGCTTTTTCAGAAAAGTTTGGAGCGTCTTCCTTTCCTTTTTTAACACCCGGCTCTCGATTGCACACGACTGATTACGCCCAAACGTCTCCTCGGGAGCCAGTCCACTTAATCGAGCGTCGGTTTGTCGATCGACCCACTAACTTTACATCAGTTATGGAATATTAAGTATGAAGTATTAAGATCCTGTACTTACGTAAAAGTACTTATACCACACTGTAAAAACACTCCATTAAAATTCATGCATTGAAAATGATACTTGAATAGAAGTATAATCAGGAAAATGTAATTAAAGTTAGTCAGTCAGTCAGTCATTTTCTACCGCTTGTTTCCATTAGGGGTCACGGGTGACTGGAGCCTATCCCAGTGACTTTGGGCCTTAGGCGGGGTACACCCTGGACAGTGGCTGTAGTTAAAGTATTAAAAGTAAAAGTGCTCAATCCAAAAAAATGGCCCTTGTGACTGTTATACTATTACATATCATTAGATTTGTATTACTCATGCATTAATGTGTAAACTGTTGCATTTGGTTGAGGTGTAGCAAACTATTTTATATAGGACCGCAAATAATTAGTTTCCTTATTGATTCGTCTCCATTATCTTTATCTCGATTAATTGATTTGTTCGATTGTTTGGTTTTTAAAACGTCAGAAAATCGTGACACCCTCACAATGCATGTTTTGTCCAGTAGTCCGAACCTAAAGATGATTAAAAATGAAATAAAAGATAAAAAAATAATTAAAAGGAGAATCAGAAAATTCTCACATTTGAGAAGCTGGAACCATGAAATGTTTATACATGAAAAATGACTTCAACAATGATCAAAATAGTTGGCGTTAAGTTGTGAATATATTTTGGGTAGAGTAGTTTACAACAAAACATCACATTTTATAAGCTCTTTATATGTTTTGTTTGCAAAAATCCTAATCTGTAATGTAACCAAGGCTGTCAGATAAAAGTAGTGGAATAAAAAGTAAATATTTCACTCTCAGTTGTAGTGTAGTAGAAGTATAAAGCGTGAAAAGAAAATACTCAAGTAAAGTAGGCCTACAAGTTCCTAAAATTTGTACTTAAGTATAGGCTAGTACTTGAGCAAATGTACTTAGTTACATTCCACCACTGCAGAAGATGAAAGACTTGCGCAGCTGACAATAGCCTTCAAGTAAGCTATTTGTAATAATATAACATCATTAAATTGTTAAAAGTAGAAGAAGAGTTACTCATTAAGAAGAATGAGTCTCAAGAATGTTAAATTTAGTGGGGTGGTTTCAGGATGAGTGTGACAGTTAAGATTATGGGTGATTTACAGTGTAGGTGTTGATAACGCTAACGCAGTGTTCCACTTTAGGAACAAAGGTGTCCCATGAAATGAGAGAGTTACATATCCACAAATTAGGGTGTCAGGGGTTGTTTATGTCCAAATAGCTTGTTTTTAAATAAATCCAACAATTTGATTTAACTGTGGGCATGTTGATAAAGACCTATTTAAATAAGTCAACATCACTTTGCGTTGGTCTGGTCAAACTCAAAGTCTAAAGAGCAATTCTCCAAAAACTGTCACCAAATGCCACTGTTAGACATGGTTCTTGTGCATCTATTTTATATACTGTTGGGTAATTTAATCTGTAGCAATCATATGCTGAACAGCAAGTAACAAGTAATACAGCTGTCAGATAAAAGTATAGTGTAGCAAAAAGTAGCTATCACTATGACGTAGAATCCTCTTAATGTTTTGCTAATCTAGATAAATTCGTTATTAATCCATTTATAATGATGAAATTCATGTATTTTAAAGTGGTTTTTAATGGGATAGTCTGTGGATAAATAAAGAGATTACAAGACATTAAACCACCCTAAAATTGTCCAAATAAGTCATCCCTTAATTTATACCTTAAATTGGTAAGAATTCAGGGAGGGCTATTTTGTTATTTGGCCATTAAATTTTTTTTTCAATATATTATAAATCAAATTGTTATAATCAAAATGAGTTAATTCATTATTTAACGCCTGATTTGTAAAATTAAGGTACTAATTAAATGGTACCTGTAATTTTCAATCCATGCAGAAAACCCTTTAAAAACACCTTAATATAATACAGTCCATTAATGTATCCTTATCCTAATCCAAATGATCGCATTGTCTTCTTAAAATGAACATCAAATATTATTTCTAATAATTATTAATAGGAATAATGCTTTTTTTAAATTAATGTATTATATCAAATATACAAATTATGAAGAATACTAGATTGTATTCAATTTGAACACTAAAGTTCTTTGAATTGACATCAAATTGATGGAGCAAATATTTCCCTCTGAAATGTATAAACCTGCACAAAATGAAAACACTGAAGTAAAGTGAAAAGTGAGCTAAAAACTATACTTACTGGTAAATCAAATGCAGTACCTTCAGCTGGGGATCACAATAGGGCCAATACCAGCCAACAAATAAATAAATAACTGTACTTAGAAATAAATGTACTAATTCATTTAATGATTCCATTAAAACACATGTTGGTACATTGCCTCCATCATTTTGATACTTAACTATGACTGAGGTCCACAGATATGGCAACACAAACTCAGCTTGTGTTTGCCATCCACTATGCCCTTGTCTATGTGTAGTACCCCATGCACCCTTTGGGAAAATCAAATTATGTAAAGCACTTCAAGCAAAAACATTTTATTATACAAATTGAAAGTGAAGTGAAACTGCTTATCCACCCCCAACTACAAATAACTATGTTCCACTTGTCAGTGACTAGGAATAATTGACGATAAAAACCCGGACTAATAAGCACTGATATCATATATAATAAAATATTATATCTTTGCAATACAAAAATACATGCAATGAAGACAAAATAAAAACAGGAATATAACTCATCCAACTTAATATCTGCTGCCAACATGCGAAATCATGTGATTTCCAGCAAGTCAGACGACCTGCATTATGCAAACAAACATCTCTAAACCAACAATCATAGATTAGTCATTGTTGGTTGCAGTTTAGGGGAGCAGACAGTCAGAGGTGGTAGATGGAGTGAACAGCGGTCGGATGTGGCAGAAACATTACTGGTTAAAGAACTGGTGATTGAATTTGGATACATTTGGAAATTGAAGAGGTGTGAGTTATTTCATTTTTTTCTGACTTTTTGTTGATTATTAATCACTGAACCGAAGCAATATTAGTTACAGTATATTATGCATTCCTGTTGTAAACAACTACACTTTTTTTATGGGATAAATCGCTGACAAGGGTGTATTTATTGCAACTGGAAGCTTTATCAAGATGATCACAGTTTAAAAGTTTTAACAGTGGGGAACATCACTATGTGTCCCAGATTGCTAAACATATTGATCTTTTGTCAGGCTTGGTGCCATATTCATTTTGAAATCCTCACTTGCAAAACTCCATCAATTTGCTAATCTCGTCCTACTCTTTTTGCTCTGCTTTAAGATGAAACTACAGGCCATACTTTGCCTCTTGCTGCAGCTCATGTTTGAGGTAAACCTTTGTGAGAAATGTAGAATTAGCAGACTCTTTCTAGCTGAATGTCTATTAATATCTTCTATAGCCATAACCAAAGTCCTTCAAGCCCATCGTTCTTGTTTTCTAGAATATGGGAGCTTGTTTAACACTGTGTTTCTGTTTAGCTTTCTTCATGCACACATGTCCGGGTGATACCTGGTTCCACTCTGGAGCTGCCCTGTTTCTCATTTCAGACTGAGTTCAATGCAGCCGCCATCACCTGGAAATTCAATGGTCTTATTATTTTTCTGTAACTACCACCACTATTCTCACTGTATTGCAAAAGTATATTTTTTCAGTGTGATATTTTTTTTGAATACAGGTAACAATCTCACTGCTCAGTCAACTGGCTCAGCTAAAGTTAAAAAGGATGGCTTGTATCTCTCTATATCCCCTGTAACTGCTGCCAACGAGGGCGAGTACCAGTGTTTGTTAAAGGAGAATGATATGGAGATAATCAGGACATACAACGTTACAGTTGATGGTGAGAAACAGACTTCAGACTTCAGCGACAGACTTCTCTTTAATTATACATACATACATGCATTTATTTTATTTTTGTTTACTCAAACACAGTGGAGCATTTTGAATTGGGCAGATTTAAAATGGATATTTATATAGCGTCCAACAAAAAGCTTGAATCTAAAAGAGTTTGAAGTGTTTGTGTCTCTATCTACAGCAATAATTGGCTATACCATTAAGGTAATCGAAGGCTCCACCCTTCACCTCCCGTGCCATTTCCCACTTTCCAGCCAAGTCAGGGCCAATGCACTTTGGTTCAAAGAGACGGGTGTTGGCACGAGGACATGGCTGAATCCTGGAGATGATTCAACAGCTGATGGTGACAGAGTGGAACTGCTTTATCCACTTGACCATGATCAGACCATCATAATCAGAGACACTGTCATGGAGGATGCTGGAATTTACAATTGTGAATCTGTTGAGGGGGAGAAGCTGAGCACTGTATACATTATTGTTGAAGGTAGGTTTGGCAACCTTTTCACTTCGTGCAATTTGGAACCATTAATTATTATAGTAAACGGCAAGCCAAAAGCTCCAAATTAGTAGTCATTTTAACAGCAATTTATGCGTGACGAACACTTTGCAGACGAAGTTACCAGAACACTTAATAAAACAGTAAACTAAATAAAGATCTAATTTCCAAACCATGTTGAGGTATTGTTACAAAAAGTAGCTACGGCATTTACGTACATATTTAACTGTCTGCTTAACTTTCTTTCAGTTGCTCCCACCGCTGCTCCTCACTCGTGCGGCAGCTTCATCACAGCATGGGAGCCCTGCCAGGATGAGAACAGTCGCACAGGGGAACCCATGTTGCAGGAATCCATGGCAGAGTTTTCCATGAAGCTGTATTCGTACCTCAGAGAATCAAACCCCTATAGCAACTTGCTCATCTCTCCCATCAGTATCAGCGGTGCACTTTCCCATTTGTTGTTAGGTATGAAGAAAGTTCCTCATTTTTTAAATCAATTGAATGATTAATTAATTATTCTTAAATATTCTTAAAGTCTGGTGATATTCTATATTTATCCTATTGTCAACAAATTCCAGGAAAAGACCAAAACCAACAATGAGTTGATGTATACTATACATCTCTTTCTGTCTTTTCTCCATCCTGTTACCTTCAGGTGCAAGGGGGGACACCCGCAGAGCAATCGAGAGGGCTGTCTGTGTGCCTCATGACTTCCACTGTGTTCACGTCCAGATGAAGAAGCTGAGACAGAAGTTGGCCAACTCCTTGCAGATGGCTTCTCAGATCTACTATAACCCACGTATTACTATCACACTCACAAAATAGTTTCTCTCTGAAGAGAAATGCAGTCAAAGAGATAGATGCAGAGATTCTGAGTGAATAAAGAGCTAAAAGGATCTCTATCTCTGTAGCTCATGATGGTTTCTCTGTTCTCTTTTTCAGAAATGAATCTGAGTGAGTCCTTTATTAATCAGTCCATTCAGTTCTATGAAGCAGAGCCCACCAAGCTACTGGAAACCAGCCAGGAAAGCACACAGATGATCAACAACTGGGTAGCAAATAAGACCAACAATAATATCAAACACTTGGTTGACTCTGTATCACCCAGTACACAGATGATCCTGCTTAACGCCGTCTCCTTTAGTGGTCAGTAAAGTGTGTGCGCACAAGGGTGTGTAGTCTACGTGCGTGTGAAAATGGTGGAAACTAAAACAAACTGTGTGTATGTGCACTTCAGGTCAGTGGAAGGTCAAGTTTGATCAGAAACCCAAGAAAGGAGCTTTCACAAAACTGGATGGTGATCTGGTAAAGGTGCCGCTCCTCTATCACCAGAAATACATGGCTACTATAACCTACGTGATTGAACTAAAGGCACAGGTAAGGGACAGCCAACACCGATCTTAATCCCACCCTTTCACATGCTACACAGCAGATGTTTTCAAACTGTGAGGACAGTTGAAGGGGGGCGAGGAGAGAGACACGAGGCAAAGATACTGTGAAGTGATAGGCAATTAACCCTTAGCTCCTGATTGCTGCAAATTGCATCAGAATTTGTACTCCTTTTATGAATCATAACTTATCTGACAATACATGAAACACATATTTTTATATTTAGTGTCTCTTACAGTTTCTATATCATCATATCTGATGTGCATTGCGGCTAAAAGTCCATACATCCGCCTAGCAATAGTAGAAAGAATATGCTCCGTATGACCGCAGAACTGATAATCCTGGGAATCATCATGTTTTTAAAGGTCCAGTGTGTAGGATTTAGTTGCATCTCATGTTGAAATTCCAGTTTGCGACCTTTTGAATTCCACTGGCATCACCCTCCCCTTTCAAGCATACAGGAGAACGTACGGTGGCCGTGAAACTCACAAACAGCCCTATCTAGAGCCAGTGTTTGGTTTGTCCATTCTGGGCTACTGTAGAAACATAACGGTCTAACATGGCAAACAGTGTGGAAGGGGAGCCGCTCCCTATTTAGATAAAAACGACTTATTCTAAGATAATGAAAACACAACGATTCCTATTTTCAGGTGATTATACACTAATTTAAATATACTTTTAAATATTATATTCAATTTCTGACAATAGCTCTTCCTAAATGTTACATACTGGACCTTTAAGTTTTCTTCAGTATCAAAGTAATCCAGTGATAGTTGTCTGAAAATCCATGGGTAGCCTACGTTGCAAGCAGGAATTAATAGCTAAATCAGCATTCTTTTAACTGCGCCAATTTGCTAAAAATGTGAACAAATATAGGAGAAAAACAGGTTTCTAGTTGTAGCCCACAGCTATGTTAACTAACTTAACTGACTCCTTGGCAACATTATACTTAGGGTACTGTTTACATCTCCCAAAGCACTATAGCAACTGAGTAGAGGGGGTACTTGGGGGGTACACTTTAAAAAAACACCCCAGTAACAGATTTTTTATTTTAACAGGTGGCGAGGTTTGGTCTCACGGGTGACAGCAGTCTTTACATCCTGCTGCCTCGCTCCAACACAGTGACTGGCCTGCAGCAGCTGGAGGAGAAGATGACGGACACAGCTGTGCGTCAAATGATAGAACAAATGAAAACAACAGCTTCTCAGCATGTCGAGGTCACTCTGCCCCAAATCAAGCTGGATTTCCAGCCAGACATGAACATACTTATCAAGAAATTAGGTTTGTTCATCTTTCATTTTATTTTCTGTCTGTCAGACTCAAATTCATCTTATTAATACCACAAAATGAATACCACCCATGCTTTCAGCTTGTGTATTACTTTATCTACCAGCCAGTAGACAGCCATTAAATCAAATTTTTGAAATACGGATACCCATTTGCTCTTTGATCTTCCTGTATCTGATCCACTTACCTTGCTTTCCTCCTGACTTTTTCCCCACCATCATCTTTCTGCACTTTTCTCCCCCTTTTCCCTGACCAGGACTGTCATCACTCTTTGAGGCTGCCGACCTGTGTGGCCTCTACTCTGAAGAGAAGGTGGTTCTGGATGATGCGAGACACAGAGCCTTCCTTGCACTGACCGAGCAAGGAGTTGAGGCCGGAGCAGTCACCACTATGTCGTTCTCTCGCTCCTTCCCTTCCTTCTCTGCCATGCGGCCTTTCATCATGCTACTGTGGAGTGACCAGGCGAATGTGCCACTCTTTATTGGCAGAGTGACTGACCCATGAGAGAGTGGGGGTGGGGGGTGGGGTGCATTCTCTTTATGTCTGCATTTCTACTACTGCACACGTTTATCTCAGCAGACAATCCTGTCACAGACACAGGAAAGAGAGTGTGACATGAAATGAAACAGAGGCAAATGGGCAGGAAACAAACAAAGATATACCAAACAAGGGCTGTCTGATGGTTGCTTTTTCAGTATCAGTGTTGCTTTAAGTAGTTAAAGTAAGCAGCGACACACAGAAACACATATACAGGCCTGGATGTGTACTGTTTTCAGAGATGATGAATAAACACATGTTAACACAACACATATGATGCTTGACATGTGTTTTTGAAGAGTTAAGAACAATGTGGATCACATGCGATTCAAAAGGAAGACAGAAGGCCACTGAAACAACTTCAATTTATTTTGCGAAGTAGTTGCACAAACCCACCACAGGATGGCAGCCATACTGTGTGATTGACATTGACAGTGACTACACAGGAACTGCAGTAATGAATTCCCATCTCATTAGCCCCTGCCCTCCTGCAACATTACCACTGATATCAATTTAAGGAAGACAAGTGTCAAAATCTGTAAGAGTAAAGGTTTTGTTTTTTTAAATCAATAGCTTGCTTGGTAAAGCACAGCAACTGAGCAAAAAATACCCTGAATCATTGTATTCATAAACAAACAAATACACACTGATGGTAAGAGACTGAATGGATGGCATAGACTGTAAACACATCGGCATTCAGAATGATCAGCTAAGGTTGCACTCTATTACACAAGCTGATAGTGATTGCTAAACATGCAGCTGTATTGCAGATAAAATGATTACATATGCAAAGCACGGTCAATAGACAAGAGTCAGAAAATCCGGTGACTGTAAACAAAACCAACAGATCCAGAGAGAGGAATAAGCAAGCATCCAGCCAGAAATGTGAACACTGTTAGATCACTGTCACCCAGCCAAGTCCCAATCAAAGTACTGAGTATTCCCAGAAATGCATCTTTGATGCCTGGATAACACGATAATGTTGTTTTGGTTTGATTATCTCACTGCTGACGTGCTGTTTTGATGTGCATAGAAAGTACAGAATAAACCCACCATACTTGCACAACCCTCTTCTTATCATAGTCATTTTAGGTCTAACTGAAGTGTGTTTAAGCTTACAGTTACAACACACAGTTTAGTTCCAAGCTTTTGATAATGCCCAAGCCCTTTTTATTCCAAACCTAATTCACCACTGAAGGATCCATTTTTTTGCAGTCAACATGAGACACAAGGTTGTTGAAGGACACCAAGAATATGAGCAGCCGGATCGATTCAACAGTTAGAAAACTCCCAGAGGCCACTGACCAACTGTGGGTGTGCTTTGTGAACCAGTGTATGGCCAAAGCTGTAGTGACAGATGCACCAGGGGAGTACATTTGATATCCTGGCAGGCATTTAGACCATCCAGTGATAGTCTAACCCACATACACCATCAATATGCAGAGATGTGCATAGAGACACATAACACGCATGTAGATTAAGTGTGCAATCTAGAGTAGTTTTTCAATATCTTGGATCCTGGCCTGTGATTATCCACTGTCCCCTGTTGCCAAGTGTGTTTCATTCAGGGTGTAATCCCACTTTACCTCCTGAGGTTAAATTGTAGGGGGGTCCATTCTCTATGTCTGCATTTCTACTACTGCACACAGCATACAATTCTGTCACAGACGTGGACACAGTAGTCCCAGTGGTCTCCAGTGGGCTTGTCTCCTGTCCAGAGGATGAAATATATTCCACTATAGACCTGATATTTAATAGATCAGAAGTAATGGAATAATGATCCCAGCAATGACTCGCACTGATGGTTGATTTCAGTCAAATTTCTTTCACGTTTTTTTTTATCCTCTCAGGGACAGTGTCTGATGGTGTACAAAGGTGGATTTGGGGAGATTTTCATGCTTTGGGCTGCCCTATTCTCATAAATCAGATAACAGGACCAATGAAATGCCTGAATTTTCAAATGAATATATTACTGCTGTGATATTGCCCTGCAGGGAGAAAATCTTGCATCATCTGTGACTCTGTTGGAGCAGAATTGGAGTCACTGAGGTAAATCTGCTTGGATCCCATTGAAATCTGGTTCATAGCGCAGCAGCCTGTTGAACAATATCCGTTCTGCCAGCCGAGGACACATCTTTTTCATCAGGAAAGTCAAAAAGAGCGGTCAGAGGTTATGTCGGCAAGATATATTCCATTCTTAAAGTTGCACTATGACTGTCTGGCAATGGGAGAACGAGAGTTGGCAAAGGTCTGGCACACATGATTGACAGCTTGTCAGTATCCTACAGCCAGGATCACTCACACCACTGAGGCCTGTGGTGGTGTATGTGTCTTTCTTGTCTTTTGTTATTATTTCTTCACACCTCTGTTTTGGAAGTTGAATGAAGACATTTTGAATGGGGCATGACGTGAACGCAGACAGACACATATTGCACAGACAGAAAATGTAGGCACTCATATTCTCATAGCCCTCATGCACACACACAAACAAACATACGTACCGACACGTTAATGTCATGATATGAAGGCGTTTAGAAAGCCACTGTCACTGAAAGACAATGAAGGACATTAGAACAAGAACACTGAAACCGTAAAGGTACAAATCCACCAAATGGATCATTTTGTGCTTTAAAATATGGTGTGTTGTTTTGCATCAGATCAACAACCACTAAAATAGAGACTTCTCAGAACAGAATCACCCTTTTAATAACATCCCCTCTCCTGTAACTATATACCACATTATGAGTCACTGGGGTGCACATACTTTGGCCCCTTTCACTGAATGAATTTTGAGTACATTAGTCTCAAATCTTTTCATTAGGTATAAATTTGAATGACAATATGAGCGACTTTCACAATACAGTAAGGTCTAAAGCACAATTTTAGGAGGTTTTTTTTGTTACGTCAACAATTTAATGAGGACATCGTCACAATTTGGTTCACCTTTAGAAAAAAATAAATTTTTAAAAATGTATTTAGATTACATATTATTACCATCACTAATATTAGTATAAATATCATATACTAATAGTTGGTGCTGTAATTATTGGTGTTATAGGACGGATTCCATTTACAACATTATTATTATTGCATGTTTTATCCATTGCTCTTATTACTGCTTTACTTGATATCTGTTATCAACCATCCTTCAGTGAGATAAATGTGTGTGTGTTAGTGTGTGTGTTTGTATGCATGACTGTCTTGTGTATTCTAGTCCGGTTTGTCACTGCTCGGGGCTCCTTGCTGTGTGAGCGTATGCCAGTGCTCCACTTTCTTCCCTTTGTTTTTGAGACACTCGAACCAGTGTTTGAGTCTCTGTCCGCTTGCATTGATGCCCAGCTCCACGCCGCCTGCAAACAGAGAGGGAGAGGCAGAGAAGAAGAATCAGGAGGTAAATTGATGAAAAGGAGAAAGAAGCTGTGAGGAATGAAAGAAAGAAAGACCAGCGGTGGAAGCAGTACTGAGATTCTTAACATAAATCTGCAGTATGGAACGTTTGTCTCCCCCTGCTGGCAGCGAAAGTAAATACTTAAACACAGTCCATGGGTGCTTATGAAGTATGCCTACAGGTGAGCTTGCCCCAGACAATATATTTTAGAACTCTACTACTAACTAACTAACTACTAATCAGCATAATGTGAACTTGTTTAACAAGGCCTTTAATGTAACTGACGTCCATTTATATGTAAAAGTCCTGCACTTCAGCTTGAAGTAAATGTACGAACATATATATATTTTTGGACTTTTCTCTTTTTCTCTGGTCTTTGCATTTTTGTGAAATATTGGATAATTTGACCTGTTTGGGCCTCAAGGAAAAAAAACTGAAATCTGCAATAACTGATTTTTTTGGTCACCTTGGGGCAGTGGTAACAAGTCGTGAACACAACACTGACATTGAACTGGTTAGCAGCTTGTTTACACGTTCAGCAGTCATGGAGCAACTGGAGCAACATCTGTTTCTGGCCAGCTGATGGATGTAAGTCCAATATTTACTCTTTTTTAGCTCTGATTTTGGTCTCTACCAACTTCGGAAGAGAATATCTGGCTCCTTAAATGCTCCAGTTCACCAGCTAGTCGCTAAGTGTGTCTGTCTGCTGTTTGCTGCTGCTGAGCAGGCAGTGTGCAGTGGGTTTTTAGGGCTAATTCACTGAAAACAGAAAAGGGGCCCCGAAAAGACTGCTTTTTTAAAGATGTCTCAAGCCAAAAAGGTTGAGAATTTGCTACATTTTTAACAATGCATTTTATTTTATAACCAAATATGTTTTTAAGTAAAATCCTGAATAAGTAACTAGTAATTGTAAGAAGTACAATATTTATCTCAGAAATGTAGCTGAGTAGAAATACAAAGTGACAAGTAAAGTACAAGTACCTCAAAACTGTGTACTAAAGTGCAGTACATGAGTAAATGTAATTAGTTACTTTCTACCACTGGTGGTATTAGAAAATAACCACAAACAAGGAGACAGTGACAGACAGTTTGTTTTCGTGTTAAAATTGAATATTCACTAATATGTAATTGAACTTCGGCAATAATGTTAATCAACATTCATGCCAAAAAAGATTATTATTAATTGACTGGCAGAGAAACATGGGAGCACAGAAGGAAGCAAACAGACATTCGATACAAATTCCTCCTCGCAGAGAATGAGAAATAGACAAGTAGCAGGTAGCTTCACAAGCCATGTCGCCAGCACCACCTGGTCCTGTAGGTTCATCCTCTACAACATCAGGCGAATCAGACCTTTCCTATCTGAGCAGTCTACACAAATCCTAGTCCAGGCTCTTGTCCAAACTGGACTATTGCAACGCGCTGCTGGCTGGACTCCCTGCTCGCACAACCAAACCTCTGCAGATGATCCAGAATGCGGCAGCAAGAGTGGTCTTCAATGAACCGAAGAGAGCGCACGTAACCCCTCTCTTCATTAGGTTACACTGGCTCCCTGTTGTCGCCCGCATCAAGTTCAAAGACCACCACTGGTTTTGCACCATCATATCTTAGCTCGCTAATACAGACCTATGTTCCTGCCAGATACCTGCACTCTGCAAACGAACAACGTCTGGTGGTACCATGCCAAAAAGGAAAATAATCACTCCTGTGCACCTTCTCTGGATCCGTTCCACATTGGTGGAATGATCTGCCTGCTCCTACAAGATCAGCAGAGTCTGTAGCCACCTTTAAAAAGCACCTGAAAACGCATCTCTTCCGTCAACACCTAACTGACAATCACTAACTTCTACTTCCTTTCTAGCTCTTTTCTTAAAAAAATAAATAAAAAAATAAAAAAATAACTTCCTATCCTTAGCTTTGTATACTGTGCTGGGCTTTAACAGACTAGTTTTCTGATGCACTTTGTTACCTTGTGTTGTTATAATTGCTTCCATTGTCTTCCTCATATGTAAATGGATTTGGATAAAAGTGTCTGCAAAATGACTAAATGTAAATGTAACTACAAGAAAGAGAGATTTAGATAACGAACAATTTATTGAAAGAGCATGGGGGGAATGAATATGCAGAGAAGCAGGAAATGAGTCAGGTGGAAGTAAATGTAGGTGATGGAGGCATTGGTGGAGAGGCAGACTGTAAGTCAGAGAGATGCAGGCAAATGTTACACCGAGGTTATTACAAAGCCATTCCCTTGGCTGTGATTGCATGGTTAATGGAGCGTGAAGTTTTAAACACGGTATTTTGGCAATGCTGCATTCCAGCAGCGCCTTGGAAAATGACAGCCGCAAGCGAACAAGGCTCGATTGTTGATCTGCGTCTCATCTAAGCTCAGTATTGCACACTGCCTGAGATGCTGCTGCTGGGAGGGGAGGAGCCGCCTTTAAGTGTTTCCTACCCTGTATCCTCTTTAACTTTCCTCGCATACACAGACACACACAACTCGGAGAGCAGGTGAAAATCTGCTGACAGAGTTTCAATAGGATAATCACGCACAACCCTTTGTCACCTCCACCCCCGCAAAACTCCCACCACCTCCGAAACAGAAATCAATAAAGTGTTCCCTGAGCCTGCGGGTTGCTAGTGACAAACAAACGGTCAGCCATCCTGACATGCGTAGGGGGACACAAGAAGGATGAGGATCCAGAGCCGGAGGAGATGACACAGACGAGGGCGAGGCTGACACCCAGGCTGGCGAGCTGGTGTGCAACAACACTCGCACAGGTTTGACCCTGTTCTCTGTCCACTTATTTTTACCCTTCTGCTGCATTGGTCGCATTCACCCCAACCAGCAGATACATACGTTCTTGTGGTGAACTAAGTATCTAGCAGAACTGCAGACCTGAAGGTATCAGTAGGCTTTGAATAAAGTGCTTGTCGGATCATTGAACAGTGTCTGAAACCCGCTCAAGCCCACATTTTCCCCCTCCTTTTGTGGTCAACTTTCGGCAATTTCTATAACTTTCCAAAACCCACTGTCCAACAAGCAACCCCACTTCGCACAGCAATTGGCCGTGTGTCAGTAGGTTTGAGAGTATGCAGGATTTAAACTTTTTTTAGCAGTTTCTTTAGCAGTTTTATTATGTTTTCTGTAAGGTTTTATAGTTTTCATGTAAAGTGACATCAGACATTGCAAATGTACAACACAACATGGCAAAATCAGAGGTTTAGGTTTGGTTCATGGTGAAGATGAAATTTCTCATCTCTCCTTTTGTATCGATCTTTGCCACAAGTCATCCACTTTATTTATTGCAGGGGTTTTCTTGCATACGTTTGCCCTCACATTTTCTCATTGTTAAACTCACCTCCATGTATCTCTGAAATGTTACGTTTTACCACGCGACATCCTCAATATCTTCTGCTAAGCCTATTAGCCTGCTTATTATTGTTCTCACTCTTACAATAGCACACTGGGATTGTGTTCGCTCGGCCTCTTTATCAACTCGTTTTCTCCATGCTCCTTTGTCTCAGTGTCATTTTTCTACCAATCCCAATTAACATTAACTGGCAGGCTGCTGTAGCTAAACCTGTAATGATAATGGTCAGGGGAATGGCTCTTATCTGGGGCTATACGTTAGACCGATGGCCTTTTCTCTCAGCAGGGCTAATAACTCACTGGGCTTATCTTACCACTCGGTGTCTCCCACCAACTCATCCACCCACTGCCTCACACATGTGCACACATGTGCACACACACACACACACACACACACACACACACACACACACGCACACAAACACACACACATTAGACAGAGTAAAACGCTTTGATCTGAAGGCCTTCAAGCTCACAGGGTGGTAATCCATTCTCACTGTGCCTCCCCACTAGTTCCCCATCAATCCTTAAGCTCCCAAGTGCTCCAATGATGTGATATACGCACCAGGCCATGCCAAAGCTGTTTAGCAGTCTGACGAAGCAGCAGCGATCTGATGTGCCAAGTCCACGAAAGATGGGGATCCAGAGAGAACGGCTTCCTTTTTGATTTGTAAAGCCTCACCATTTCCTTTTCCACTCAAACTCTCCTTTGCTTGCTCAGTCGTTCTCCTCAAGCCTCATAATTACCCCTCATCTCTCTTCATTTTTTTTTACTCCTCTCTACGCCCACGCACGGCCTGGTTTTTATGTGTTCTGCAATTGCACCACTTTCATTCAAAAACCCTAGTACAGACATCTACTTTGCTGCTGCTGCGTTCCTATCCACTCCTCCCCTCCACAACTCAATTCTTCTCAGCTTACCTATGAAGTCGTTGCTCATTCCCAAGTCATAGTCCCACACAGAGATCTCCAGGGTTTTCTTTGCCAGCTGGTCCAGGGATACTTCATATGAAAACTCCTGTGCAGGTGGTGCACACAAGAGCATATTTATATCAATGATTCATAAACACGAGAGTTGAAAGGAACTGAATACATAATTTAGTGCATTTTCAGTAGAAACATGGAGATTGATGCTGAGAACACATTCAAAGAAATGTCAGATTTTAAATAATTTTAAAAAGGTATTCTTAATTGCCATGTCATCCAAATGTCATAATTTCTACAGAACATAATTTTAAGCTCAGTAAAGAAATCAAAGATGTTGCCAGGTGTATTGTGGTTATTTGAAGAGCAGGAGACAAGTTGTACCTCATTGAATTCAGGGTTGAGAGTCTTTTTCTTCACTGATGTCTTGTACTTGGACTTTTTCCCCATATCTGGCTGCAATATGCTGAAAAAGAGAAAAAATAGAGCAAAAGCTAAAGAGGAAATAAATTCATCCGGTCATCTTCAGGTCATGTCCAACCTCAGGATAACACATAGCTTGAACTTAAAGGAATATTTGGGAAATACACTTAATTGCTTTCCGGCCAAGAGTTGGATGAGAAGATCGGTTTTCAAAATCTGTTAAAAAGGAAACTACAGCCAGCAACTTAGCATACGGACTGGAAACATGGGGAAACAGCAAGCCTTAGACTTTGGTTTTTATAGGGGTTAACAAACATGTTACTGTGAGATTTACAGGTGCTGATTGGCTGATTGTGTTACCTTTGGACAGATGCAGGCTTGCTGTTTCCCTTTCCAGTCATTATGCTAAGCTAACCTACAGGCTGCTGGCTGTAGCTTTATATTTACCTGCAGATATGAGCGTGGCATTGATCTTCTCATCCAACGTCCGACAAAGAAAGCAAATTAGCATTTTTCCCAAAATCTCAAAGTACTTCTCTGGTTCATCTCTGGTTGTAGCGGATAGATGTGATTCCATTGTAAAACAGAACGATTTCTGAGCAGCACAGAACAAAAAGAGCATCTGTAAATAAAGTTTAGTACAATAGAGATCCTCAAATAAGGTTAGAACAATCATTATTTCTGTGTTTATCCATTACTTTTAAAAATCTTTTTCCCTGTTGTGACAGTAAGTTTTGCTGAATGGCAGAAAGACAGGAGACAGAAAGTTTGCAAAATCTCTTTCAGAGATAGGCTAATCGTGACCCAGAAGTCTTTTGAACAAAGGCGTGGACAGTGAGAGAGTGAAAGAGAAACAGAAAGAGAATGAGAGAGAGAGAGAGACAGTAGACCACAGCAAGATCATAATCATGCCGATGTAGGAGGACTATATGCTCCAGCGAAGAGGCAACAGAAGGATTGCTAGAGGGCAAGTCATCATCAGCATAAATTCCAAGTCAAGATGTTCAGGCGGTGAGATATCTCAGTCTTACAGTCTCCCTCCTGCTAGTGACGAATCCTGGCCTGACAGCTGATGCATGAGATGGGCTTGAAGTTGTCACTGCAGAGCCGGAATCAGAGCGAGTGAAGGATGGAGAGATGGAGGAGGGAAAGGAACAGGAGGAGGAGGAAGAGGAAGAGGAATTGATAGAAAGCAAGGTGGTGGCACAAAGACTTTAGCTACTGTACGTTGTCCATGCTGAAAATGTCAGTTTTTCTTAATGTCTGTACAGTCAGTACATTTGCTATTTGGGGCGAATCAATTGAGAGAGGCAACCAAACAAAGCATCTATTTGACCAGCACCATGTGAGAGGGTGAGGTGAAAGCCTGGGGGACATCTCAGTCTGAGCTGTGCCAAATCACATTTTAAATACGGCTCTGAGGCAGTTCAGACAGGGGATTCCAATTTCCAGAATAACAAAACTTCATTTGACAGCAACATTCATAATAATGATACCATAAATAAATATACTCCATACAGCAGCAACCAAACTATGCTCGATTTACCGTAGAAAATTCAATGTGAAGAATAATTCATACCATGGGAGGCTGGTCCATAGAGATAGGGAGGATTATCCCTTCAGTTTTTTGTTGGCTGTTTCCTGCAGAATACAGTAAACTAACTAACCATAGCATTTCTCTGCTTTACACATTTAATATTTTAGACATGTGTCACAAACCTCCACTGACTGATATGGCCTACAATAAGGTTAACAGGGATTGACAGCTCTTCTTCTCTATAATGATGATTATGTTTAATTACTGTTCCATGAAACTTAAAAATAAAAATGTTTTTGTGTTTCTCATATGGAGCAATATGCACAAGTAAGGACAATTCATGTTAAGAAAAACATATAAGGGGTGGACAAAATAAAAGGAACAACTAGACATAGCATACTCAATCTAATGCAGTCATTGTTTTATGCAAAAATACTTCAGTATGCTCTAGTATGAAATTTCCTCTTTATGTGACTTTCATACATAAACAAGTGGAAGATACCAACTTGGATGTGGCGTACAGTACTTTACATACTGTGATGGAATTTTCTATCATCCATTTATTTAAGTCACTTCCCTTAGAAATATGGATAACAGGTGAAGCCTTAAGCATGGCTAACAGTCAAGTAGGGTCACTTGCTACTCTAGAAATGGACCTGACCTCTGTACTCTTAAGATGTAGTTTATTATATTATCTCCAAAGCCGTCTTTCCAGACTGTGAGAGAGCAGCTGGGTAGGGAGGAAGGGCCGTTACCTAGACAACAAGGTCACGGATAGTAGCTCTGGTCCTTTACCATGAGAAGTATACTGACTTATTTGCCTGAGTAAGGTACCAGTTATCCTGAGAACTCACTGTGACCATAGGTGATTTTTACTGTTATCCTCCAAATAGAAAGAGCACATATTTAGACACCAGTTCCAACCCTTGTAGGGAAACATAGTTGAAATCATAGTGTTGTGCAAATGACCTTGGTGACCATGTGGATGCAGAAAACATTAATTCGTTTTACATTGTAGTCACACTAAGAAGGCATCTCGCTGCGGCCAATATGTACAGGAGGAATGATTACACTGACCAATAACTCTTTCAATGTAGATATGGGCATTTAAGTATTGTATTATGCTAGACTTGAAAAAAATTGAACAAATCCTTTAAGGAATTTGTCTTTTTGTTGTTTGTTAAAACTTGGTAGGGAAGGCACAGTGTAAAGGGCTTTGGCTCTTCTGTCCTTTTAATAGAAAAAAAAAACGTTATTTTTTTGGATTGGCTTTTATGCTGTTTTAATGTGCAACTGAAATGAAATGTAATCAAATCAGGTCCTGTAACAGCACAGGGTTGAACACAAGCTGAACTATTAAAAATTCTATATCATATATGGTGAGTAGCAAATGAAATATTTTCATGTCTTCTCTTTCTTTGCCCTTTATTTCATTGGGCCCGCATGACTTAATCACCACAACTTCACAACTCTCTAACTGCCTGGGTCATGAGAATTTGGTACTTAAAACCATCCTGACAGCAAGTTTACGTTAGAGAACGAGAGGATCTCTGTGAATGAGAGAAAGGAAGAACAAAAATACAGGGTGACAGGTAGAGATGAGGAAGAAGGAAGTCGGTTTTAAAAACAGCACCCAAAGTTATGACACAGAGATGCAAAAACAACAAAAAATGTGATAGAAAAAATGTGAGACAGTTGGAAAGAGGAGCTAAATATATGCCTGGTGCAGAGAGGAGTCATGATTTACACTTCACACAAGCGTTCAGAGGGAAAAAGAGAGAGAGAACCAAACTGTAAAGGATGACATTCAGCTTGGTCAGCAGGAAATATCTGACATGTTTTGCACTTTTTCTGCCTTCACATGTTTTTCTCCTGACAGAATAATTTATTCTGAGGAATGTAGGTCCTTCTGAAGGATGTAAACTCATTTAGTGTTTAAATGCTAATTTGTCCTTTTAAATGGAAGACAAGTTAGTTCTGAGATAATTCTGACCTTGTGTCACTTGAATGGCTTCTAATGGCTGAGAGAAAAGACCAATTGGAAAAGCCCTCTGGACAAATGCACAGACACACACACACACACACACACACACACACACACACACACACACAGATACACACACACATCAACACACACACACAGAGGATTGCTGGTGTTAGAGCTGCAGGACATCCCTGCTCTGACAGTGAAGTAAGTCAGAAAGCCAGCTAAGCAAATTAATTCCTTCCTCCTATGTCGACTTAAAGGTAGGGTGGGCAATGTCTTCCTGAAATATTTTTCAGATTTTTTTGAAACTGTCTTTATATACCAATTCAAATCAAAAAATGAAATGCTCTGAAAAACAGAAAAAAAAATCAAGAGGCTGTTGTAGTCACAGGCCTGCAGTAAACCCAGCCAATCATTGTATTCGGTCCGTTACTGCCACTCGACCTCGCTACTATGCCTACCTGCCCTGCTGCGACATGACCCGCCTACATGCACGCACCCAGCCAGCACTCTCATGACGACGCTAGGCACCGTAAGCACCGTAAGCTACCAAGCATGTCTCACAATTATGGCAGAGAAAGCGCAGTCAGAATTCCCAGTACCACCTGTACCTGCATCTGCTCTCAGCACTGGCAAACAAGGCAAAAAAGGAAGACAGAATTTGAAAAGGCTACAACCAAAAAGACTTTGGATAAAGCAAGATGTCAGACCAGAGTTAAAATTGGCGTGGCTTTTCAAAGATGACGACAACTGAGGGGCCTCAAGGGGCTGAAAAGTGACACAATGGTTGCTTTATTTCTGCTGGACAGGTAATCTGGGTTTTTTCATTTTGATGGTTAGTTATGTTATGAGAAAGACGCATCACCTTCTGCAACATCGAAGCGTGGGTTCACGTGTTTTGGGGGCGTGACTGTGGAAGAGGCACTGAGGGGGGTGGGACTTTTTTGGTTGGATACTTTCAAAATTTTGAGTTTCTTGCTAGTTTCTCAAATGTACCTACCCTCGCTTTAATTGCTCAGTATACTCTGCTATTCACCTATGCCAGCAATACATTCAACCCCCAATTTTTTTGTTTAAAGTTAACTTCACTTAAACTTCAGAGCAAAAATTATGTTGGGAATATTCTGGAAATCACTAAAGGATGTGTTAAAAGAGCAGCGTATACTCGACAGACCAACCACTGAACTGAGGTAAAGGAGACTCTTTGTGTTGAATACAGAGATTCGTGGTCGAGATGAGAACAAAAGAAAACTCTGGCAGACAGGCAAATGAAAAATCCAATCAATTTAAGTGCCAGAAATAAGATTCGGATTAGAGCAGTGCCTTAAACAAATCATGTAAACTAAGAGTCTGGACAAAAAGGAACGGCAACGATCTAGACCAAGAGGAGGGAGAAAAGGAATAAAATGCAACATAGCAGGTAAGGAGAAAAGAGTGACAGAAAGAAGAGGAAGAGCTAGATACCCAGGGTGCATATGTAACTTTCTGGTTTACTCAAAAAATTGTACATCAAAATAGACCATAAATCACAAGGTGCCACTTTTAAAGAAGTCAATACCTTGGAGAGAAAGAAAAAAAATATCCACGTGTTTGTGTGTCTCAGAAAGACATGAGTTTCCTCTGTTTTTCATATCTCTCATTTTGCTACAGAAGTTCAGAAGACCTTCGGAATCCCAAAACTGTGGGTGAGTGTTGAAAAGGTTTTGCTCAATATTTCTTATACTTATACAACCTACTGAAAACTACATCAGATAAAAATCTTTTTCAATACAGTAATTGTAGCAGTCCCTCTCATTCAGACCAAACTTCTCAGTATTGAAAATAAAATGTTGTGAATCCCCTCTGCTTCCCATCTTCCATCTACAAGTCCTCTAAATTAAACTACAAAATACATTGTTCATGGTCTGTGCCTTCTACAATGAGAGCTGTATTCTTATCTGACGCTTTCATCCAAAGCGCTACAATTTGAATCTCATTCATCCACATACACACACACAGATAGCAGAACGCTACCATGCAAGGTGTTGCCCACTTCAACATGTGTAGACCATGTGTATCAAACATGTGGATCAAACCACCAGCCCTGTGATTAGTGGACAACCTGCTCTAACTCCTGAGCCACCTTAAGATCTCAAAAAATATGTCATGCGGCCATGCATGTCGAACAAGTTATTCAGGTTCAAAAAAGAAAGAATGAATAAATACAAGAATATATTTAAGTGTAAAGTATTGTTTAAAAAAAAACAGCCAAGCAAAAGCCTCTGAATGACACCAGTGCACATTAGTTTACATGCCGATGGCAGAAGCATGTTCCAGATTTTAACCTACATTAAGCACACAAAGGATCAGAAGGCTACTTAGGCTAATCCATCTTTCACCATCATCTTCAGGCCATAAACAAAAATCATCTTGATCAAAGGGGTCAAAACCAAGTCAAGAGTAGCTTATCTATTATTGAACCTTAAATAATTGTAGTCCAATCTTAGTATTCTGGATCACAGTCTGATCAACTGACGAAACTAAAAGCTGCTTTAGAGCCATTAAAATTTCCTTTAGAAGCAATTTCAGCAACCTGGAGCTCCTTCTGCCTCGAAACCTCCCACAACTGGAGGAGGCGTTGGTTACAGGATTGGTTGTCCTGTGTGGGAGCTCTCTCTCACTCCTTGCACTGTTGGTATTTAAGTGCACCAGGCAGATCAGAGATTGAGCCGTGTGGGTTTTATCTGTGACCAGCCATGCCTTACAGGCAGGTTTGCTCAGGTATGCAGGGTCGGACACTCTGCCTTTCCTCGGCACAGTGTTTCACGCTGAAAAGACCTGCACTGGCTGAGAGAATTGCTCAGTCTAACTGATTGGTAGTACAGATTGATTGGCAAAATAAATCTAGGGCCGCTACTAATCTATTGAGTCTTTTTTTGATTAACTGGTTAATTGCTTAGTTTCGGTAGTTTGAGAGGTGGGACTTAGTGTTTTGGGCTGGAAAACAGAATAGGTGCAGAGTGGTAACCGTTAGTTCTACCAAGTCTCCGATGAAAATCCACAGACTATACTCCTCCTGTCACAGAATCGTTGGAGGTAGAGTCACCCATAGAGTCACATTTATGAGAAATATGCCAGATTGAAATAAATCGGAATTTTCTCGGACCGTTGTTGAACCCACCGTGCCAAACTACACACCCTTACTTTTCGCCGTACTATAGGAACATCATACCGCTTCCTGTCAGAGAACATTGGAATTGAATGTGAATTGCTGATGTAGAATAGTTGCCTATGAGCATTATATGGAGCATACCAGGTTTGTTCATGAATATCTGACATGACTTACATTTTGACAAAGGGGTCAGAGTAGCCGTTGGAGTCCATGGCGGCCAGATGGGCACAGCGTATGATTCCAACCAGCAGGCAGCCCTTCTCTGTGTTATAGCACAGTGACACCAGGATGCGGCCACGCTGGGGACACAGGAAACAACAATGTCAGACAGAGCACCTGTTTTCAGCCTGACGTTTCCCTCTTCGGCGATTACACAGTGGGGAATCCTGCACCAGGGTCAATGAAGTTTCTCCAGTTTCTTTTCACTCAAAGCAAAAAACTAAACAAAAACATTAATACAATAAAAACGGAATTAAAAACATGCTTGACAATAGATAAGTTGTATGTGTGTCTGTATGGGCAAATTAAAGCTTGTAATTAACGGCTTAATCTGAGCCTGGCAAAATGACACCGCTCCCTTCTCCTTTTAATCTCCAGGTTGAACCATAAACTGAGTCTAATCAGAGACCAAAAAATATTAGCCTCTGTCTCTGAAATCATGAAGGGAAATGAGATCCCTACCACCAGACGAGAAAAAAAAACTGGACTAGCAGCCCTAGTGTCATTTATAACATGTTGCTATATGTAGTCCTGTGAGTAGTTTCCCTTCACACATATACTGATTAAAAATGCTTATTATTCTTTAGAGATGGTGAAAATAGAGGATAGATTAGAATGAAAAGAAAAGCAAGTGTATTAGATACAGGAGAGTAATAGGAAATCACAGTGAGCCATGTTTTGGTTGAAAATGGTAATAATAAGATTGGTGATGATAAAGCTGATGATAGTTTTACCTCCTCCTCTCCCACAAGCGCTCCCTGCTCCACCATTTGATTGTTAGTTTCTTTATTCTGAATTGAGAGAGTGAGAGAGACAAGGTGGTTATAGCCTCCAGAGCCTCCAGGTGAATATCTATTACACTTCATAATGCAGCATTTGAAATTGGTGCCTGATAGCGCCCAGGCAAACATGCACAATGGAAATAGGACACAATTTGATATATATGTCCACAGAAACCCATTTGGTATTTATGGGAACAGTCTGTGCTTGGTCACGTACACACTCACACACTCACACAATGTACCTGTGCAATTCTTTCCAGGCCCATATTGTAGCGTTTGCTCTCGCCCTCTCTCAGTTTCTTCAGAGCCACTCTCACCTCTCCAATGAATTCATTTCGCCCAAGTCTGTCCATGTCACATACACACAGCCTTCATACGCAGACACGCAGACAGATGCAGAGACGGAGAAGAGAGAGAAGCAGGTGAGTCAGTGAAAAGTTACAGATGAACCCTGCTGCTACGTTGCTCCGCTCATTTCAGTCAGGAGAGACAAGTGATTGAAGTAAAGATGGAATTTATTAGAACAGATGATGTGAGGTGTTAATCTTGACAGAGTCTTTGGCGCTCAGACTCAGCGAGGAGATTTTGGTGGTGGAGGGCTTCTGCCCTGAGCAGCTGCAGAATAATATGGCTTTACTTGAGCAGTGCTCATGAATGATGAGAAGTTGTGTGACGTGCTGAAGAGAAAGAGGGTTTACAAAGGATTTCCGTCATTACTTTCTTGGCTGTAACTCCATCAGACTTTAATTTGTCGGAAAGAGATTGTTTAAAGCAGGTAATCAGTTTTCCTGCTACATTTCCCCTGAGTTGAAAGGGCACTCATTATGTGATGTATACAGGTAAAACAAATTAGAAAGACTGCTATCAATCCAATTGCATAAATTATGTGTTATACAGTATATATAATTGAAGGTGACCTTAGTGCTTTCAGGGTGTTACTGAGTTTGAAGATGTGCTGTGATACTCAAAGACAAACAAAATTAAGAGTCTGCAGCCATGCTAGTGGCTCTGTGAGGAGGTACTTAGGCAGAGAGGTGCTTTGAGCTAAATGCTAATGTTTAGCAGGTATAATGTTAACCGTGTTCATCATCTTAGTTTTGCATGTTAGCATTTATAGATTTGCACTAAACAAAGTACAGCTGAGGCTGAGGGGAATGTCATTTGTTTTGTAGGTATTTGGTCAAAACAAAGTATTGGACAAAGTCAAGTTTTGATCCTATGATGGTGCTAGATGAAAAGTCAGGGGATCACTAAGGTGATTCAAATTCAGCTTCTGGACACCATGGATATCTGCACCAAATTTCAGGACAATCCATTGTATTGTTGTCGACATTTATCAAAAACCAAAAATGTCAACCTCGTGATGGCTCTAGAGGAAACGTCAGTGGATCAACAAAGTCAGTAGAATGTTTTTCAGTATTAAAATACTAGTATGAAATTGGTTGTGACACAGATTTTGGGACTGCTTTTTCCTAACGTTGAAGTTAATTGTTGAGTGGCACAGCACAATAATGTAAAATACATCAAGCTGTCTATTAAAACTGGACTATATTTTGTTGAAAAGTTAAGTTTTTGCATGTTACAACATTTATTTCAAAGGCATTTTGGTGACAAAATGTTCAAAATGTAACAAGTTCTACAAGATATCCTGGTCATAAGCACTTAAAAAGTTTAATCCTTTACATACATACAGTGTTAGTGAGCAGGATGTCAGCACAGTAAAGACGGCTCGACTACTTCCACCTACAACCCAGATTAGTCTATACAAACTCTTGCTTTTCTATTTTGTATCTTTCTTTGGATGCACTCTAAATTTAAAAAGAGACAACTGAATCAGTATCTTCTTCTACATGGCTACAGTTCTGTAAAATGATTTTTTTCCACAGGGTGCACTTATTTAAACTGATGGTGATGTTTGATGGAGGGTGAATATTCCATCAACTATAGTACACCTGTTACAATATTCCCTCTGCGCTCAAATATTCCCAGATGGACTGTCACTGCTCTTGATTTCTTCCTCGCTCTTCACTCTCTATTCTCAACCTTTATCTCTTGTTCTCTACACACACACACACACACACACACACACCTTACCCCTCTTCCTGTTCTCTTCCTGTCCCTCTGACATTTGGACGTTTGACATGCTGGTTCCAGCCTTTTAGTCATAACTGATGAGTATCTCTACCAGAAGCTTCAGAATAACTCTGACTCATGACCACGGCTGTCAGATGATTTATGTGCCTTTGTTCTGTCATACATGTAGGGTATCTGTGATGAGACAAAGGTTGTGGTGAAATGTGACACCAGTTCCGCCCAAACTTTGGGCTTTGTCTGTGCAAATTCTCCTTCCGTTTCCTAACAACGTCGCCCACAACTTTCCGGCTTCAGAATTTCTCTAAAAACCAAACAGATGCTCGTGGAATCTGTTCAAACTGTGGTGCCAAATTGAGTCGCTGACAAAACCTGCCTCATGGGTTACATTAGATTATCAGGGTGTTTTAGCACTCCTGCTTGGTGTCTGTACTTGTGAAAGTATCTCTTTACTGGTCTCAAACAAGTGGGAAGAGTGTCAACAAAAAACTGACTTTGATGACAACAAGGATGACCTTTGCTGTGGTATATTTATAGTTTTTTTAAATGATCATTGCCATGTACTATGGAGCTTCTTGTTATTTTAAACTATATATATATATATACCTAATGAATCCTCACTTTAGTCTGCCAATGATTTTTTAAGCCATATTGCTTTTAATTCCATGTTTTAGGGATTTGTTAGATTAAAGACATAACTCTTACTAGACTTTTTAAGTGAACTGTTCAAATCAGTTTGAAAATATTTAAGATTTTAATATTATGAAGATAAATTCATAATATTCTTAGTGATGCAGAAGCTGTTGTACGTGCTTTTATCTCCTCACACCTTGATCATTTTAACAGTCTGTTCTTAATCAAAAAACTTTGAAACAACTGCAGATTGTACAGAACTCAGCTGCTTGGCTTTTAACCAGGACCAAGAGATACGATCAAATCACACCTGTTTTAGCCTCTTTACGTTGGCTCCCTGTTTGTTTTAGGATTGATTTTAAGATGTTATTGATTACTTTTAAGGCTCTTCATGACCTGGCTCCAGATTATATTTTAGACTTTTTAATCCCTTGAACCTTCACGTAGTTTGAGATCTTCAGACTGGTGTCTTCTGTCTCTTCCTGAGTCCAGGATGAAAACATAGGGGGACAGAGCTTTTGCCTCTGGGCTCCGAGGCTCTGGAACGACCTGCCCGAAGAAAATAGGTTGTCTGAGTCAGTGTCTTCTTTTTATCTCTTCTCAAAATGCATTTTTATCAGAAAGCATATCCTGATCTTACCTGAGCTGTCTGTTTATTTTACTGGGTTCTAATTTTTATTGGTATTATCTCTTATTTTGTTTTTATTCATGTATTTTATCATTCACTGTGGTATTTTATTTCTCTCTCTGTGAAGCACTTTGTAGTTTGTTTTGATAGGTGTTCTATAAATAAAGTTTATAATAAAATAAAAGTATTATTATATTATTAATAAATTACATGGCTACTTAAAATCATACTCTACATTGCGTTTGGGGGGGGATCCCACCAATGTTCGCTTGTTAAGTTATTAGAGATGCAAATCCAACTTCAATATCAGACAATGTTTTTAAAGAATCAAAGGAGCCTTCTGTTAATTAGTAATGAACAGATTTCTAGACTAAGAGTCTACCATCATGCCAACAGAGGCACATCAGTGCTTTGACATGCTAATTTCAGCATACTAGCGTGCTCACAGTGATAATGATAACATGCTAAAGTTAGGCTGGTATAACATTTATCATGCTCACTATCGTTATTAGCAAGCTAATATTAGCACTAAACACAAAGTACAGCTGAGGCTGATGGGAAAGCCATAAGTTTTCAGGTATTTTGTCATAAACCAAAGTGCTGGACAGATTCAAACTTAAACCTGGTGACAGTCTTAGATGACTGCTGAGGGGAACATGAATGTCAGTGAATTGTTGTTGAAGCATTTCACTCAAAAAATGTCAACCTCGTGGAAGCACAATACAAAAAATCAGAGGATAACCAAAGTCAGTAGGATTCATTGTCTGAGGACCATAAATGTCTGTACAAAATCGCATGGCAATTCATCCAGTAATTTTTTAGATATTTCAGGCTGGACATATGGTGAACCGACCAACTGACACTGCTGTTTGTAGAGCCATGCCATTAGCAGGACAAGAAATCAAGCAACTCCAACCAAAAATATCATTCTCACCCTGGCATCAAACAACTAATCAAATATATTTTTTCCCCGCCTGACCATATCAGTACCTGACTATAAATCTCACCTGAGGCATCCAGTAGCCAATCTCAGCCTCACCCTCCATTCAGTAACAAATCAAGTAGTAGATTTGTCCCTATCTCACCACAGCCGAGGACAGTGCAAGTCTATTATGAAGCCTGACAGAGGGATGGCGAGACAGAGGGAAGAAATTGAAAGAGAGTCTAGACCTGGCACTGACATCATGTTGGTAGTCCTTTAACACACACACACGCATACACACTGTATGTCTTGATACCCACTTCTCATCACAACACCTCCACATGTTTCATCTCTCCTCTGTTAACTGGCAGCCTGATAATCGTTTTAGTGATAAAAGCCACTAGGAGTCTTAAAGATGAGATTCTCCCCAAAGTCATAACTTTTTTTGTGCATTAAAATGCACCAAAAAGCATTATGTCATTTAAATGAGGGGAAGGAGTGAGGCACCATATTATCACTGTCACTGCTTTCTAAATCATTTGAAATGTACCCAAAGGCAGTGGCAGATTGCGGCAACTGATGAAAAATGTGGACCTAATCTCAAAATCATGTCAGCCTCACTGCAATAAAACAATCTCCAGAGCAACTCAGTCTGTCTCATAGTCAGACTTCAAAGGAGACTATTAAATTTACTTGTTCCCAGTGCAGTTTCTTATCTTTCAGCTATTTTCTAGACATTAGTGACAGCTAACAAAATCAGTCTTGAAACAAGTTTTCTTTTACTGGAGATCAGTAAAATGTTCCTCTCAAATGAGTCAATTATGATTTTAAGACTCAATAACAGACTAAATAACTTGTCATGATGGAGAATTTTTGCAGTGTATTCCAGTTGGATTTACCTTTCACTCAAGACCTGAGCACCTCAGGCAGCCTTGCTGCACCAACTGAAGGATTAGCTGGTATGCGGTCAACCATAAAGTCTGGATTGAGGACATTAGTTATTAGTTTACTCAGCTGGTTCATTCGTCACAGAATGGACCTCCAGTGCCACTTAGAGATAAAGTCTGCACACTGAGGAATAGGGTTGTTGAATAGAGAATATTAAAAAAATGAATGCTGTTACAAGTTTGAGAGATTTTTTTTCTCCAAGCCATTTCATAACCAACTTCGATTTAGCCGTCCCTTTCTAGTTAAGTGCATTTTTCTTCAGCATAATGGCTTTATATAATCATTTTAACTGCAAATGAGTGAAAGAAAGGCAAAATAAATAAATAAATGCACAAAACCAGTCCTCTCTCTCTACTTTATACACTGCATAACTCTTTTTACAGCATTTATCCTCCAGTACAAAGAGCGGTGCAGTAGAATGGATTTGACACCAAAGAAATTTTTAATAACTCAAAGGTTTTTGGCTGCACTCCAGCTTTTATCACTGTCTCTGATGTGGACTGAAGTACCAAACAGTAAGAAACAGCATAAAGACACAATCCTTAAGATTTTCAGGACAAACCCCATTTTTGACAATATTTATGGCTGGCAGTTTTCTGCAATAGCTAGCCAATGTAGTTACATTTAGTAATTACCGCCCTATATGGCAGTTTTTAACGGTAGTGGCAGAGTCCACCATTCCTGCACTGGATTTAGATTGCCTGCATGCATGCATGCATATATTCGAGCGCAATTTTATTTAATTTAAATTTTAAGTGATAACAGCCTCACTGTTTACTCTCTCTACATGATGTCAAAACTGTATTAAGTTGCTAATGCAAACTGAACATTTCCGCCTGTCACTGCTTTACATTGAAAGCCCAGTGCTGATTGTGACTGTTCAACAAAAATGCGTGTACAAAACAACAGTGGTGTTATTTTCAGTATTTTTGGTCAGTGGATTATTTTTCATTTTTGCAAGGGAGTAATGGAACAAAAAGGAGCAGCCACAGTGAGCTATTAAGATGAAGAGCTGCAGCTGACAAGCTACACACCCAACACTCCTCAGCAATGTAAAAATGTTACTGTGTCCTGCTGTTCTGTGAAAAACTACAGCATGAAATCATTTTTTGATTATTTTCATTTTTTACTGACTTCTTTATTTTGTTTGGCTGCACTATAAACAGATGCATTAGTTGCTCTTTTTTTGACAAAATAGCTGCTCAAGGAGTATTTGCTGAAGTTTTCCACCACACTTGGTGTTACCACGGTAACCATGGGTGTCGTCAAATCAACCAGGAGTGAAATCGAAAGGATTATGACTTAAAAATGTGCTTACAGTACAAATAATCCTTGTTCTCACTTGAAAACACAATTATCTTAACTAGAATGGGTTTGCTCTGACTGCACTATGGCCTATTTTAACTATAAACTTTGCACTGTCCAGGACTTCAGGCAGGTCTACAAAGAGGCTGAGTCTGGACACTCAGCAGTGCACAGAGCACGGGGATCAAGGAGTACAGCATCCCCTCCTCTGCACCCTGCTGGGACCGGCAGAGCGGGATGCAGCAGGGCACAACCAAGTGAGTAAACATCTCTCCGGGGATTCCTGACTGTTCGCTGCTTTCGGTGGCGTAATGAGAACAAAGTCTGTCTGTTGGCTGAGGTATCGTGCTGGTGCCTGAACACATCCAGAGAGAGTCTGAGCAGATTGTCTTCCTCTCTCTATCTCCCTTTGTTTGTCGTGTCCCCCCCCCTTTCCTCGCTGTCAGACAGCATTTCATTCACTCCCGCTCGTTTGCTGTCTCACGTATTTCTCACTGTCCTCATTCTTTCGTTTTTTGGCTCCCCTTTGAGTAAACTCCTCCCCATCAATCGGCCTTTTTTATCAGCTAAGTGAATTTCTTCATTCATCACTTTATCCATCTCACTACACTCTCTTGAAACAATCTCTCTCTCTTTCAATTGACCCTTGGATTCCCTCCATCCCTCTATTCTGTCACCTTCCTCAATCTTGGCCTCCCTAGTTTCCTCTTCCACACTGCCTTCTGTCACTTGACATCATTCACACTTTTCCTCTGCTCTCTTTGTTGATCTTGGCAGTCACCTCTCTGTTTCTCTCTCTCCAGCTCTTGCTCGACACTGGTCACACTCCTCCTCCTCCTCGTTTTGGCTTCCCAGAGCGCCCATGCTGGTTTGTGTCCGTGGGTTATGTCCTTGAACAGAGGTCAGGTGGGTTTCCTCTAGTTTGAAGGGTCTCTCCTCAAGCTGCTGTTTGTGTGCATATATGTGTGTGTGTCTGTGTTTGGGGAGGTAGAGTAAATGTTATTTCCGAATGGGTGTGTTTGTAAAAGCTCAAGGATGTGTGTTGTTTGTGTATGTGTGTGTGTTTTCTCTACATATAGAGGAGAGTCCATGCATGTATTTTCCTGCCAGTGATTGCCCTTGACATACACAGAAGAGGATTAGCACACACCTGACTGCCTGCATTTGTGTGTATGGTGCAGATGAATTTGTGTGTGTGTGTGTGTGTGTGTGTGTTTTTGCATACATCTGAGCGTCTCTGTGCTCGTGTTTCCTCAGGATAAACAATGCCATCCAACCCTATTATGAATCCGATGAGCAAACTGACACTGATGGTACGCAGCACACACTTTCACAAACAAAACACATGCGAAACTCTCTGAATCAACTTACACATGCAGGATGACACGAGTGCGTCAGAGTTTTTGGGCCAAGATGGCTACGCTTGACCTCAATCACTCCATATGGAGAGCACTGTGGGAAGCAGGGGGCGGAGCCTCACCACACAGCCAGCACCTGAGCAGTTACCGCAGCAACAGCAAGTGGAACAGTTGGCTGGCATCGCCTGGCTGCAATAATGGATCACCTGGAAAAGCCCACTGGGAGACCACTGCTGCTTTGGCTGACTGGGGAATAGCGCTAATTGTTGGCCAGAATGAAATTCAGAGCTGAGCACCTACCTGAGTGTTTTGGTGGTCATGTCGGCTGCTGTGATGCCATGATACATCAGCGTTTCATTCCACACTGGGTTCAACGTATTCTTCAGGGTTTTTGTGCGTAGCTTGTTTGCCTGAGGAGATAAAGAAAAAGAAATATGAAAAGAAATTAATGGAAAGAGAAGGATCAAAAGAAGAAAAGAGGACTGAGGAATGTTTAAGGTTGAGGGAGCAAACTCGTCAGATCAGAATGAGAGAAAGAGAATAAAAGATCATGAAAAGGAGCAAAACGAGTGACACTAAAAGATCAAGAAAGAAAAAGAGTGGGGAAACATAATTTATCACTATCCCTTAGGAAATCACAGACATCTGCAGACAACTTTGTAGAGGAGAGTGAGAGGACGCAAGGCTTCACTTGCTTCACTTGTCTGTCTGTCTCCTCCCCAACATGATAAGACCCTACATTAGCACCAGCCAGACCTCCAAAACAAGCAGTGTCTAAAACACAACACAGCAGCCAATTAAATTGCACAACACATTCAGCATGAAAAATTAAAGCTTCCAAGGAGAGGAAATGCCCACAAGCCCGTAATAGCTTCACCATCCATAAATAAAATGTGCAGCCACTTGCTGCCTCATTTCCCATAGTTGCCTTTATAATGCGTTTATCTTGTTTACGTTTTTATTTTGGATTTTCTTTTGTATATATTCTAACATTTATAAAACCCTCTAGAAATTGGGTTTGGATCTCAATAAAATGCATTCTACTGACTCCCTAGATACATACATTCCTACACACAGCTCTAGCAAAGCCAAACCTGGCTCAAATGGCTAAGTTCTAGACACATTCTTGCCAAAAAAGTTGGGTTAATAAGACCTTGTACAGCCAAAGGCAAAAGAAATTGGCTGTTCTGAGCTGCAGGAGTGGCTATCAGTGGTGGAAAGTATTTACTTAAGTACTGTAAGAAGAATTTTGAGATGCTTCTGCTTTACTAGAGTGTTTCAATTGTCTGCCTCACTACATTTCAGAAACAAACACTGGACATTTTACTACACTACATTTATTTGACAGATATAGAGGCTAATTGCTTTGCAGATTTAGATTTGAAATACCTATAGTAAGGATATAAATACTTTATGTTAAAGAAAATGCCAATTAATTTCATTGTAAACAAATCCCATTAAAACCAAAACCAACAATAAATTGGTGATATTAACAAGTATAATCTTTGTAGCCAAAGCCTGATATAAAGTAGCTTATTCCTTGCCATAGACCTCCATTGACATCTAAAAACTATTAAAGGGGCCAGGGAGATGTGGGACCAGGGTCGATAAGGAACAGACAGTGGTTGGGGGAGCCCAGCAGGAGCCTAGCTGAAGTTCTTGAGCAGACTGAACAGGTGGCAATAAACTCCTGGATGTTCTGTTACATCAGGATCCCCATAAATGTTGACGTAGGAGACACAGTGTGCATCCAAATCCAGGATGACAGGCCAGGAGAGAAAAGTGCTCCCACTAGAGGGCCTGCGAGCGAAGGGCAGCTGGGACAAAAAGGTGATTAGCAGGACAACCCCTGGGAGCTGAATGTTCAGCATGTGACTGCTTTACCTTGTGTTCGATTCACCAGGAGACTGCTCCAGTGATGCAGGAGGTGGGGAGGATCTCCACTGGCTTAGCAGAAGTGTCCTCAAACTGGAACTGGTAGGACAGGGCATCCAGCTCTTCACATTCTTGGAGCCTGGGCGGTAGGAAAAAGAGCCCACAAAGCATGAATTCTGACACTTAAATGTGCGGATGCATTCCTGGTTCTAGTGGTCAGTCCAGACCACAAACGGTTGCTCTCCCCCCTCCAAACTGTGTGTCCACTCTTCCAGAGCTAGTTTGACAGCTAGCAGTTCACAATTGCCAATGGTATAGTTCCTTTCTGCTGGGGATAGTTTGTCAGAAGACTGTGAGAAGAATGTGCAGAAATGAAACCTCTGGCTCTGAACGGATCACTGGACAAGAGCAGCGCCCATTCCTGCATCAGAGGCGTCGACCTCAACCACAAACTGCCGTGAGGGATCGGGAAGGGTGAGGATGGGAGCTGTGATGCAATGGCACTTTTGCTCCCTGAAGGTCTCCTCAGCAGACTGAGACCACACAAAGAGAGTATTCTTTGAGGTGAAGGCATTGAGGGAGGCTTCGAAACTGGCAAACCTCAGGAACTGCAACTGCGAGAGGCAGGAACGGGCCAGACCGTGACTGCCTTGACCTTGGTGGGGTCCATCTGGATGCTGCCTGCAGTGACAATGATTCCCCAAAAATTACACCTTGGAAACAGGGAACTCACACTCCTCCACCTTGACGAACAGCTGGTTCTCCAGCAGTCTTTGGAGGACACATCACATACGTTGCACATGTTCCAGCTTGATTTTGGGAAAGCTCTGAATGTCATCCAAATATACAAAAACAAACTTGCTCAGCATGTCCCGTGGCATGTTATTTTTTAGGGCTGGAAATTGCAGGAGCATTGGTCAGACCAAAAGGAAACACTAGATATGCAAAGTGGTCGCTTGGTGTGTTAAAGGCAGCTTTCCACTAATTCCACTCCATTATGCCATTATCACCAGGTGATAAATATTCCTGAGGTGTAACTTAGAAAATATAGTGGCTCTCTGTAGTATTTCAAAAGTGAGAAAATGAGTGAGAGAGGGTACCTGTTTTGACTGTGATGTCGTTGAGACCCTGGTAGTCGATGCAGGGACAGAGGGATTTGTCCTTTTAGTCTACGAAGAAAAATCCTGCCCCTGCTGGTGTCAAGGTGGTGATTCGAGCTTTAATAAAGATCTTTTGAAATCCAGATATTCAGAAGGAAATCCAGAGAGGTCTGGAAACTCAGATACCGAGGAATCAGTAAGAGAAGGAGACAGGGCAAATCTGAGATGACAGTGACCACTCCAGCCCAAAATAACTCCCAAGGACCAGTCAATGTGCAGATTATGTCTGATTAGCTATGGAAACCCTAAAATGAGGTGAGATGCATCTATCAGGTCAAAGGTGAGTGTTTCATGATGATTACCTGACATGCCTAGACGGACAGGGACATGTCTGTGAGTCACTGAGCAGAAGAGGTGTCCATTGAGTGCGCCTGTTTCCATGGGTTTGGCTAGGGGTTGAGCATCAGGCATGGGATGAGATTACTGGTGAACCCTGCATTTTACCAGGCAGGAGAAGACAAAATGGCCAGCTCTCAGCACTGTTGCTCCTCTGAGGAGAGCCGGGTCCAGCCAAGTTGCATTGGCTCAAGGGGTGTTGTCAGGGGCGCCTGTTGCTGGAGCTGGAGGATGGGGTGGCGAGGCCGTGTGCAGGGATGCCGATGACAGGCGTTGTCAGTCTCAGGGGCTGGTGGCAAGGACTCACTCCCTCCTCTGCTCCCGGAGACAACTGTCCATGCGGATGGTGAGGGCGATGAGAGTTTATTTAGAGTTAATCCCACATAGACTTTCTTTAATGACTGTGTCTTAATACTCACTAGACAACCAAATGTCTAATAATCCACCACTGAAAATAGCCCCCAACAAATGCACTATATACTCCTGCCTGAGTAGCATTTGATAAAAACTACAGTGTCCAGCTTTTATAGAGTTATTTATCTTTTTAAGGAAAGTATGTCTTTGTGACTCATTTGTTTTTAAAGATTTACATCTTCAGTTGTAACAATTTGGCTCAGGGCTGAGTGCCACAGATTGGCATGGAGAAGACTGAAGGCATTGAGAGAAGGACTAACACATTGCTGATTTAGTTTTTTTCATGTTTTTTTTTTGACAATAAGAATACACAATAAGAGTATTAATAAAAAGGCTTACATTTTCAAACAGTATAAAGGTTACAGTTACATTTCAATGCGGCATACATAGTAATTCATCAGTTACAAGTATCCAGTTAGTTACTACTTTTAATTTGATTATTTTACTAAAGTAACATTTTGTAATACATTTTTTAAAGTAAATTTTGTAATAAGTATTTTTATTTTACATTATGGTATTGCTACTTCTACTGTCCAGCTGGTAGAGAAAGTATGTTGACAGTCCCCGCCAAATACTCCTGCTTATGTCTGAAGCTTTGCAGATAAACACCTCATCTCTCTCTCTTTTCCTTTCTGCCACAGTAAGCCTCTTGCTAATGCCTCAGGGCCAGATGCTGAACCCTCCCTTCCATCTTCTTTCTCTTGGTCTGTTTTTGTCCGCACATCCCATTGTTCAGCGTCCCCTCTTCGTCCTTTTCCTCCCACCACTGTCCCCTTTTTATTCCTTATTTTCTGCTGGAAACGTTTGGCTTATCCACAAGAGTCAGCCCTCCAGAGCTTGCTCCACGAAGGGAACAAGTGTTTTCGATTGATGTCATTTGTTTGATTCATTAATGTGCATCAGAAGCCGTGCATAGGCAGAGTCACGACTCACAGTGGTGTTGCACAGCTGTATGTGTGCCAGCAACAACTCAACAGCTCAACTATTTCACAAAAAAACAAACAACACTTATTGACTGAATTGGGTTGGTTTTCTCAGCACATATCTTACCATGTGTTACATCTACAAACACTTAAAACACCAGTTCCCTCTTCCTGCCCTGTGTCACTGCCTGCCTCCATTTTCCCTCTACGCCAGAGCTTTTGCATCTGTTTCTAAATGTTTTATCTCTAGCTCTCCATCTGTCCATCACACTCTCCCTCCTTTTTCTCCATCTGTCTGCATGGATCTTTTAACGTATTTCACACTCCCATTCTCTCAATCCCTACTTCCCAGAGCTCTGAATGAAGAGTCTGGCTGTGAGTGAATTTTCCATGTGCCTCGATTTTGAATGGAGAAATGAAAATACCAGTGATCATCACAGAGGCAAACTACTGTATCCATACATGTTTGTGCGTGAGAATGAGAGAGTGAGCGATGGAGAAGGAGGTACAGCTGAAGGGAGCATCTCTGTGTGTCTGTGACTAAAGCCTTAGCATGTGTCTGTTTATATGCAAGGTCGTGAGCCACATGCGTGTTTGACAAGACAGCATGCTTGACTGTATACTGGTTAGAGAGCATGTGCTGGAGGATGTGAGAAGGAAAATGAGTGGGACAGAGGAGACGTGTGCCTCTGCTCTCAGTATTTTGACAACTAAATTCGTTGCAGATATGGAAACCTTTTGTGTTCTAGATTATTCATTGCAACACTTGCATGCTGTGTCTGAATGTGGACAAGAGTAGGTGTGTGAGTGTGTGTCCATCATCCCACCTCTACATTTGCACGCTCCCACTTTTCAAGTGACGTGGCCGCCGTCTGGTGGGTATTTAACAAACGGCGGTTCATGGGTACTTACCTACTCATTGACGCTTTCTCTGCGCCACCCCACCACCACCTCTACCACCCCTCTCCCCCCATCAACACTCGCCTGTTGACGTGAGCCGTGTAACAATCCTCCCTGTTTCCATGACAACCACCTGCTGCTGTCTTCCCCTCATCTGTCTCTCCCTCCCTCCCTCTCTCTCTCCCTCTCTCTCTCCCCTCTTTCCTGCCTCTCAGTTGTCTCCCTTCTCTCCACACTGTTGGTATTTCAAGGTCAAAGAGGGTCACAACCAGAGACAGATAGAGATAGAGACAGAGATAGGGGTGGAAAGTGGGGAAAGGAGAGGGATAACAATGGGAGAGAAGACAGACAGTGGAAGGCTGGAGGACAAAACTCCCCCAGACATTGTTATTGTTAGCACCTTAGACCTCAGACAGTTGCCTCATTCAACCTATCTTGGCTCGGCGTCCACCCCGCACTTATCATAACCTCTTTTCGTGTCAACCTTGAGCCAAAATGGCCGACAACAGGTTGCATTCTGCCGCAGCTGGGGGTTGCTGTTATGGAAAGCCTTATCTTCCCTGCTGCTTGAGCTGAAAACAAGACAAGAGTGGTGCAACAGACCAGAACATGTTTGTGCTTGATAAAGCAGAGCATTGGAGGAGCCACATTAAGCAGTAACCAACCAAAATGCGCCCTGCTCAACAACTTGAAATGACACACTAAATTAGCCCTCTGCCATGTTACGTTTTTGCAAGAGCGTTTTGACCTTTTCGTGGTGACTGATAAACAAGAATCGACAAGGGAGGCTATTATTTACAAAAAGTAAATAATTGTGTTTTGTTTCCTTCAGTTGAATAATGCATGAAATGTTCCCTATTTTCAGTCTTTGCAATAAATTATCTTATTTTGCCAGCAGTTTTTGTCTGATGTTGGACTTTCCTGAGGGAGTGTCAGTGTCTGGGACAGCCCAGTGTGGTAGCATGTTACGTTAATTGCCACTGAGGTAAGGTTGGAGCAGTGACCTTGCTAGCCCCGGGGAGAAGATGAAGCTTGACGTATGGATCAGCCAGCCCATTGGAGTCCATGGCTTTTAGTCCCTGTGGACACAAGCAGACACACACAGACACACACACATACTATAGTGTCAAAGGTGACGTCATCATGCCCACAAACATTTCACACAACTGACAGGGTCAGAAAAAGACAGTGAACATGACAGACCTCTTTTACTGTAGTTACATCTCAATAGCACCTCTGGTTGTTTCTTTCCATGCCACTAGTTTCTACCCTTCTAGACTCTGTAGTGTTGTCCTCAAGGGAACCGTTCAGCAAGATTTACATAATTAACATCATGTGACAGTACACAATATGTAATACAAGGCTTGTGTCCTTGTACGATGGCCATACCAAATGCGTCTGCTACAGCAACAGAGCAACATTATCCAACATTTCTTGGTGCCATGAGATGATTTTCAGTGACAAGCTGCTGAGGGTGTGTGGCGAACACTTTAAAAAGGTTGAGAGAAAGCAGACTGACGCCTTGTGCAAATATAAAAGCATTACAGGAGAATTGTTTTCATTGGGCTTTCACGGAGGATTATGCAACCACACGCAGACAGACAGACAGTCAGAGGTCTGTTTATATGAAGAAGATGTTTAAATTGTGTGTACCTTTGCTTTGTGAATAGTACAATGAAGACAGTTGTTCTCTTGATCAAAGAGCAGACTGAACTCCAGCGTTCCCAGGTAGGCTGAAAACAACACAAACCATGGCAATTACTGCCAGTAAAGGGACAGACACACCCAGTCACAGACGCACACACACACTCAAAAGCTCTGAGTCATATTTGTAGCACATGGCCCCTTAAAAACATGACTCTGCCTAATATGAATTGATCTGTCTTGTTTGATTACTGTTTGGGAATGAGCAGAAACTTGCAGGCTGAGTCCTGCTGTTGCGACATTGTCTAATAAATCATCGGAGGCGCCGTGTCACATAAAGTGGGAGTGACAAACACTTTTGGAAAAATGCTTGACTCCGCAATTACTCTGCAAGCATATGTTGTGCTTCTGAGGAAAAAGCAGAAACTCATTTTGAGTAAAAAAAACAAAAAGATGACTCTCCTCTCCAAAATTTTAGAATTGGAAGTGTTGTTTTTCTGCTCTATTGCCTAGTAATTTTCACACAAATAAAAATACATGCACAAACCAATCACACAACATTGAACACAACTTTTCCAACACAAAACTTTGTTCACCCTCCTCAGAACTCACTGTCATCGTCATCAGAGTCGAGCACCTCCTCCCTATTGCCATCGTTGCTCTCCCTCCTCTCCCCATCCTTGTATCCTCCACCAATCTCCCCATTGAAAGTCTCCTCTTTTAGGATCTTCTTCTCCCTTGGCGGCGGTGGCGTGCAGGGGTAGTCGTGGAAACGTGGGAAAAAGTCTGAGATCTGTGGGATGGGGAGGATGGGGCCTGGGCACACATTGATAGCAAAGTGCTCCTGCATAGAGATCTTGACCGGCGAGGGAGGGGGCAGAGCGGTGGAGTGGGGTGTCGCCAAGGGAGAGGAAGCAGATGAGGAAGAGGTGGAGGTGGAGGAAGGGGGGATGGCCAGGTGGGAGGTGGACGGGGGTGGTGGGGGTTTGGAGACGCTCATGTGGACTGTCGAATGGGACTGTAGGATGACAATGAAGGGGTGAGATGGAGAGAGAAATAAATGAATGAGGAAAGACAAAGACAATAACAGCAGGGATCATAGCAGAGGGGGAGGAACAAGAGGCTCAGAACTAGAAGAGAAAAACAAAACAACACAATCATATCCTCCGCCTCCTCTGAGTTTCCAACTTTCCCCTTTCTGTGAATTCACACAGCAGCAGCAGCAGCAGCAGCAGCAGCAGCAGCAGCAGGGGTCAGTTCTATTCAAGGCAAGCCAATGTTGGCAATATGTTAAAATTCACAGCACATCTAAAACATCCTGGAGAAAATTGAAATATGTGTCGTTTTTCATCCGTTGACGCAAACATGACTTCTCAAAAGCCAAAATAGAATTTTCCAGAACCTTTGGCACTTCAAGTGTGACTCACACATTGTGTCAGCACACCAAGTCTGTGCTCTGAATTAATATTCAAATGTAGTGCTGTGAAGTATGAACAAGTGATGTCACTTGTGTATCTGCACTTCACTCTAATCCTTCCCTTATCTCTCTCGTTCACTCCTCTCTCTCTTTCATCGGGAAGTACCCTGAGCAATATTTACATAATACTATTTGAAGCCTTTCTCAGTCCTTAACATATTTGTCACTAAATGAAGCGTAATAACTGATACCAAACTCCAACCTCGTTAAGCCAAATGCTATCATTTCCTTTTTTCCTAACGTTGATTAAGAGAGACTGAAGACATGTTTTCTCTTGTGCACTCCCACAGTGTGCCGGTGTCTTTTTTTATTTCAAGAACTAGTTTGATTTCAGTGATCACAGGCACAAACTTCAAACTGGATGTGACAATGTTACCTTTGTTTACTGGTGCTGTCCCAGATTAAAAACTTTAGACTATAATGAAAACAAAAGAACTAGATAACAAAAAATGATATGGTCTTTGCCTAAAACATACAGCCTGTAGACAAAATCCACTTCATGAACAAGCACCTTCACTATATGACAAAACTAAATCACTGCAAACACTGCTACATAGGCAGGTCCTCTGTGGATGCATGTCACTTGTCACCCCCCTACATTTTGCATATGTCCATCATGTTGCTGCTGTTTAGTGTCAACTTGCAACCTCTGCCCATTTATGTCTTTGCATTTTGTCTGTGTTTAGCAAGTCATGATTATCAAGTCAATTCATTCCCCTAAATTAAATCATTTTGCCCTTTTAGTTTGTGACTGATGCATCTGTTAGGTGGATGCAAACGAATAGCCTCTGTGGAGCACTGTATCAGCAATCTATCTTTTTTTCCCCCTTAACTGATTCGTCTTTTTGTTGAAAATGTCAGAAAATATTGAAAAATGCTGGTTCCCAGAGCCCAGGCTGATGACTTGAAAACACTTGTTTTCTCTGACTAACAGTCCCAAAGATATTTCATTTACAATAATATAATACAGAAAAAAGCAGCAAATCCTCAAATTTGAGAAAATTGAAACAGAGAATGATTGGCATTTTACTTGAAAAATTACTGCAACGATCAATCACTCATTAAAATAATTGCAGATAAATTCCCTCTTGATCAACTAATGAATTAATTGTTTCATCTCTAGTTAACTTCCAGCGCTCTTTAGTAGCTGACAAATGCTGTTAAACCATTGGGATTTGCCTTTGCAACAGTGTCAACTAAATTTCATTGTGTTTAACTGATCTTGTTTGTCCTCCTGTATGTTGTCATATACAGCAAGCATGTTGCCAATGGATTGTCTGACCCTTTACACTGAAATTGTCTCAGTTGTATGTAGAGGCCACGCAAAAATCAAAAACCTCAGTGTATGTGAAAATACTAGGATTTATTTGACATTGTTTATGTCAGTATTGCTGTAACTCATTCATAAATCATAAAACATAATGACTCTCTCCAACTTACACACACGGACATACATGTTTAAATACTGAACACACTGAAGCTTTTGTTAATCAAGCCAACACACCATCCGTATCCAAACAGAACAAGACTTAACTCAGTTGTAAACTTGCATTTCCTAGAGCACATCCCTCCTTCCTCACTATCCGAAGTTACAGTACTTGAACATTCGCTCACTCTCTTACACACACACACGCACACACACACGTGCGTTAAGACCCTACACACATATAAAAGACCCGAAACTGCCTGGTCCCATCGTCAATACCCTCACTCATTCAGTCACTCACACTGCTCTTATGTAACAACACCCAAATTCACTGCTTGGGTACCCACATCCGAATGATCACTTGCAGCATGTTGCTTACAAACTCAATCGCACTCACCCCTCTTACATACAGGGACACACACATGCAAGCATATGTGCGCATAACACTCACACACACACACACACACACACACGCACAAATTTAGCCATCCACAATACGTACCCAGGGACAGTCTTCATCTGTGCCAGCACTCCATCTTGCCTGCTCTCACGTCCTCTGTCTCTCACACACTGAAGAGCATGCAGACCAGCTTCAGAGTCAATATATCCCTCTGTACGCTCTCTCTCTCTTTCTCTCCCTGTCTCTGTTCGTTTGCTCTCCTCCTCTCCTCTCTTACGTCCCTCCCTCTTTCCCTTCCCCTTTAGTTGTGACGTCTCTGGTTAAAAATCCCCGTCAGTCGTTTGCAGACTGTGCATATAGTGCTGTCACTCACTTTCTCAGCAGTGAGGAGATTTCAGGATACCCAGATAAAAGAGGCGTAACTGTGTGTGTGTGTGTGTGTGTGTGTGTGTGTGTGTGTTATGATGGTGTTGGTGGTGGGTGAGGTGTGTGTGTGTTGGGGAGGGGCTGCAAAGAGAGAGAAAGTCACAGACAGATGAGCAGAGCATGACAGATGAGGAGACAAACTGACATCACACAGACGCACAGACAAACACAAAGAGACACCAGCAAAAACAAATAGACAGAGAGACACACAAACACACACACACACATATATATATATATATATACATTCATACAGTGGATGGAGAGGAAATTGGTTAATTTAAACATTTAACGCACACAAAACATTGCCCTGGGATGAGAAAAATAAATTCACTAGCTGAAGGACAGAGAGAGGAAATTAAATTCAACATGTTGACTGAACTGAACAAAATACTCTGCCAGCCATACAACCACACTGCCAGATTACTTTGTGTTGGCTATGACTATGGCCAATATCAGCCAAGCATATGTGTGTTTATGTGTGTGTGTGCGCTTGTGTTTAGTCTGCATGTGTCCAACTGTGGCAGCCCTCATAGTATCGTCCGACACCTGCCACAGTAATAAAATGAATCAAAGACAACAATACATCAATAACATTGGACTTGTGCGGGGTGACACTGCAGTAAATCACGAGACACGAGAATGAATGGATGCATGGGTGTTTAAAAGATAAATATAGAGTGTTTATCCCTAATGTTCAGTATGATTAAATACAATTAATTGTGATTGGTACTGACAGTAATTTTTACATGGCACATCACTCTCTAATTCCCAGAAAGTCAATTTGGATATCTGTTATTTAAGTTTATAATAGCTGATAACAGCTTGTTCATAAGAGGTTTAACAGAGTTAAACTTGTTCTTGATCTCAAACATAAGTAACATCACTATGTATGATAACATACTATAGATTTCTTAGTATGTGAATGACTTTTTGGCAAACAAAGGAACATATGAACAGCCATTGTTCTTAAATCACATATACATCATATTTCCTTATGTGGTGTAATAACAATGCTTTATTTTGTCACATTCACCAAATTCACATTTCCTTTGTCACACATGGCTGGAAAGCTCCTTTGATTACAGCACATGGCAGAGAATATAAAAACATTGACTTATTAGTGGTTGGAAGAACCTTCAGAGCACTAATTGATAACTATGTAATTTTCCACAGTTGAAAAGAAACAGATGAACAACCAAGTCTGGTCAATTGAATTAATGGTCAGCTGGAGGAAGGAGTGGGGTAAATACATGTGGATACATGTGATCTTCCATTTGGAAACACTTTGATTTACTTTGAGGATCTCATTACTAACAGCATCACCTCATCAATATTGTGTTAACAGACCATTACACTGTATATTCATTAATTTGCAAAAAGAACATGATGCCTAAATGAGTTGAAATGAGATAAATGAATGCTCAGTCTACCGATGCCAAACTATCTATCTATAAATAGGTGCTTTAGACATGGGCTACATGCTTTAAGTGGCTTGAAATTAATGCCGAAGTGCTGCTGAAGTACAAATTCGGAAGATGAGTCCTCTCATGGTCTGCATGGTGTTTGTTTCTACAGAGCTAACTCAGCCCTTTGGTGGAACCAACAAGCACACGTGTGCAACTGTGCATAGGTGAGCACTTACTCCACCCACAGCAGCAGTTATCAGACACCTGCAGAGCTCTCACAGCTGACCTGGTGACCACCGAAACTCTCAGAAACTCTCCATGTGACTGGGCACCCAAGAGACGCATTGTACTTTACTGAGTAACTTTTTTTTTAACCTTTATTTATTCAGGGAAGTTTCACTGAGAGGAAACCGCTCTTTTGCAAGAACATCCTGATCGCATTTGCAAAGTTACATACATTCACACCTGGAAGCTGCCCAGCAAGCTGCACTTGCTCAAGTGATGCAGGGCCAAGCACTGCTTTTTCACTTTCCCCACCCAGATCCAGTGATTGACGACCTCCCGGTCAAAAGTTTGCTTCTCTAACCTTTTTGCCACCACTGCCCAGAGTCAACATTGCAGTCTCAACATGTTTAGGTCAGGGGTGATTAACACAGAATTACAGATTTCTGATGTACTTTTGCAGGGATTGATTAACCAAAATTACTTCAAAAAATCTCAATTATCCATAGTGGCATCTTACCAGGTCGTAGATGCCATTGTGGACACTGAGGTTACATTCTGCAGTTATGGTGGGTATTTTTTAGGCTGATGCCAGTATTTGAAGACTCAGCCAACAAAATAAATAGGTATTTCTTCACCAGAGTTTTATTCCTGGCAGTGTGGTGAGAGCTTTTTTAAAGTATATTTTTACAGGCTTTTTATGCCTTTAAAGGAGAGAGACAGGGGGATGACATGCAGCCAGGGACCTACAGGCCAGAATTGAGCCCTGGTCCGCTGTGGTGCGGACTGTGGCCTCGTACGTGGGGCGGTCGCTCTACCAACCGAGCTAACCACGCTCCCGGTGGTGAGAGCTTTTAAACAGAATGTGGTCAAACTTTGTTGCGGAATAAATTGAAAAAAGAAGAAAGTAGTTTGCCATTAACTATAGGGAAAATAGAGACAAAGTTCTGAGACAATTATTTTAGTTACAGGTTAGTTAGTTGAGGTTATTAGTAGCTGTTGATTTCTAGAGAAATGTATTGAAAGAACCATAAATCTTAAACAAATATAACTGAACAGCCACCTCAATAAAAAAATAATTGAAAAAGATTTAGAGGCTTTTTGTGTATTTCCAAAATCCTGATTGTAAAGGTTTGATTATTTTTGTCCTGCTACAGCAATGAGTCTACCCAATAACAGTGTCTCAGTTACTCTGGACAACCCACTGACCTCTCTTTCAACAGTTTTCATCGTTACTACTTTTCATTAAAGTTATAGTTCTATAGACACTGAACCCAAATTGCTCCCAATGGTCAACACCTTGACCCTGGCCTGGGGCGGCTGTGGCTCAGGAGGTAGAGCAGGTCATCCACTGATCATAGGGTTGCATTTACCACATTTACCACAGCCCTAGATTCCACTCAAAGCCGTCAGAGCAGGGCCTGTAGGTAGAGCAAAATGCTATGCAAAAATTAAGCAGAGCACATGGGAAAGGAAAATGATCCCAATGCAGCACCCAATGTCAAAATAGAGTTATTTCCACTTACACACAATTATTTGTCTGAATAATAATTCCTACTATTCCTGCAATTGAAAATGTATATGTTTTAATTAAGTTTTTCAACTTAATTAAAATGGTGAGTGTGGTAATAAGTACATTCGACAGGCACAGGCTTAACTGACACTTTTCTGTTCACAGTGACACCAAACCACATGGATTTGGCTGGTTTACCGTGTCCAGGCCAGTTCTGAGGAAGAAACGCAATCAATTGTGCTTGAAGAATGAAGTCTGGACAATGGCGCTGCAGTATTGATCTTTCTCAGGGGTAAACATTAGGTTGCCTATCAGATGGATATTTAACACAGTGGCATTGCCCATGAGCTGACAAAAGTGAATAATAGACAGCAGCATCGAAAGACAAAAAAAGGATGTGAGATTCAAACAAGAAGAGTGAAGTCTAATGATGAAGAACTATGGACAGAGATAGATGCATTCAAAATATTATTTAGTAATACTGCATTGTTTGCAAAAAAACTACCTCAATGACAAATAACAGAAAGTGTAAAAGAAAAATATAATGAATCCATCCAGCTGACGTACTTTAGCATGATTAAAGCATTCACCTCTCTCATGGGCATAATATAAATAATAAACATCTACAATAAGAGAGAGAGAGATTTATGGGAAGGAGGGAGAGGGTACGAGCAATTTGTGGAGGAGCATTCATGCAGTCCTTCTGCATGGCAAGATAATCTCCTCCCATTACTACAGCACAAAGCAGTGCAGGTTTTCCATTAAGTGTACAACCACAGTCTCCCCAGCCTCTCGGCCAGCCATTAGCTCTGAGATTAAGTAAACCTCTATTTACATACTGTAGTACTACCACATGCTGAATTTTTCAACATTTGGCACCACACAAGATGGAAAACTGCATACATTTTCTGATAAAGATCAAAGGAACTGCTAACCCTATCCTACACTCGTCCTTGAAAGTATATGCAGACTTATCTTGAATTCCTTGAGTTATTTTGAGTTACTTCTCTGCTTCTCTTACAAAATGCAGTGCTGAGTGTGTGCTGTAAGAGCCTGTACACAAAAGGCAAACTGAAATTGAAAGCCATTTTTATATGAAATCAGTATTATACTGTATATCCATGGTGTTTTTTTTGACTTGTGTTCTAATTTGGTTTCAACTGTACTAGCCAAGAAGCAAGAAATTAAAGTTGTATACAGTTTCATGCAGTGACGCTGCTCCCTACCTTGCTGTTCTCCAGTTTTATTATAAAACTACACTCAGACAGTTAACCAGCTGCCGGGGTCAAAGTTAGCTGTTAAGTTACTGAACTCACTCCGTAACGTCACACAGCAAAGTTTTTCTGACGTTTGCGCCTCATCAGCCACAATAAGCTACAAGTAATCAGTAGTCAGAACTGGTAGAACAAGCAAGACTCTAGCAACAAAACTCATGAGTGTACTGATTTAAGCAAGGGTGAATCAGAATCAGAAAAAGCTTCATTGCCAAGGAATTTTCTTTGGTGTTTTTGGTGCAACTGTGACACCGAAGGCTGCCCACTGTGGTGCCATCTTGGAAACATTTGCATTTTATTGCTTATGAATTCAGCTTAGTCTCTCTTTTTAAGTGAAGCATAGGAATCTCAAAGAGCAGCAGCTGTAGGATCTTTTCCAGTGAGCCAAGATGTGAATGATGCAAATTTTTTTTCAGTATCTGACTTCGTTAAAAGGAAGTCATCGCATCTCACAGTGACGTCATTTACAAGATACTGAATGAGTTTAATAGGTTGTGATGTTGGCGATTGCATTTCCTAACAGGTGGCTAGTAGTCTAGATGTTCCCCTGGGGTGGCAGTTGGTGTCACAGGTGCTACTTGCGCTCAACATCACTCTGCTTCAGGGGGAACCATTGGTCGTGTTGACAGAGAGTGCCAGTCTGTCAAGGTGCATTATTCTTTTCACCACACGCCATGTCCCCAACTTCAGCCCCGCATGGCCATGGTTTCGCACAAGAAGCAGCTCCCTCTGTTTACCACCAACATCATCATCCACTTTCACCTTTCCCTCATATTATCAGTCGTCTCTTTCTTCCTCTGAGGGCTGTTCTAACACAGACAGATCCCATTAACCCTACCTGTGATTTGTCCTTAAGTTTGACAAGCAGGGGCGCACGCAAAAAGAACAGACTTTTTTTGTTTTTTTAAAAATCTAAATTCATACACAATGTTCGTGAACAGGTTTTCATTTTTCTAATGTTTTGTGACAGGCCCAGCCAGCAATGCAAAAGAAAAAATGACCCCTGTCAAATAAAATGACAAATTGACAGAATGATATTCCCTCGGGTTAAATCTGTTATTTCATTCTTTGCTTATTTTATACTTCTCTCCTCTTGCCCTTTTTCGGTTTGTGTGCTCTTGGAGAAAATGGACATGTCCCTGTACTATTTAGGTGATGATGTTTGGTCTCAATTCCATGTTTTCACATAGCAACTTACCACGTGGTAGAGTTAGAAACATGTGATTGGATTGGAAGCTTTAGGGGGGGCAGGTAACTCATTGAGGTTACCATATTTCTTGTTTTATCTTCCATGAGGTTGAATCACTCGACTGCTGACGCTGTTTTCCAACCAGCCTGCTTTTCCAACTCCGAAGCAAAGCTCAGCACTAACACAGCCACATTATTCGCCACTGACCCAATTAGATCCTGTAATACATATTTTTCTCTCTCCTCTTTCCCTTGTTCACCCTTTCCTTATTTTTCTTCTGCTCGCTTTGATGAATGGCTTTGGTTTCTAGGACAAATGACAGCTCGGTGATTAATTGTGTGTGTGCTCTTCCACCTTCTCACTTCTTCTTGTATTTAATTTATATTTCTCACCCTGTGTAACTAGAAATATTCTATCTTTACCTGGGTTTGCCCCATCAGCATATTCCCATAAATAAAAGAGGGGGAGAGTTTGTGATGGAGTGTAGAGGGGTGGAGGGAAGTGTGTGGCCCAGAGGCAGGGCAGTGGACATGTGCGAAATGGAGAAGTGAATGGGTGGAGAGCGAAGGGGAGAGACGAGCCAACTGCTCCAGATCAGGAATGTGAAGGTGACTGCAGAAAATAAAAGATAGAGAGAAAGAGATGAAATGAAAGAGAAATGCAGATTTTAGAGTAGAAAATAGATGAGTACAGAGAAGATGCAATAGATAGATAGATAGATAGATAGATAGATAGATAGATAGATAGATAGATAGATAGATAGATAGATAGATAGATAGATAGATAGATAGATAGATAGATAGATAGATAGATAGATAGATGACAGCAGGAAGACACATGACTTAAAAATGCCAGAGAAACGGGAAGAAATTGACAGGACTGATGAATTAAAAAGTGGATTGTATGATGATGTCAGAACAATTTCCACAGTAAGGAATGAAATCCATGAAAAAAACCTTCAGATCCCCAGGTCCTTTTATAATTTGAAGAAAAATGGCCCTCACTATCAAGCAATGAAAGGAGCGTAAATGCAGTGCATGACAGGAGAATGAACAGCTAAGCAGGAGATGGAGTAAAATGGGGACATATTGAAATAGCAGTGATTGTAGCAAGGTGTGCAGCCGGTGCCCCGTGGCAGGACGTCTTGCTGTGCTTAATGAGGCAACAGTGCAGACAATTAGTTCCTGATATGATATTATCAGTCACCAATAAGTGAACACATCATTAACCGTGAGACCCCTCCAATAGCCTCTCATCTTCTGTGTCTCGCTCATACAAACAGCAAATGCATGTGTTCTGAAACACAAGTACTTTTTTTTTTTTATGAATCAACATAAAGTCTCCTCCACAATATTTCCTTTTATTTTCTTCTCTGAAACATGCATAGGCCCCAAATATCATTAACAGTTGTTAGTGATTGGTGATTAGTTAGTTAATTAGTTATCTAGGGATTGTAAGCATGCGAGCGCATTTTGAAAAAAATGTGAGTACCGCACGGGCAAGACGTCATTCTTAAAATATCGCATTGGCCCAAACTTTTATTTTTAATGGAAATTACTTTTGGAAAAGTGGGGGTCATTTTATATGCAAGGACATCAGATATTCTTTTTAAATAGAAATAGTCCTCCTACAGACTGTTGCATTATGGTTTGTTTGTAGCCTTATTGTTGCTAGGCTAGCGAGTGTCTTCAAGCCCATTTGTAGTGTCTTTTAGAGTTAGTCAGCCCTAAAAGTGTTTTGTTAGTCCGGTGATTAACTGTCATAAATAATTGCCTTTTTGCTGCAAATCTGACAAATCGCCTCCTCCAAGTTATATGGTTCTTTTTCATTTGGCTTAAAACCAAAATGTGCCCACATCTGTTGTGTCTGACTTTGCAACTAGGCCTAAATCCATGTTGTTAATTTCAGTGGCTGCTCATTGGAATGATGTGGTCATTTGCAACTGAGTGTCAGTTAATCTTTAAAATAGTTTTCATGTGTGCACTTTCTGAAACAATATTTCACCTCTCGCTCTGATGCACATGGATTTATTTTAAATAGCTTGTTGTGTATTGTGTGTTGTGCCAACCAAATTTTACCAAAATGCCGTTGAAGATCAAAACCTCCACAACATCGCTGAAAAGGTTTTACTCCTGCTTGGGGTGTTTTGTTCCTTGTGTCGATAAAGAGATAATGATGTAGGGAATAATACATGACAGATCAGTCGTTTGGTCCGATTACATTGCACAAGAATTTTAAACTGTGTGTTTAAACATACTGAAATTAAGAAGCAAAGGACTGTCTGTGAATGACCTCCAGCATAACTTCACACAGAGCTGTCAAACAAACTGCTGCACCTGTAGGGGAGACTCAGCACTATACAGTAAATAAAGAGACCAGATATTGGCACCTATCTATTATCATATTGCCTTTACAAAGCAAGAAATATGGTGTCATATGAGCTGAAACTAAACAACCTGCCTAATAGTAGTAAGGTCTCAACAGCCAAGCTCTTTTTATCCATGTTTTTTCCTAAAATTGGAAACGCACTTAATGAGCATTCTATTTGTTGCGACATTTCTAACATTGGCTTAAAATAATCACGATCAGGCGATCATGTAATAATTGCGACAGGCCTAGACTCGACCAGTGAAGAACCTGAGAATCAACATCCCAAGTGACTTATTCCATTCTATTAAAGTATGATCAAACAGTTTTATCATTATGTTTAGGTAACTCACAGCACTTGGTTAAGGTTGGGAAACGATCATCCTTAAATACAGAAAAAGTCAACTTACTTGAAGCACAAGGAAGACTGTGTTTACTTTATTACCATGCAACCAAAACCATGACCTGTCCCTAACTTTAACCAACGTTATTTTGTTGCCTAAAGCTAACCCCACGCATGATGAACTCCTGTCTTCAGTTTCAAAGTCCTGCACTAGGTTGCTTCCATCAAAATGTGGCCTTATAAGCAGCATTTCCAAGATTTGGCTTCATGCTTCTCTAAACTGCACCACTGCTTCCAGCCAATCCCAGCCAAGACAAATACAGTTGATTTCCACTTAAGTAAACAATTCAAAAAGGTCTACACTCCATGGGGAGCTGACTGGTGCGTGAAATGCGACATTATTGCACTCCCTTGTCTTTCTGTGAAGGTAAGGGGTGAAATTTAGTTTCCACTTCTTCAAAAAGCAAAGCGCTAAATAAGGGCTTTGGTTGGACGGGCTAAGCATATTTGAGCGTGGCGAGGGTTCTCAACACTTTCCCACTGCAGCACTGCCTCGCTGGGCAAAGAACAGGGAAAGAGAGAGGGTGAAAGAGGGAGGAAGACAAAATTACAGAAACAGAAAGGGGGTGAGAGCATAAAAATTTGATTATACCTTACCTGCAATTTTGATAATCTCATGAGCACAACAAAGTTTTTTTGCTCTACTTACTGGACTATCATCTACCTATTTAAAATAGAGTTGCTTCATTAAAACTACAAGTCATGCATCTGTAAAATTACAGCATCTTGTTCATTAAAATGACAAGGCAGAGAAGATTTAGCGATTTAGCATTTTTACGCATTTTAAAGCGAGGTGTGACATTTAGAAGAGTCATAGGTTGTGCACCAGCGTTGTCCAGTGAAGTGAGACAAAGTTCACTTCACTGAATAACTGACCACTGCAGAGCAAAGAAAAATGCCAAGGAGAGGAATAACAGAGTTTGTATGGACAGTTACACCTCTTGGATGGTCAGAGGCACTGAAGATGTGCCATTTATATTACTTTTATCAAGAAAAAAAAGTAACTGATGTCCACACTGAGACGAAGTTAAAAACAATGCTGACCTTGCTCACAGGTTAACCTTAAGGTGTCCTTTAAATAAGAATAAGAGTATGCGTAGAGCATGTTTGAGACAAGTCGGCAGTCAATGAACATTGTGGCGTTCAATAGGAAATGGCCCCAGAGACATGAAATCTCTCTTCATGCTTTGACTGGCTTAACTAACAAACAGCGGTGAAGAGTGAAGGAAATGTTCTGTTATGAAAGGATGGACAGTGCAAAGAGAAAAGGATTGTCACTCTTCAGCTATGTATACGAACAAAACACACTCTTACCCACCACTGCCAAGACAGCTTTACAAAGTGTCTTTAACTTAAACCTCAAAAAGGGAATCCACTGCCATTATACAGGCGACATTTAATATCCCATGCATCAGTATGTGGACTTCTCACTTTAGGCCACTTTTTTTTTCAGCTGTTGCTTAATTAACCTCTTGAACCTTGAATTCTCCTCTGGTTAAATAGCTGTTTTTTCACACTCACCAACAATTACTTCATCGTAACTTGGTTTCTTCCATATCCATAATATTCCTCAACACTACAGTAATTTTTTCCGCTTTTAAGATGTAATCTCTGCTGTCTAAAATCTTCACCATTCAGTCCTCTCTGACCTGTTCTTATTACAGACCTTATCTTTCCTTAAAAAATTATCATCCCTGTCTAGACAGTGAAGTGAACAACATGACATACGGACGAGTAAGGCTCTGTTCCAAGGCTGGAGTTTTAGTTATTTGCGTTATTACAAATGTCAGTGGAATTTTGAGCGAGGTTTTCTTACTTCTGGAACAGAACCTGGAAGGTCCCGCCGTCTATAGAGGGTGTGTTTGACAAAGTGAATTAAATAGCATTTACTTAGTTAGCATAGAAAAAAACTACAGCTCCCATGAAAAAACTACAAGCACAGCAGCTTACATACTTGGTTTCATCCATATCCATAAAACTCACATTCGCTGTCTTATACAGTAATTTTCTGCAATCTCTGCTGTCTAAAAACATCTGCAGCATTCAGTCCTCTCGGTTCTGCTGTTATTACAGACATGTCTGACACTTTCACTCATTCATGGACTCGCTTCTTCTGTCGAGCTGTGACGTTTAGCCCACGAATGTCTAGGACTCATAGGAATTAATGTTTATTAAAGCCGGCTACAAAAAATAAATATTCAATAAACAATGATATTAGAACATTTTTCAGAAACTACCATCCTTATCTAAAAATATGAAACAAGCCACACCGTATAATGTTGAGAAAGGCTTTGTTGTTGTTTTCTAAATAGGTTTTCTTACTTTTGGAGCAAGACCTGGAAGTTTTTCTCTCTACATGGTAGTTGGTCAGAACCAACTCATCAAGATTAATGGGGGGAATCAAAACTTAACTTGTCTTATTCCATAAGAATTATGTTTTAAACAGTACAGAGAAAAGTAATATTGTGGATCAATCTACAGCTAGTCTTAATGTTATCCCTTCACTTATAATGTATAATGTAATATATGTTTACTTTGTCACACACATGGCCAGACAGGTATAAATGTTTCCACTTTTGTCTCTTTGTCAGTTGTTTATCTCAGTGTGCTCATGCCTGTAGCACTGTTTCTGACTTGGACCTGTAAGAGCAGCATTAGTTAGTCCTGTTAACTGTTAAATGTGTTCACATTCAAGTTAAAGTGTGTGTGTGTGTGTGTGTGTATTTCATGGATTCACACTGTAGAAACTTTGGAATACTGACTAGAATTTAAAATAAACGTATATGGGTTCGACAGTGCTCATCTGTGAAACATGCACCTGTAATGATGGACCCACAGGTTGGATGATCGGGGTTAAAAAGGTTTAATGATTTTGAATTTTGAATCTAAAGTCATTTAAACCAACATAGGCTGAAATGGAATATAAGTTCCTCTAGATTCATAGACTGGCTCATCTGCCTCCCCAACCCATCTGCAGTAAGACAATATCATTGCCCTTTTTGTTCTTGAGGACAGAGGCAGCCAGTTACATCTCTAATCCCGACATATTTAGCTGGATAATCACCTTTGATTATATAATCCTCAGGTTAGGTAGGGCTTCATACAATAGAGATACACCTCATATGCATCTATCAGCCAAGACAAACAAGGAGAACGATTCTATTAAATAGAATTTACATAGAATAAAACATTTTCTATTTCTTTCCTTTCTTTCGGTGGCTGAAGAAGGTAAGCTTGTATAAAAGTGTATTTTGCTCTACTGATTATTTGTAGTGAAGTGTCAGCTTGTTTTATTCTGCAACGTTTAATAATTCAAAACAACTGGAATCAGCTGTGGCTCATTTGTAATGAGCAAGCCTAGTACAGAGCATGTTTGAGGTAGATATTCACATGCTAACGAAACTGACGTCTCTTCTCTGCTTTATAATATTTGATTATCTGGATAGTATATTTTGTTGTACAACCAGCAGATGGCCAGCCCACTAATTGTTTGTTTTGGTGCAATATTTGTGCCCCTGTTGTTTGCTACAATGCAATCACATCAACAGACTTATTTAAACCAGCTCCACCGTGTGATTATCAGGCTAGGCAACGGAGGAAGAGGCGGTAATTAGACAAGAATTGTACAAACCAGTAATAAGGAGATTGTCCAGAATGAAGAGACAGGATAAGATGTATGAGAAAAATATCTCATTCTCGCCCACTGTTCTCTCCTAACTGCACCAATACTAAAGGCAACAGTCTCATTTCAGAACTGTGACATAAAATCAGTGCTGGGGGGGTAAAGTGGGGTTTGGTGTGAGGTGGAGGAAGTGGTTGAGAGGTACTAAGATAGGTGAAGATAAGATGGAGTGCCAGACCTGATTGCATTACTATCGTTTATATTGTTTATGGACACAGGCTGGTTTGGCCCTCTGGGATTGATAGTCTTCTGTTGATTGTTGTCCTTCTGGATCCATCTTCTTCCCTTATGTTTTACATTCTACACTTTCCATCATAATTATATGTGCTATCATTTCTGGATCTGTCGTCTACACTTATGTTTTGCAACCTACATTTTGTCATTATAATTGTAGATACTATGATCTTCCATTGTGAATCTATTCTGTACATACAAATCTGTTCTGTACAAATCTATTGCATGTGTGTCCGTCCTGGGAGAGATATCCCTCCTCTGTTGCTCTTCCTGAGGTTTCTATAATTTTTTTTCCCTGTTAAAAGATTTTTTTTTTTGGGGGGGGGGGTTCCTTATTCGAATGGAGGGTCTAAGGACAGAGAGTGTCGTATGTTAAACAGATTGTAAAGCCCTTTGAGGCAAAATTGTGACTTGTGATATTGGGCTATATAAATAAAATTTAATTGAATTGAATTCTGAGTGGACAGCAGGCGAATGGAAAGATACTACGTAAACACAGGGTGGGTATAAAGACAGGTGAAGCCTCACCTGAAGTCATTTTTTACGTCTGCCAGAGAGATTCATTTTTGTTCTCATTTGCTCCTCTGTTTGCTGGTTAACTGAAAGGGAATATCGAAAACCGTTCAACAGATTTCAATAACATTTGGTGTAAATATAGCCCACATGCCAAGGAACAAGTGATTCGACTGTTACAATTTTCCATGAACAGATATGTGGAAAAACATAAAATGCTTAAAAGGGCAACTCCACTGATTTCACACATCAAAGTCTGATTACAGGTCTTGGTGAGTACAACTGCATGTGTGGGGGGAAAAAAGTGTATAAAGCCTTTTGTGGCTCCAGAGGGAGCTGCACAAAGTCTGGTAAATTGCTTCAAGGGATGCCACTTGAGCCAGCTGCAGTTGGGTCTGAAGACGAAAAGTTTGAAAATGGAAAATAATCTGGGACTGTGGAGTTAGAAATAAGCAGGGTTACCAGTCCTCTGTAGTCCGCTCCTGATCTCTGCTTGAGGCTAGCAGCTCGAGGCTACATTAGCCGCTATAGCATAACACACCCACATCATGGACCGAAAAATGTCGGCGGTTGAGTTGCATTGTGGGTAATGTAGGTACCAGATTTCGACAAGGAAGAAGAATGTATGGAATAAAAAAAGACAATAACTCTGGTTCTCCTACATTGATATTGTTCCTTTTTTTAAAAGTGAATCAGACAACATTGTCATAGTCAATGCAGAATCTGTGGAGTAGTCTTCTTTTGTTTTGGGGCTTTTTGCCTTTATTTGATAGGAACAGCTGAAGAGAGACAGGAAATGTGAGAGAGAGAGAGAGGGGGGTGGGGGGGATGACATGCAGCAAAGGCTGCTGTGGTAAGGAGTTTTTTAAACTTTAGTCTTTTAATACCTAGTCATTTCTGTTAACTTTACATTTTCCTTGTTACTCCTGACGTTGACGAGACCAATCTGACACTATAATAATATAATTTGTGTCATGGTTTTGGGTTTGTGTTCCATGATTTCCTGTTTTATTTTGGTATTCCCTCCCCCCTCCTGTGTCTGGTAGTTTTGCTTCCCTTCCTTGATTGCATTGATTGTTTTTACCTGGTTTTATTGGTTTCAATTGTGTCCTGTTATCCTGCCCTCCCGTGTGTATTAAGTCTCTGCTCTTCCTTTGTCCTGTGTCAGTTTATACTCCTTCAGTTGCTGTGTTGGTTCTGTCTGCCTGTTTGGGTTTTGATTTATGCCTACTGCCAACCTGCATATCTGCCTGCAACCTGTTTTGCCGCTTGTCTACCATCACGACAATAAATCACCACTGAGGTCATCATCCTGTCACCTCTGTCCTCGTTTTGGGTTCTTTCCCTGTTTCCTGTTTGCCTTCACTACCCGATAATTTGTAGTTTCCTGAAAACGTCTCATACAACCTGTGTCTGCTTTTCTGACGAGGACCTCTAGAGGCTGTGTGAATGAATAACCCCGCCATTTTTGAATAGTTTGGCAAAGAGATTGCGTGATATACCGATTACTATTATGGCAACTAGGAAGAATACGCCGTCGTCAAACGAAACAATGTTTGTCTTCTTGCTGTGAGAAACAGCCACATCCGGAGGATCAAAGACAGCATACACTCGATTTTCTCCATTGTCCTGTGTGTGTGTGTCGCGTAGCTATGGCGACCAGGTACTATCTGCAATGGAAAATGGAGCGAAAAGCAAGCAGAGGCGAGTCAAGTTGACTCGAGTTGAGCTGTTACTGGTAATGGAAAAGCACCATTAGTGGTCCCGCTAAATTTGCTAATATTCATACTGTGATGTTACAGGAACATGATAAATATGAATGGCCATAACATGCGAGTGTGACACTTGAAATTTTGCACGATTCATCCTTGTACAATGCCCTAATATTCCCAAACAGGATTTAGGGAACCTCCAAAAATCATGCCCACTATCAGCCAATCAGCATCAGCTCTATCGCTGTGTTTTGATTCACATCCAGATGCACAAAAATATTTTCTAAAAATAACAGATTAAAAGGATTGTGCAGCCTCGGTGGAGTAAGGACCTCTCTGAGTGCTTTCCATTTTCTGTGTGTGTGTATTGTATGTGGGTCTTGTTTGTATGTCATTTGCAGTGAATCTCCGCACCCCTTCACTCCAGTGGCTCTTGTGAAATATATTTAGAATATCCATTTAGTGTTTAACCCCTAAAGCTCCAGCCAAGCCCATTCACCTCCTACCTCAACTCTCCAGTGCAGCTCGCTCTTCATCATCAGCTGTGTTAGTTGTTTGTTTTAGCCCAGTCCACCTGGCCCTCCATTTCATTACTTCAATTAGCGTGATTAGGAGCTAAAATTGCTTGTGTCGACTCGGTGATTGACAGCAATTGGCCACTTAGGGAGGAGAGCTGCAGACACACACAGTGCTGCTCAATGGCTTGTGTAGTGAAACGCGCATGTGTGTAGTCTGTGTGTGCGTGTCTTCCTGTGCTTGTTTACCCTGATGGGAGTTGTGCTCACTGAAGATGAGAGCAATTCTTCAGGTAAACAATGTGAGACTCCCACTATAGAAAGTCCAGATATCTTGCTTTACCCACATGTGCAGCGTGAATGTTTTGGGGGAATGGAAGAGACAGGTGTGCGTGTGTGTGTGTGAGAGAGAATGAGTGTGTGAGTTTGTGTGTGTATGCTTGCAAATATGTGGGCATGATTTTGTAAACATTATGAGGTTATCTCTAATACATAGCAGATTATATAATCTGCTGTATGTATATACTCTATCTACATAAAGAAACCATTTCTGTACTATGGGCATTAAGTACAGTGTAGCATAGACAGATATCGCGGCTCAGTCATGGCACATTTTGTTCAACACATTGGGAGCTGAGAATGCGGCTTGTTTGGCGGCGGCACATTAAATGGTCCGGCGTAAGTTAGAGGGTTTGGCTGGTCTTCATGCCTCTTCTCATTACGACCCTCGTGGTCTACACGGCCCTGCGTAGCGGGCGCTGGAGCAGATCTTCAGTATCTGTCTTCGCACCATCTTTGTGGCATGTGAGAGGGCGGAGTGAGGCGTTATGTTTACATCACAGCAGTGCCAAGTATGGCTGTTCATCATCAGGCGCTGAAAGCCAGAACCGCAGAGGTCCATGACAGAACATTAATCGGCCTCTCAAAAAACGGACAGCCATAAGTCTCTCCTCCTCTGCAAGCCCTATACCTGTGACTGTCATTCACTCCCTTTTTCTTGCTATTTCTTCTCCAGCTTCCTCCATCTCGCATTCTTGTCTTTCCATTTTTCATACCGTGCTTCCTCTCTGCAGATTTGATCCATTCATCTCGCCTGTTATGAGCTTTCCACCCATACTTACGCTTTATGTATCGTTTTGGTTTTAGTGTTTGGGTGTGTGTCCTTGTGCCCAAATCAATCACTCGTTCATTTGGATTGGGAGTGATTCCTCGTCCTTCTCCTTCAAGATGTAGTAGTCATAATTTAAACAGGACCCTGTGTCCATTTCTCTTGTTTTACAAACTTTCTAAGAAATCATGAAAAAAAAAATGATACTGAAATACGCATGATACGAAAAAGCTCTGATAAATTCATTGTACACTACCTGCCCAGCACCAAATTGTTGAAAATCTGTTGTTTTTGTCCTACATGCATATTTACCCTTTTGGAATCTGACTCTCGTCTTTGTCTCTCTTCACTGTCTCATTATATTTCTTGTCTTTTCCCCATGCTCACATCCCTCTCCACATTTATATTTTCTTCCATACAGGATGTCGGTGAAAAGTGCAAAGGGAGGAGCAGAAAGTAGACCATGCTCCGCTGCCAGGTCAGTGAGATCTAACTAAAAGCGGTGGAGAAAACGAATGGGGAATGAATACACTTATAATAATACAAATACACTTAAGTCAAATTAACAATTTAATTAAAAGCTAAATCAAGAGGTGAGTTTGTTATCTTTAAACCTGTAGCAATGATTAAACATTATATCAGTCTAAATTACTATTTGAGGCTCCAACATAAGAAGATACCTATCCCCACAGTAAATTATCATCAATTCATCAAGAGAAAGATGTACACACGAGAGATGGTTTAGCTGGCTTTGGAAAGATTTTGTAATTTTTGTAGAGCTTCTGGGTAATACAGTCGGTGAAACTTCCAAATATTAAAACAATTGTCTCCCATTGCTGCGGCTGTCTATCAGCAGTCTGAATCTATCTTAACTTCCTCACCGGGAGGGTCCATCCATCTGACAAGCCACAAACTTCAGTGTTGTTTTTATGGTTGGTTATGAGAATTGAGTTTTTAAATTGTGGTAATATTACTTGTGAGCAATTAAGTGCACTTTGAACTGATAAAGGCCTCTTTGTCTCCTAGCATGTCTCCACGCCAGGGAAGGGGAGCGGCAGCTGGCAGATCGGCCGCTACTGGAAGATTCAAAAACAAGGCTCTTCAGCTCAGCCTCTCCAAGAAATTCTGGTTATTAGCATTCTGTTTCTAATCAACACTGATGAGGACAAGGGGAGTGGGTTGGGTAGATTTGTGCACCCAATTAGCGCCATCGATTGGTACATCCGGTGCAAAACAAGCTTTCAGAATTTTAAACTTGTCCTCCTAAGAAACACTTCCTTTTTCGAGTGACTGACGTAACGACTGATGTCAGTTGATTGTAATGCTGACGTTTTTCAATTTCACTCACAAATTATTTCAAGGGAGACTAGATGGAGCAAAAGGCACTTCCGTGTGTTTGTTTAAGTAAACACAGTTAGGAGGGTAAAGTATAGGCCTGGCTTTGATGATAACAGTTCTCAACACTTGGCACGCAAATGCACACTTCACAGCTCAAAGTCGCCCTCAGCCCAGGGGAAGGGCTCTGGCAGTGAGGACGAGGCTCGTCGGAGCGGGAAAAGGAGCCTCAGCAACAGCTCGGCGGTGGCCGCTGCCTACATCTCCTACCTCAATAAGCTCTTTGGACAGGTCAGCTCAGCAGCACATCACTCATACTCACATGCATGTTGTCACAGCTTTGACGCACTTGTTGGTTACTAGTAGGGTTAAGCCGAAAAACTGATTCAAGCTTCTGGTTTTATAAAAAACATCATCAGGAGCAGGTGTCAGGAAACAGCATCTAATAAATAGCAGGTGTGCCAGCTGATTACTCAGTTGCATCAATTAAGCTGATGATGTCACAGGCCCTAAACTGCTTGTAGGATCACTACATGTCACCACAAACAGCCAATGCTCTCAACATAATGTCAATTGTTTCCTGATCTACCTGTTCCACGACAGCATCAGTCGTTTCAGCAAGTGCCACAAATGACATGTTTACGTTCAAGTGTCAAAGCCCTCTAGCAGCCATATAATTATGAGTCTGTCTATACTCTGTCTGGAGCAAAGGAGGGAGTCAGTTGTTGTTGTTGTTATCATAGCGTGACGAAGTCCACAGAGAGAGGAGGTCGGGGTGGATGGATGGGGTCAACGAAACATCTGACTTCAACATGGGTGACCACTGTTTGTTTCTTTTACCCATGACCACGATTGTTCCGATGCCACTTTGCCCAATTTCTATTTTATTTCACAATGCCACTTTTCATCACAACATCTTTGTCTGTCAATCAATGCAAACAGGGGAGAACCAGTTAAATGATTGGCTGTCCATTCATTTAGACTAAATCAACAGCCAATAGTAGGAACTGCCAAAAACAAAAACTGCTAGAATGAAATGAAAACCAATAGATTTTATTGTGAAAAGAAACAGGATCAAGTGACATTTCATAAAAATGAGCTGAGGTTTTATTTGTGTTATTTCACAATTATATGGTTATATGTTTTGTCTGTATTTCTGATTATTATTTAATAATTTATTTTTTATTTACTTCTTTTTGTACATTTGGGTCTCCCCAGGCCATGAGTATGTTAGAGAGATAGTTGGAAGAGACTGGCAAAGAAAGGTCCATAAAGTGCAGGTTTATAGACTGGGTCACAGCTGAAAGAAATAGCATTACATTGAATTTAAAGTTACACAGAATGGAGTTGGAAAGCTGATCCATCAGCTGATTCTAAGTGGTAACTATCGATTGAAAATTTAAACACTAGCTGTTTGCAGTCGACGATGACTATCCAAAAATAAGCACCCTGTTTGCAAACTAGTAATTGCTGATAGGTCAAATGACTGTGGGAAGTCAATATCATTACCCACCTGAAATAAAATTCAAACATCTGACCAAGACTATGGACTGTTACCTCATCTAAATCTAAAAGCATCCTTTCAAAGAAGTCACTCCAATCATTTCACTTCACAAATGATATACTGCCTAGACACTGGGTATGGCATCCATTAATGCCCTAATTAGTTCAAGTGAAGCATTGGCTCTGTTCATGCCTGATACCCTGATCCCAGATTGCTGTAGGGCATCACAAAATATTTGGGAAAATTACAAATGGAAATGAGCCAACAAATCCAGCCAGCTCAATGGCACATTCCCCATTTCTGTTAGAAATTAGTAGATTTATATAGAGAGAGCTCCATTTAAAGTATAATTTTAACTGCAATATAGATGTAATGATTTGTATTGGCTTACAGTATCTTCAGCCCTGGAATCAAGAACATCGGTGTAGTCCTTCACAGAAACTAATGAAGTTGGTATTTTTAAGTGTTTGAGGTAGTGGGAGAAAGAGAGGAAGACTTTGGCTGCATGGTTGTCTCTTTGTATTGAGAAATAGGATGTGGATCAGATCCAGGATGTAAATGAGACTGCCTTAAAGACTCTGTTCTGTCAAGGACAGAACCCTGAATGGCAAATACCCATTAAAATAATTGGTGGGAAATGGACAGGTATTACAAGGACTTATTCTACATTCTACTAAAATTGAAAAGCTAAAACTCCACATGCCAATCATCACAATTAAATTATTACAAAACAGTCAGTGTTATGTCAGTTAGCATTATGTCCTAAGATGTAGAATACTTACTTAAATATGGTATGTTCTGAGGCACTTCACAAGGAATTGACCATTGTTAAAAAAAGAATTGGCGTCCAACGTCACGGTCCTTGGTGTAATGTCATATTTTGGGGTCTTGTTCACGAGTGAGGGAAGGATCAAATGGGAGATCGACAGGCGGATCGGTGTATATTCCCCAGTGATGCGGTCGATATACCGGTCCGTTGTAGTAAAGAAAGAGCTGAGCTGCAAGGAGAAGCTCTCTATTTACCGGTTCGTCTACGTTCCTACTTTCACCTATGTTCATGAGCTTAACCTGGGTAAGGGGGTTATTATCATAATGTGAGTGAATTTGAGGGCAGAAGGGCTCAAATGTTGTCCCATCATACATAGTTTAAGTATTTATTTCATAAAACTAGTGTTTTCTTTTTGAGCATTTGCTTTTATTTGTGTTTTTACTCCACAAAAAATACATTTTATTTTACTGAGTAATAGTGATAATGGAGGCTCATTAGTCAGATCAATGGTCTTTTGTTCATTCGCTTGTATTCCTCTGTTATTTTGTTGTGGTCCCTAATACATGTTTTATTACATTTATTAGTTCTCATACAGTGTACATTCTAGAAATATTTTAGATATTATTATTCTTATTCTTATTGTTATTATTGTATAGTATGAAACTCATAAAAGATCCTTTTAATCATGGAACCGTGTTGGACCCTGGGGAGACCTTATTACAAAGCAGAGCCAAAGGCTTTTCCATAAATGCCTTCATCACAGGAAAGAGATTTACTGTAAAAGATAACAGAGAAATCTACACCAAGGGGAGTTGTGTGCCTATGAACATTTTAATGATGTTTCATAACTAGATTTCTTAATAACTAATGGGACCATTTCATTGTTTTAAAGTAATTTATGTTTCACAGTGACCTTGGGCTACTGTGGACTTCTACATCCTTCCCTGAGATACTACCTCACCTGCTATGACTGATCTGCCTTGTTTTACTGTCACAGTCCCTGGTTTGAATTTACTAGTACCCAGGCAGAGAAGCCTGCATCATATCCACACGTTAGAGGACATGCTGCTTTGGTTGCCGCCCTAACACTGACGCAGGGAGACCATCCATCCTCCAGCAGTCCTAATCCCTGCCTCAACACAAGTATTAATAACCCCCTTAGCCAGGTTCACTGTCAGCCCTCATTAGATCCAACGGAAGAAGGGGCCGGGAGAGACAAATAGCTGAAGAAAAACAATTGATGCATTTACATATCAGAGCCACAGAAAGATGGATGTGAAGCAAAATGGACTCATCAATGAGCAATCTGTGTGCATACTGTCACTACATTTTGAAGTGTCTTTTCTATCGGAGGACCATATGTGTCTGTGTGAAGTATGCACATACCTCTCACATGTGTACATGCATCATGCTTACAAAGCAGTGGGCTGCTCAATGGGCCATGTGAAGGCAGACAGAATGAAATTAACTGTTAATGGGCTTGTTCTGATGGATGAATTGAGAGTCTGCATGGCACGCTGTCTAATCCTTTCTGGATGAAAAAAAATCCAATTAATGTGTTGACCTTGCTATCTAAATATGCCCTTCTAGGCAGGAAGATCCTGTGCAGTGTAAACAGTGGTTCTGGACTCATAGGGTTGTTTTATGCTGCTGCATCAAAAATCATATTAAAACTTAAGTGGTTTATATAAATTATAAGTACACGTATAGTGAGATAACTCTTGATGCAATTGTGTCCTGGCATTGCATTTGTGTTTTGAGTCTGTTGGCAATATTATACAGTGAATAATCATTTGAACGGCTGCCATGCGGAACAGCTTCCAAATAAACCATGGGGGCTCTCCTTTTCCTGAAGCTATTGTGCACTTGAGCAGGATGACCTTGTATGATTTATGTATTAGCCACCCAACATGCCAACATGTATTAAGAGGTGAATATTGCACTTCGCTTTGCATTTCATTTTCAGCTGCTGCTCTGATTTACCTTTTTATCTCTCATTTTTTCAGCAGTAAAAAGAACAACTGAAGGTTGAAATATAAGTTTTCATGTAAATGTGATGAGGTAAAAAGGGCAACATTTCCCTCTGAAATACAGTTGAATAAAAGTAAAGTCTGACGTACTGTACATGGAAAGATATAATTTGTTACTTCCAGCTCTACTAGTGTGTCTTTTATCTCGGTTTGTGAATTCTATTGAGCCTAAATATTTTTCCTTACTGCATGAAGGGAGGAGTAACAAGCCCACAGCAAATTTCTGCACATTTGTGCTTGCAATAATGAGCGCTTTTATAAGCTTCTGTGTCAGTCTTGTTTCTTTGAACTTATAGATATCCTCAGGCTTGTGGAGTTTTTGTGCTAAGCGATATCTCCATATGTCAGGCTCGGTTGCTCTATACGAAGATGATGGAGCTTGCATGTTTCTTGCATCCCCTGTGGATGTAATGAGGGTTCTGTAGAAGAGTTGCACATTGCTTGCAAGCTTTAGAGTCAAGATGCTGTTGGCACGCGCATGATTTTTAAAAAGGTCTCTCGCTAAAGACACATTGTCTCATCGCGTTTAAAGGATGATTTATCTCATTTCATGATCTTTTAATATCGAAGCTTTACATATTTAAATTCAAGACAGTACATGTTTTCAAATATGCTAATTAGAAGATTGTTCCAAAGACTGCATGTGATACGTGACATCCTCTTTTTTGTGTGCTAAAATATGAGCACATTTATGTCCAACATATTGTATGATGGATCCATGTGAAGCTCCCAAACCTCTAAGCTCATCCTTTTTAAACTAAAATTTCAAGTGTTGTTTCTTGCCTGTTGATTCGCATTTGTACACTATTGCAGCTGATGACCAAATCATAATGTGTTTTTACCAAAATTGTCACTCTGCAACCAATGACATGTTAACATATTGCTATTTTAACCACACCTAAATTTCACTGCAAACCATTATTCTTAATGACTACGTATGTGGAGGTTTTGTTCCTAGCTCTCCCTCAACTTCCCTGAAAACACATGAAAAAGTGCTAGAAAGAGGGAGAAAGGGAGGCAGCCATCACCCTGAGCAAATGTCAAAACAAGGCAGAGAATACAGAATGTTGCACACACAAGTCTAAATGCAAATGATGTGTCTTGTGTCTGTGCACAAGTGTGTACGTGTGTGTGTGTGTGTCTGTGTGTCAGTTAGTTACATGTGTCTGTTATACTTCTTTATATTCCTATTATGTTTATTGTTTTGCACCAAAACACATCAGTAAATTCTTCTTGGTAAATCTGCTTGGCAATAAAGCTGTTTCTGATTTTTTTATTTTCTTTGCGACAGTGCAATGTTTGTGCAACTCACTGTCACATGGTTGTGCGTGGGTTTGTATTTGTATGCACATAGACTGAGCTTATGCTGCATGTCTCTCAGGATGCTGCGGCTGTAGAGAGAGTGTGTGTGTGTGTGTGCATGTAGGAGTGTGTGGTATTGTGCCATTTTGCAAATTAGAAAGACATGTCGCTGGGTGAAATCCCATTAGAGTTTACTGTCAGCATGCGGCAGTGTTGACATGATATGCATGTTATTCTAATTTGGTAGTCAAAAACAGATTATCACTGGGGTATTTCTCAGGAGAATTTGCTGTTTTAAAGCCACGCTGATTTTAAATCCCGTCCTCCGATGCTGTCTTGTAATTATTTCCACTGTCTTCTTTTCCTGTCTTCTCTGCTGCACAGGAGAGGGAGCTGATGCCAGAGGAGTTAGATGGTAAGATGTTGTTGGTGTAATTACGATGTAAACACATGATAAATTACAAGTCAGCTGCAAAGCTTTAATCAATCGCATTGATCGCATATTTGCTACTGTTAAGCTCGCTACTCTTCGTGATTCATGTAAGAGATTCAAGGTTTCTCAGACTGCCTTGAAATGTTGATGGCCAATGGCTCAGAGCTACAAAATCAATTAAAACAACACAACTTGCAGCTCTTGAGGGCTGGCTGTAGTTCACGGCAGATAAGTTAAAACTTTGTTCAAAGTGTAACTTTCAGTGTGCACACTGTGTGCGTGTGTTTGACTCTTGGGAAAAATATTTTACCCTACTTTACGGTTTGTTGCCATTGCTGTAATTTGTTTATCTGTCTGTCAGAGCTGCAGGAGGCCTTTAAGGAATTTGACTACGATGCGGATGGCTTCATCCATTACAAAGACATTGCAGATTGCATGAGGACCATGGGCTACATGCCTACAGAGATGGAGCTTATCGAGATCATCCAGCAAATCAAGATGAAATGTGTGTATTTATCTGTATGGTTGTGCGTAGTGTGTGTGTGTGTGTGTGTGTGTGTGGTTTTCATTTCGTCCTCGGTGGTTAAAGCATGTGTGCATGATTGATGGGTCTTTCTGAAGTGAGCAGGTGTGAATGTGTGAGTAATGTGTCTGCTTGTGTTGCACAAACACTTGTGCTTGTCTACGTGCACATTCTTTCCTATGAGTCCATGTGGAACTGATGTTTGTCTTCGTAGTTGGGGACATTCGAGACATTTTAGCAGACTGATTAATGGTCCTCACACGGCAGGTGCAGGGGTGTACGAGTGTGAGTCTGCATGAAAAAGTGTCTGTTTAGTTTGAGATCTAACTTTTCTCTCTTCATGAGGGTGTGTGTTTGCTGTCTTCTCTGAATGATCAAGTATAGTTCCCGCGTGTGGTTAGTGTTTAAGGTTTAAGGTGAATCATCATTGTATTGATTTCTGCTGCCATAAGCCTGGAGAACCAGTTTGTGTAACACCTACCTAGTGTCAGAGGCCTGAACATCTGAACAAACCTACAGTATGAGTGCCTGCCAAGACTTTACATAAACCTTCAATGGACACAAGAGACACATGAAGAATGCTATAGGTGCGATGCTTTGTTATCCTAATTATGACATGTATGCAGCAATCCAGCTGCATTTTAGCACAATATAAATTATGCCAGTGGTACACCTACACTATATTCACAACTATATTTTAGATGTTTATGTATATAAATATCCATACAAATGAAAAGTTGGATTCATATCAAATAAAGTGCACCTTTGCTCAATTCAGCTACAACCAGCTACAGCCTTATTTGATCTAATATCACCAGTAGCTTATGGTGGCTGATGTTACCTAATGTTAGCAATCTTTACATAGATGTTGCTTTGTAACTGACATTACTAAATCTGTTCACTAAGGACTGTTCTCCATTTCTGTTCCACTCTGTTTTAGCATTTCCCATTATCCTGTAACTGTCCCTACACTGTGACATCACTGTTGGGTGAGGTTAGAGGTGAAAGAGAGCACACCTCTGTCTGACATGAAACAGACATGAAACTTTCAACCAAAAAGTGAGGTGACACTGTTTTTTCAGCCGGCTCTAAAAGTGAACTGAAAGTAAATTGCTTTTTTTTTTTCTGCTACAGTATATTTGCTCTGTAAATCACATGTTTTGTGTTCTCTTTTGAGAAACTAACTAACTAACTAACTATACTAAGAGGGGGAAAAGCCTCTCCACGCCCCTCCACCTGACTGAGATGAAATGCGGCATTTCCCCATATGGCATAATTTTTTCTTCCTTTCAATAAGAAAAATATTAACGGTACATTCATAATCATTAGTTTTGACTGCGAAAAGTCAAAAATCATTTCACTGAAATATTTTCTTACTTATTGCTAATGGTATCTAGCCATGCAGACAGTTTTGGTTTTATGTGCTCAGTTTTCTGCTGAAGAAATGACGACAAGATGCTCTTTGGATAATCTAGAGCAATGGGAACATTGTTCTTGGAAAGGGATGTTGCTGTAGAATGTCTTGTCATTTTTCGATGCTGTGAGCACCACAAAATATAATGCATTTCAACTCCGACGTTTTGGTGTGGAGGCAAAAATCTCAGATATAACTCCAAACCATCGGCAAATTAAACCAATACATGCCAAGACACCATTAGAGTTAAGAAATGTATTTTATCTATTTTGTTTTATTTTTTGTAATTGGCTGAACCAACCCTTTAACCATGTTTCTTATGTACATGGTGGATAATAATAGGCATTTTAATATGTATTGTCTTAGAGACTTATGCTTTGTAAAATACCATAAACTCAAGCTCAATTTACACACAAGTGTAACATTGTGTTGAACTCCCAGGACAATAACACTAATAATGAGCCAAGTATTGGACTTTGGGTCCACAGTGTCATGTTTGGCCAGAAAAACAGCTACATCATGTTGGATACAGCGAGGCAGCGTTTCTCAGGGACCAGACTGCAGCTGGCTTCCTTCCTCCCAGCTAGTTAATTAGATTCACCTGGAGTCCCAGGTGGAAATAATTTCCTGATTAGATGTTAGAATGACAACAGCAAGGATGTTGAAAACCAGGATTGCGAGAGCCACTGCTGCGTTAACCTCACATAAAAGTGCCCATAAATATCCACATCGGCTTTGCACCGTTGCAAGACGTGAAACAACACAAAGCACCAACAAGTGTTGTTTAATCCTGCAGAGCCCAAATTCTTGTCAGGATTTTCAAAAACACCAAACACATCATACTGAATTACAGGGAAATGTGTATAAAGTGAGTCATAGTTCATTGCGACCCTGCCACTTGATGCAATGTTGCAGCCATAAGAATGTTGTCTCGGATTTGAATTATAGGCTTTACACACTAGAACTTCATATCTCTACCTTAAAGGAAATATTCAGAAAATCACGGCTTTGGCGGTGGTTACTACATTTTATATTTCATGCCATGTTTCATGCTGTGTAATATAAATTATTCATCTCTTCAGTGTTGCCATAATTTGACCCATAAAGTAAAATAGGATTCAGACATTCCTCACTTAATCTCTGTAGCGTAATCCCTATAGAGCCATTAATACCATGAAATTCAGTCTTTTTTATATAACTAGCGTTGCATTATCAATTAAAAAATAATAATCATCTCTTAAGACTTTTGGGAGAATTTCTACTCCATGATTATAGACTGACCCACTTAAGGCACAGACATTTTTCAAGGCGATGTCAGGAATCCCCCACAGAGTGCCGCTCCACAAGGGTAAAGCCAGTCAGCCAAAAAAATGTACTGTACCTTCAGGCAAGTATTAAAATTGTTAACTCAAAAATCAAAGAATTCATTTTTATTTAACTTTAGTTCAGAATCCTTCAGTAGCTTTTGTAACTAGTACATGACAGCTTGAGCCATTAGTGTCATGATTCAGCACCATTAAAAGTGTTTTCTATGCAAGCAGAGTTTGCAATAGTTTGATTTTCATCCCCAACAGTCCTGAGACTCTGAACACTGATTAAATTTTTTGAACCACAAAATGACCGCATGGCTTTATGGAAGTAGTCTTTCACATCCACCAAGGCCCTGATAATGAAAACAGGCCGAGCCTATTGGTCTGCATTATTAAATAAGCCTGTCTTTTGTTCCACTAATAACATGTGCCTTCCCATTGTATATGTCTGTTTTGATAATTACCATGGGGATCAAACAAACTAAAGCTCATTCTAACTGGGTTGAAGGAAGTATAATGAGCACATAGCTGAATGCATTGTTATAGCTTCCATGCACTGAGGACATTCATAAACAATTTTGGTATTAAGGTGCATTACTACTACCTTTACTATGGTACTGCATTTATTATTGCAGTTTAGCATTGAGGTACTGTAGTTGTACTGGTATTTGCACTTTGAATATTTCCATTAGGTAGTGTAGGTAACTACATTACTATGTTTCAGAGGGAGATTTTGTTCCTTTTCCTCTACTACATTTATTTGACAGCTATGTCAATATGATACATTGTTGTACCTGAAAACTACCTGGTGAAAAAAGTCAAACTTAGTTCTGACAGTGTGTAGTGTTCACTACCTTCTTAAGTAAAAGAGTATGCTCAAAAAGAACAACTGTGTACAATGTGTTGTCTGACCACGTTGGAAGTAAATAGCTTTTACAGCTTTTCCGAACGCCCACAGCCAAATTTGGGGTGGAAAGCCAGCAGTCATAGAGCAAGACGTTATAATCATTTAAATACGGGGGTAACAGCACACGCTTTCAGACAGTCTTTCCTAAAAGGTGTTCATTGTGTTGCTCCTCCTCACATATGGTCAACCAAAGCGTAAAGTGGGCATGACTGTTAGCTTGTCAATTTTAAATTGTTGGACACAACCCCCCAATTCTGACCTTTGATTGATGTGGGTGTTTCGAACACTGTTCAACCACCCGACATGCATTTCAGTTGGAGAATACTGATGCTCTTATACATGAACCTAACTAAAAGTATGTAGTTGTACTACTACAGTAGTTTGCTGCTCACAGGTTAATGTAAAACATTTAAAAACTACTGAAAGGGGCCTGCATATACATAAATTTACTTAATAACATTTTACAGCTGATACTTCCATACTGTTTCTTAAGTAAACTACTGAATTGTGGTGTTGCTACATTTACTTAAAACTTCTCTAATACATATTTTTATATTCACAATGGATCAAAGTACTGCATGTAGCCTAATGTGAGCTCCGTGACGAACCCACATAGAGTTATCACCAAATCTGCAGTCCCCCCAGTTCTATAGAGGGTCTAAGCATCTTTCAGCACATTGTTTTGGTCAACTTTACTGCTTTGGTTTACTCTTACCTCTCTCATAAACATTGTTTTTCTACAGCAGGCAACTTTTCTTAGTGAAAAGATATGTGACCTGTCCAGCACCAGATTGAAAACAGTAGACCAAAACAAAAATAAAAGGAGAGTGAATATTGGACTTAAATTCGCTAGGTCGCCAGAAACAAGACCCCAAATTAATGCTAAAGTTACCTTGTGTCTACTGCAAGTGTAAATATGAAGCTGTTTGCCAACATGTTCACCAATGATGACATTACAAGTCATAATATGTTAATGTTGTGCTTTTAGCTTGTTCCACCCAAAATTGTGTGTCCTTTGTCTTTCTGCAGGGGGTGGTCATGTAGACTTTGATGATTTCTGTGAGCTAATGGGGCCGAGGATGCTGGCTGAGACGGCTCATATGGTCGGGCTGAAGGAGCTCCGCTGTGCCTTCAAACAGGTATGAGCTCCCCTTTCACTTGCTTGAAGTCATTCTTCTTTAGAGATTCTAGCCTGGTAACTATGACAGTACTTTGAAGTGTGCAACAGGACCTTTCCTTAGAGAGCGCCAAGAGTGCACAGCTCTTACTTGTAAACAAGTCCGAGGAAAGAGGGGGAGCTGGCTATGAGTGCAGAATAAAAAGGTTTAAGGGGAAAGGAAAATATCCATATTGATGCCACCGTTTATATACTATATATATTTGTGTCGCCTGTTAATTTGAGCTCATTAGACATGCCTATTGTATTTGAAATTCTATGGCGCCTCATTGTTCTTGAGGAAATATCTATTGAGTTGCTGTCTTTGACGTCAATACAGAGGCAGGTACACAAGTGCTGAATTGATTGTCCCCCAAAAGCCAAGCCCTGGTGTCTCTTGCCAAGCAAAACAAATGAGGTGATCATGTTATTTATAAGCACAGCATCACACACCTGGGTTCACCCATTTAACACATTGCAGCATGATAGGTTTTTAATGGTTACAACAAAACACTGACGATGTGCTCTTAATGATTATAACTGAAAACATCAGTGTACATTATGCTACTGGGATTAATGTATCTATATTTAGCCTCATGCATAGGTTTTGGCTCCTATGAAAAGCAAGGGGGAAATTGGACATTAGCTACCACATTGAAGTTATTTATGTCATTAAAGTGATGGCAAATAGATATTTAAATTCTGTATTTACCAGTAATAGTATCGTAAAATGTGCTTTCTAGATTGAAATATCCCACGGTCTATAATTCTACACCTAAAAAAGTAACACTGTTTGGAGGTATAAATCAAATTGTGTCAAATAAACCACCTTTGACTCAACTTGAACTGATCTGGTGTTACAGTGAGTTTTGTAAAAACACTTCTATCTCCACCACTCTCTCCCTGAACCAGTGGGGCTATTCAATTTTATTTATTAATGCCAATTTATAACAGAAGTTATTGGCACTTTTCCTATTGAGTAGGTCAGGACCGAAGGCTACTCTTTATAATCTTATTTACAGAGACCCAAAAATTCCCACTCAGAGAAAGCACTTGGTGACTGTGGCAAGGAAGAACTTCCTTTTAAGAGGCAGAAACTTCCAACAAAACCAGACTCAGGATGGAAGGCCATGGTAAAGAGAGAGAGAGAGCGAGCATAAGGTACAATGGAAATTCCACATTGAATTTTAAAATAATTATAATAATAATAATAATAATAATAATAACTACTGCTTGGGCTACTTGATGTATCAAACTTTATCAAAGCATGTAGGCGAGATACCACAAGCATCATTCCTCTACATAAAAGGATTTAAAAGTGAATGCTGCTTTGTTAATAGATCAGACAAGGTTTTTAACAGTGTTCTCTATTTTGAGAATGCAACCATAAGAACATCTATTGTATCTGGAGCTTATTCATCCCACATGCCTCATCATCAAGGTCCTGAGTGGTGCTGTGAAAGGCCAGAAATTCACATTTTCTGACATTTTAATCCATTTGTGGAGAATATTGAATAAGCTCTCAACTTTACTGCTGCTGAACAGAAACTTCTGCAACTCCTCACTTCAAAAGTCTTTCTCACTTCAGTACTAACACCCCATGAGTCAGCAGTGCCCCATCTGGAGACACAAGCTGTTTTCAGACTTCCAGGGACCTTGTGTAGCCATGTTGTAACTATGCTGTAAATGTGAAACTCAATTTTGACTTCTACTTTTAAATATGTTTTTGCATGGCGTGACCTCTGAACCTGTTTCTCTCCCTCTATTTGTCTTTATTTCTCCCCTTCCACTCATTAAATCGCACTGTTTTCAATCTCACCACCCTCCTCATTAGCCCAGAAACATGTAATGTTGTTCATTCTTTCTCTGTTCCTTGTGTTGCCTGTAATCCTCTTGACCAATGATCTATTTATTTGTCTCTCCTCACTACTACACGTTCATGTCCCCACCTCCTTGCTCTCCACTAAACTACATGTTGTAGTTTGACTGCGATGGTGATGGAAAGATCACGATGGATGAGCTGAAGGAGGGCATGAAGACCCTCCTGGGGGAGAAGCTGAAGAAAGGCGAGCTGGAGGAGATCCTCTCCGACATTGACCTCAACAAAGATGGCAACATTGACTTTGATGGTGAGCGGTTGGGGACTTTGCGGGGAGAAATGTACGGGAGGGGAGTGGATAGACTCCAGGCAAGGTGTGAGAGGACATTAAAGCAATTAATAAAAAACAATGATAAAGCACTGAGACAGGGGGGTGGGTGGTGTACAGCAGCAATTCTTAACCAGGGCTACTTGCACCCCAGGGGGCACTTCTACAGTTGCCAGAGGGTACGTGGAAAGACCAAATTCTCATCTAAATTCAACTAACGCAGCTACAAAAAGAAATTATGATTTGATAATGAAAAATATCCACGTATTTCTGTTAAGGTGGAAAATAAACACCTAAAAACGATTACAAACTTAAATTTAAAATAACCAGCAAGTGCTCCATCTGAGTCAGGTGCAGTTGAGTGTGGAAATTTAACAAGAAGCAGAGAAGTCGAAATAGTTAACTAAAAGTAATGGACATGTTGAAATAGTAAGCTAGGCAGTAACTTACCACTGTAATTACAAACGGTCTGCCAATCACAGCGCGATGGTGGGTCCACTTGATTACTATCCCGGCGTACGCTGGTGTCACATTAGCCGAGTTAAAAAGCTTTAGAATATTAATTGTTACATGAATTGCATTCACCTTGTGTAAGGTTTACAATTACAGATTATTGATATTAGCTCTGGCAATACCAGTAATTTAGTGCTGCCAAAACTAGCCCGTAATGCGTGGGATATATACGTTTCAATCTTACCCGAAAGCTTACCCTATCATTATATTTCGCAGATAAACCTAGTAACTACTGCCCCCTAGAAAAAGAAAAAGAACGATGAACGATGAAGGGATCTCGGAAAGGAACGCTGCCATAACATCCGGCTCCCTTCAAAGAGCCGTAATTCCCATCACTAATCGCATACAGTTACAATAACAGTACAGTTACATCCAGTTTATAATCCATTCATATACATATGACAAATGTGGTGTCGATGAAGAGGTTACTTGAGCTCATCAGACATAAAAGGTTGGGCACCGCTGGTGTACAGGAGGGAAGAGCGAACTAGAGAGGACAAAGCAGAGGGTCAGTGAATCTAGTTGGAATGGATTGAGGATGAAGTGGACCGAAGGAGAAAATTGGTAAGAAACGAGGAGGGAAGAGGGTGAGATGGGAATGGAGAGGTAGTTAAGTCAGGGTGGGTTGGCTGGAAGAGCCAATCCAATCTAATCAGTGGTGCATTAAGCCAATCAATACACATGCCTGGACACCTGTCACATGTTATACAAACATACTGTTGGACAGCTCAAGGACTTTGCAGAAATGTCATTACCACGTGTTACCTCGCAAGCACATAAACCGTACAATGGTAGCCTACACAATCCCCCCCCCACACACACACAAGTGTGTGCAGCCTCATACCTGCCATCAGTCCCGTGTTCCCCGGGTTTCTCCCGTATTTCTTGGCCATCTCCCGGCACCCTCCCGTTGGGTTGTTTCTCCCGGGAACCTCAAATTTATGAATAATTGTCATACACGGATGCCACTTTTGGACGTTTGTCTGAAGTCACCCAAGTTGCCAGATAGTCTATAAAACACAATCAACACACTGCGTAACATTTCAAACCGTCTGTCACCGCAACCTGGCAACCCACACACCGACCCAAGGGGCGCGTGCGCAGAGGCGGCGTTCCGTCTCTGAAAGGATCAATAGGTGCTCCTCATTATCATCAATTAGCCCCTAGGGCAGCGTTTGAGTCCAGTTTAGCCACATAGGCGGAAAACAGGGCAGCAGCGGGAAGATCGCTCTGAATATCCTGGTGGCAGGTCAAACTCACGTGTGAGGACGTCAGGGACGGAGCCGCTGCTGCGCACGGGTTTACTTCTTTTTATAGAAAACGGTTCTAGGAGCGCCTGAAGATATAATGTTAGTGGGTTAATCTGGAATTAAGCTTTAGCAAATAGTCAGCCAATCAATAGATACTACAATCAGACGCGCTTCAGGAAGTCGTGATTGATTGGATGGCTGCCTACAGCGAGCTGCAGCTAGGTTTCATTGACAGGACAAATCAATAGCTGTCTCGATTGACAAGTGAATCTACAATAATGTGTACAGCGAGCTGAAACAAGTGGTAATCAAACTGATTACAAAAACAGATTTAAAAGTTGTTAACCTTTTAAATCTAGGACTGGGTTTAATACCTGCCCTGAAAACCCATCTTGCTTCAATAGAAAAAAAACCCAAAACTGCCATTGTCCTATCTCCCATGCGGTCCTTTTATGATATTAGTGTCATTAGTTCTTATCCGTGGATCTGCGGCCGTCTCTGTCTTCCTCTCCAGAGTTTGTTATGATGCTTTCTGCACGATGACCTCTGATGGGAGAAGATGCAGCGCACAACGCTGGATGCATGAGCTGTGTACCAACTCACCAACACGGTGTTCTCCCTGCTGTTGTAATTCGTTTTCTGTGACATTGTGTAATTCAAATGTCTGATTGTGTTAAAAAACAACATCATAAGATTCAAAGAGATCGGTTTATATTTTCATAATAAAAGCTGAGGTTGAGTAAGTGAAGAGGTTGCGTTATGAAACACTAACTATATGTAACAATGCTGCACTGTCGCCCCCTTGTGGTTCAGAAGTGTACAGACTTTTCAGGTCAATCAAAATCTGATAAAACCACAGTGCTGAGTTCTTTATAAGTAATACCTAAACATGTTTTTGAAACTGTGACTTTGCTCATTTAGTCATAAATATTCATAGGGGCAGGGGTTTTAAAGTGAGGTCCTTCCTGTGAGGTAAAAGTGTCGGTATGCTGCTACAGATTGCTCATCATCTTCTATAACATTGGTCAAATCTCTGAGGCCGAAGTTGAAAAAAAGAGGTGCATTTATTATTCAAGTTGATAACTTAAAACATCTGAGCAAAAAGCAAGATCTGTCCAAAAGGTCTTTTTTTCCTTTTACAGATGATTTACATATAACAGCCTTGACTTGAGCTGTTTAATGATTTTTTTTATACACGTTGTGAACAAATGGTGCCTCAAACTAACGGAGGAAAGAAAAAAAACAAAAAACAATTAAAACATACTTCATAATATGGCAAAAAAGGAATGGTAACCAAGCCAACGCATCGTGTTATTGAAATCACAATGCAAAGTGGTGTAAGGCAAATGCACTGAAGCACTGCAGTCCTCCGTCCTCCAAGCACACCGAGAGCCGCTTTGAAAGAAGAATAATGCCAACCCTTTGGCTGTATACATGCTGTTTTTCTCTTGTTTTGATTTGTCATAATATTGCAAGACCCCCATTGAATTGGTCATACGTGGTCAGAATGTACAAATATGTTTTTACTTATAAATTAATTCAGTTTAAGTTCATTAGAGGCAGCGATGGAAGATGTGCATGGTAAGCATGTGGGGGAAGTGAATAAGAAGAAAACTTGATGCTCGGAAGAGATCGGTCAATACTTCGATCAGTATTTGGTACACATACGCCAGCCTTTAGTTGCACAAAAGCTCTTCTCCGTGGTTCCTCTAAACCACATCCTGCTATCACTTGTTGGACTTTCAGCATTTAGGATTTTGTTCCACAGAATCACCTCCTCAATATTAACATAAACCTTAAAGCCAGCAGACAAAACAAAAAAACAACCTTCCAGAGATTATGCACCACAAACTGTAATACTCTCCTTAAATAATGTACACTCAAATGTGTTTGCTGTTAGATATACCACTCTCTGTCGTTGCCTTCAACAGCATCACCAAATATGAGCCAAGTGGAATGGTATCTGCTCTTCTCATTTCAACAAGATCATTCAGGGAAGTTCTTATGAAAAGGAACTGCATTAAGAACGGGAGCAGATGAGAATAGTTGCTGTCACATTTGTCTTATTTTTTAAATACCTTTTGACAGTCACAAACAAATAATGTGTGTCATTGGAAGTATCCCTGAGGTGGTTTGGCGACATCTCTGGTTTCAGTGAGCCAAAGTTCAACGTTGTTTTAGCTTTGCTTTGTAAAATGAGGGGTCTCGTAGCTGTGAAAATAAAAGTTGAAGGATCAGATGGCAACAGAAACAAGTGATTCAAGGTTGCTTGAATATTATTTCAAAGTCCAAAGGACGTTTGTGGTGAGGAGAAAAGGAAGCTCTAGTTGTTGGGGATGCTCTGCAGATATGTGAGGATGTGCTGGATCTTCACCAGGCGTTCTTTGAGGCTGGTCATGGAGAGGACAGAGAGCTGGTACCGTGGGTCGATAGGCAGAACAGCCAGGAGCCACCAGCAGCAAGCGGGGCCATTAGGAGTTGCCTAGAAGAGATGGGGAAAAGTATATAAGACCAAGAAGCTCTCTCAACACCTGTAATATCGTTTCTGTGAACAATGTGACAAAACTATTCCCACAAGTGTGTGAAAATAGTAGCGCATAGCCGTCTCATCTGAATTCTTATCTTTTGAGTAGGTGAGAATTTTGTAGTTTTAATTACAGAAATTTTTTAAAAAAATTGAAATATTCTGGTTTTTAAGAAAATTTTCCAATTTCTGCTGACAACAACTATAAAAACAGATTTAAGTAACATTACTGCAGTTATCACAGGCCTGTAGCTGCGCCTTGCAGTATACTTCCAGTTACAGGATTACTACTCATTTTGTACTGATAGCGTGTTAAAAAGGTATTAGTATTACATTACTATACAACCCTGGAATCAGTTCAAACATAAATAACCTTTTACAGTAATCTGCCAGAGGAATGCATGTCTGCAGTTACATAGGTAAAAACAATGAGTTTGAGAGCCTGAGCCTGTTACAAAATGTGCTTTACTCTTATTAGGATTTGAAGTGAACAATGTTTACTGTGTCTGTGCTACATTTTGCATTTTACACTGGCCATTAACCCAATAATTACTGTATTATTGTACATGTTCAGAAATTACTTAACACCACGAAAAATCACAGTCAATGCTTTGCTGTTTTAGTGGGGATTCACTTTATGACACTCTTCCGTCGCTACAAGACAGGTGGGATTAGGTATGAAGCACACATAAAGCTCTTTAGCCCATATTGTCAAAGGACTCCGCCCCGCGGTTGTCCTAAGAGCGGAGCTGTAATCCCTTTCAGCGCGACAGGCTGCGAGTCGTGTTCCAGTATTAAGACCTCGGAGGAAGGTGAATCCATGGTAACGTGGGTTTCCCCAAAAGGCAAGTGTGTCATGAGATGATTCAATTTTAGACTAAAAATTTGCAGTGTCCGATGAAGTACTAAAAGCTTTACAAACCCTGCAGTATTTTTGAACTTTGAGCTTTGGTAGAGCTCAGCTGATAATGATAATAATAATAATAAAATATAAATATCTGCTGGTGTTTCTTTGCTTATCTGCAAATCTGGTTGAGAACCGCATGTACTAGAGGCAGGAAGTTAAACAAATGACTTCTTGTTCTTAACAGACTCTTCAACACCATCTGCTAAGCTGTGATATGTTGCCAACTCACTGCTGCCGAGTATTTACACAAATTGATCTGCTTGACAAACCATAGATAAATGCCTACTTCTAAATAACACCACATATAGTTTTCCATGTTAGTTCCTATTCTGGGGAGCCAACTCCCCAAGAGACATTTAAGGTATAATTTTCCAGTTTACTAATTCTAAATCACCTCCAGCTCTGCATTGTATTTCTTCTACATTGTTCATCATATATAGTATTACTAATAAGGCCAAAGACAGCCATTAATTTCAACCCTCTAATATATCAGCAAATATCTAATTTTTGTGTATAAGGAGAAAGCATATGCAAGAGAACCACTGCAGATCCTCGCTAGAGGCAAACAAAAATATACTCTATTTCTATTGTTTCGATCACTATACAGCATGGTCTGTGATTTCAGATTATACTCCTTACAGAATCCGGGCAGGAATAGGCAAATCTCTACACAGGGTTCCAGACTAATTACTAACTTTTATTTAGCTAACTTAATATTTATTGTGCAATAATAAATATAGTGGCAATTCCAGGGTTCAAGCCAACACAGACTGTTAGAAGTTTAAAGCATTTGATCAGGACTCTTTCAAATGTGGCCTAGATGTGAAAAACACAGTGAAATCTCCCTTTTTGTATTTTCACAAATAGAACGAAGAAAACAAACTATTTCTGATTCATAGTCTGATTTGTGTATTGCCACGCCCAAGTTTTTTTGTATTTGTAGCGCCCCCTAGTGGTTGATTAGAATGAAACTTTCAGGGCAGTTTTGGGTACTTCTGTGGACATATCCTGTACGTTTTGGGATGATTGGCCCAATTGTTGTGGCCTTGGGTCTATTTATGTGCTGAGCCACGCCCCTTTAAGTTCATTGGTCAATAACTTGAAAACTAAATAAGATATCAATAAGCTTTATACAACTTTTGAGAAGCTTCGTCCAAGGACGATGTACTGAAACTTTGGTAGCAATCGGACCTACGGTTTAGGAGAAGATGTCAAAAATGTGTTTCTCAAAAAATTCTAAATGGTGGAAAATCTAGTTAGGCAGACTTTAATGGTCCACAAGGCTTTTTTTGTAGAGCACATTGAGCTGGACTTGTGTGAGAAGTTTCAAATCATTCAAACAATTGGTGTGAGGAGCGTGGCCTGTTCAAAACTGCATTTTTGGGCATTAATTACAGCACCGCCATCTGGCCGATTGGGCAGCACATACACGTAATTTCCAGTCATTGGCGCAAGTTTCGTGTTTGCAGCTCACGGGAATTTGAACATTTGTGGCAGACAAATAATAATAATAATAAACCAGCACAAACATAGAAGGGTTTAAGCCCCTTCGGGCTGTGTGTGTGTGTGTGTGTGTATATATAAAAGGCTACTTAGGTCCGCTGGCACAGGTGGAACGGGCACTGCAACATTTTTCTTGACGAAAAAATATTTAATAGTTCTCTTCATTTTGAATTGTGTTTTATGGCTGTGATGTCACACACACACACACACACACACTATATTTCAGATGCACCAGTGCAACCAATGAAAACGTTTAGTCACACTTAACAGATTTTTGGTTTTGACAGGCTGGATGTTTACCTGGATGTCAGCTTCTCGTTCTGGCATTGGCCCAAAGTGCTGCAGGATCTGGTTGTGGAAGCGGATCTTGAGGTTCTGGAACCAGACGCGGGCCTGTTCATACACTGCATCATGTAGCTCTTGTAGTCTCTCTAACTCATCACTGTCCTCCACCTAACAGAAAATAATCATACTATCAGTCACTTTTGAATTGTTTAAACTTAAACATGGAATTTCTTTGAAAGGAATTGGCAATTAATGATAACTCAATGTCAAAAAACAATAATCTACTTAAAGTGACGCCCCACCCAAAATCAGCCCCTGTAGACCTGTTAAAACATAGATTTTGGGTGGAGTATGACTATAAAAGCACAACACTCTAGATTATATAATTGAAGTGATAGTCATTGTGGTCCTTACCCTGGTATCCTCCAAGTGCTCAATGTCAGCAGTACTGTAGCCATCCTTCATTCCACGGGACAAAACCCGGAAGCGCTTTCCTCCGATGGTGTCCACTACTGATCGTCCGTCAGGAAGGAAATGGACACTCCTGATGGTCAGCATGCAGCCATAATCTACAAACCTGCAGGGATGGACAAAACGGTTTGTGTAGGCAATTGAGTTTCGGCACTTTGTTCTCCCCTCTGGAATCTTTTATACCCAATGAATTGATGTGTACAATGAGATTTACAAGGAGATTTTCACGAACAGAAAATCCATGAAAGATTTTAAGCAGTTGATTGCCTGCTTGACAGTTTATATAAGAGGGGATTTTATAACTAATGACTGATGTCCTAAAAGGAACCTCTTTTCTAGATATGCAGATATGTCTTGTTTTGAGGTCCTCTAATACTGTAATTCATACAAATCCACGTGCTTGCATGCTTACCCTTTCTGGGGATCATTAATACACATCCCAAACTGCCGCGTGCCTGTGTCCATGCAGCGGCGAATCATGAGGCGGTAACGCGGCTCGAAGACATGCAGGGGGCAAGGCACGGTGGGGTAAGCCATGGTACACACAAAGATAGGCACATTTTTTGTCAGACTGCAAAGAGGGAGAGAAGCAGAGAAACAAGTTAGACCCTTTGAACCTTCTGCACACAGAAACATCTGATGAGGAACACTGGAATCAACCAGGCCAGAGAGAGAAATGCTTACTTAGAAAGCTCTCTGGTCTCTTCCAGATGAGCTTTAGTCCTCTCTGCATACTCCTGACTCAAGTACTGTTTGATCAGCATGTCCAAGACAGTTGTCACCATATACGTCCTACATGCTAGATACTGGAGAGAGCAGGATATGAGTTAATGATTAAAACAGGAAGCAAGGAACAAATATTTGGTTAGCATGATGCTAGCCAGTCAAGAAGATAAACAGATTCAATACATGCCAAGAATGGTCTCACACCTCTTTCAGGCTCTCTTTACAGAGGGGACATTGAGATGTATGGTCCAAGCAGCGTTCCAGACAGTTTTTACAGAAGGTGTGGCCACATGGTGTAGTGACAGGCTCATAGAACAACCTGTATTGGTCACAGATAATATTATTATTAGGAATGTTCGGTCTTTTACAGGTTTACAATGTGAGCTGGCATGTGCGATTCATGGTAAATGTGTGCATACAGTTGAGGCCCACTAGAGTGTGACCTTACCTCATGCAGAGAGAGCACTCCAAGTCATTGGGGTCCAGCAGGTCCACGGGAACACTTCTGCAGGTTTTAGATTTGGCAGCCTGTTGTTTGAAGCCTTTCGGCACACCTAAAGTCAACCACAGGGAAGAAAGCCTTTCACAATTCATTTTCTAAACATTTCTGGCAGAAATATGGTGCTATGTAGGTCTTTATATATGTTGTTGGGACTATACCAATCTGGATTCATTTTAGAGTAGGGTATACACAGTTGAATGTGGGTAAGTGTCTACTCTACCCACCGTGCATTATTCCTGCAAAAGGTCTGTATTAAAGTGTCCAATTGAGCTTAATTTTATGCACCTTTACTGCTATTATATGCTTTAAGTTCTTGTACTCACAAGAGATTTGATGTGGAAATCAAAAAGAACAGAAAGCAATACAAGGGTGGGACTGGCCACTGACCTTGTTTTTTATGCTTGCTACTGCCACTGTCCACAACACAGGGTTCTGTGTCTGACACTGACAGCTTCCTCTTTAGCAGGCTCCCCTTGTCCTGGTCCCCCAGCTGAGGAGCAGAGCAAACTCTCTTCAGCCCATCCTCACCGCAACTAGAGCCATACATCCGTAGTGAATGAGCTCGGCTCAAACCAGGCCGCTCCAGGCTTTCCCATCGTTTCTGATTAATAACAGAAGACAGTAGGGTAAGGAGATGATGGTGCTTCCTTAGAAACATGGGGCAACAGAAGCATCGAATCAATTCATTGATAAATTATGTGATATCTTTATTCAGTGTGCTAGTACCTCCTGGTTGTCCAGATGGTGGAGTGCCGAGGCGGCACGGACCTGGAGTTGTCTTTGAGCTTGGCTCTGCGGTTGAGCTTGGGCATCAGCCACGAGGGTTTTACTGCGCAAGTGAGGAGACGTGTTCTGTGTTGTTTCCCGCAGGCCGACCTTGACGTTCTCATCGGCCAGGGAAAGCAGGTCACACAGAATCTGTAAAAAAACAAAAAAAAACACTCAGTTTGTCATCCAGTCAATGTCACTAAAGACAAATTAACACAATTATGACTAAGAACCCGATCTCCGCAGGGGTAAGGTGAATATGAGGGTAGTCATTGACACAAATGTGGATGCTGGTGTCCACACTTGTCATATATTACTTAAATAATCACGTACAGTCTTGTTCATGGTGTCATAATATTCTATCTAACCACAAGCTGATGGCGTAAATCTAAATATTGCTCTTAGTGATTCATGTAGAAGAGTCGTTTCCTCTGAAAGTGCACCTTTTAGAATTTTGACGGCCATGGCTACCGTTGTTAGCATAACTGTTAGTTGAAGTGTTATCAGCCTGTACGTAGGGTTTTATAAATATTCACATTTAAGAGGCAAAGAAAATGAAGAAAATCTAAATTTTTGTTATTTTGAATTTGCCAGGTTTTGTGAGGGGAAAAACGGTGCTCTAAAACTGGGTTTAAACAACACAACACATCTCTTTCCTTTTCATTTACATTTGCATTGTTTTCCAGAAATCATGTGTAAAGGTGTTTACACACCAGGTCTTTTCCTGCGGCTAATATGTCAACATATTTTTTCCCAACTGTTTTTGTCATGGGTGCTTTTACACAAACGTAAATATTACACGAAAAATTGGTGTAACTTTCAGAACGAGGTCGATTTTTCGGAGTTTTTGCACGGTGAATAAAAGGTATCAACCAATGAAGTTGTGCCGAAGGATGTCACAACTCCTAATGACAATGGCAGACCTGTTTGATTTTGTTTTTGTCCAGAGAAGCACAGACGAGTATTTTAACTGTTAATGATCTAGAGAGGATTTCTGCAGCAGCAGCACAGTGAAAGCGAGAGAGAGAGAGAGAACCTCTTTGTCTATGATGAGGTGACAGCTCAGACAGAGGTGTGTGATGGACGTGGTGCTGCTGACCTGAGTGTCTGTCTGGCAGAGGTGAAGATCATATTGGACAGACACACTGACTACTGGAACAACTCCAACCACAAGTGAGTTTTTGTACGAGCTCGCGCGAATCTTTTATTGAACAAGTGTCTCAAATTAGGATCGCTGCCGGTATGAATAGTTTTGCCGTTTTTCCGTCAAGCCCCCGGTGTGTAAAGGCCTTTGAAAGTGATGAAGTTACTTTTGATGCCCTGGACAGACTTAAAGATTTTATTGTCATTTTTGTAGAGTTTGATGTGTTGGTCACGACAGAGTCGGCTCTATGGGCCAGCTCCTTTAAGTGAGTAATGAGAGCCAACTTCTTTTTTCTTTCTGTTTTTTTTGTAAATTAATACAAGACAGAATAACAGGATGATCCTATAACATATTTGTTAAATACAATCAAGAAACATCTCACTTTGTACTTTTGTATGTTGAGCCGGTATGGGCAACAAGGATGGAGGCTTTCATTTTCAATTTAATTAATTTGTGGTTTTCATTATATGCGTATTTGGAAGGCCTTTGACACTATAAGTGTGATTACAGGTTACATAAACTTGATTTGACAGTCTATTGATGCATGCTGTCTGGCTCCCACACTGTTGCAGATTGATGTCTAGCCTGAGCTGTGTCTCATTCAGGATCAGAAAGATAAGGAATTCAGACATGATGTCAATACAACCCGCAACCCTTAACAACAGGTCCAAACAATTTCACACGCTTTATACCAAGTGAAAACTGGAGATGACTAATGCGATTATGTATGCTTCCTTATACAATGATGATTCAGAGATGATTACACAAAACTTGAGCAGCATTAGCAGCTGAATGTAACACAATTTCATCACAGAATGACAACAAATGGTCGTGTTATTCTGAAAATGTAGTACTGCATACATGAGTCAACTGTGTGTGTCACTTACGTAACTACAACAGTGTGTTCTGTCTGTGAAGTGGTACTAATGTCATTACAGACAAGAGTCACAAGACCTGACCGACAAACAACTTTCCTTTAGATTTGTTTTTCTTATACTGCGGGGGGGAGGGGTAGACTCTGAAGGGAGGCATGACAGAAAATGTTTGAGAACCACTGCTTTATAACATGTTTGTTTCATTTACTTAGCATGTCTCATATGCCCTTCACAACCTCAAGGACACTGTACAGTGAAGAAAAAAAACAACAAAAAAAACTAACAAAAAGAGCAAAAAAGGGACTACGTTACTCTCCGTCAGAGGCTCTGGTGGGTTACGTTTGTTAGAGGGAAGTTTGAGGTATCTCCTAAAACTAGAGACTCTGCAGATCCCATACGCAGGCTACTACTAATACCTCCATGGTAAATACTAGTTCTGTGGTGCACTGGCTGTTGGTCATCATTTATGCATCTGCCTGTTTGACAACAGATAAATACAGACGCTTTTCATTTGTAACTGAGCATCACCCATCTTTGGTTCCCCTGTGCTGTAATTACCTTATCTGCAGCCTGTAGTATACAGTATAGCCTATTTGTTTAGAAAGTAGTCTTTAGATAAGTGCAGTAATACAAGTTTTCTGTTTGTTCATTCTGTTACTGTCCACCACAAAATATATTGCAAGTGAAATAGCACACGAGTAAGTAGTAGAACTGTAGTCAAGAGCAGAGTCGAGGTCTTGAGACAAGTAGCTAGTATTAAATTTCATTATTAATGTTAGTATCTGTTTTAACTTCTCAGGTCAGCCAGCAACACGAGAGAACGGGCATCCAACACAGCAAACAGCAGTAGTCACACAATGCAGGAAAATGAAATGAAAAGAAATGTAGGCAGTAGTGTTTTAGGCAGAACAGCAGGGACGACCCAAAACAATTTCAGTCCTTAGCCCCAGACACTGTCAACTCCTAGAAATGCCCCTGTTCACAACTATCCAGTCAGAGAGTTGGGAAACTTGTGTGCCTAGATTCCTTGAAGCAATGGTATGAGTTTTACTTAAACTTTGGCTTACAGTGTATTGAGGCTAGCTCCTCCAGCCTACTTACATGAACACTGTGTGAACTACACTCAACTGACTGCCAGACTTTAGTACGACAACAGGATGAGTAACATGAGACTTTAGGACGACTCTAATATTTTGTCTTTTTTTTTTTACTTCCCACACTGTCAGCAGACAAATCATAACTCCTTTCTCATAAATTCTCTCACCTTTTCCACTTGTCTTTTAGCACAGGGAAAGTCCTCATCCACTGCCAGGCAGTGGAGGAAGACTTGGAGAGACTCGTCCACTTGGCCCATCTCATGCAGCACCATAGCTTTCCTAAACACAGCCTGAAAGGGCAGAAAGAATGGACAAAAAAAAGGGAAAAATCACAGTTCTGTAGCAGCATTTATGTATGTATGCATCTTAAACACAGGATTTGAAATCATGCTGGACTGTTTTGAAACAGCCAGACAGAACACATATTACATTTCTTAAACATAAGCAAGATGCAGCCTTTTCTAAATACAATATTTCAATAAATCAGTATGAATTCACCAATTCTGCACATGCTTTTGAATGCTATACTTTGCACCACAAACAAAGAATATCCTAGGCTTAAACCCAGACATTTGGTCTCCTGTTAATGATGCAATAGCCATTAATGGCTTTGACCTTAATCACTGCATTCTCAGTTGCAAAGAAGGCCTACAATTAACTAATTTGACACAACAAATGAGGTGCTCCCTGCCTGTGGCTTTCAGGGCAACAGCCTTAAAATAAACCTTTTCTTAATAAAGGCTGGCTAACCAATATAAGTAATGATATAAGTAAAGGAAGGTGTGTGAGCATGCCGACAGATCCTGGCAATGCCACCAAACTTACTGCACCTACACAGCAACTTGCATTAAATCGAAGTAACCATATCTGAGAGTGATTATCCTTTCATCAGAAAGCCATACTAATAGTGACTACATGCCTGAATAGAAAAGAGTTTCAATACTAAATTGTGGGATGGGAAAGCATGGGATAGCAAGTTACTGCAGTATCAGAGCGTCACCTACTTCAGCAGAACAGCTGGACCCGGGACAAAATTCGGTGTCTTCCAAAGCCAGACGGTACTGTTTGAGAGCCGTGTACGCCTCCGCTCGAGACAGTCGTGCCACTGCTGATGCCCCTGGATCTGCAGGAAACATGAGGAAATGGGGGGGGGGGGGTCTTTATTTGCTTTAAGAAAAAGTTTTTCTTTGAATATTTTTCTGTCAATATTGGAAAGCACAGCATATCATGAAACATAGCACAAGTAACACGATACTAATCATACCAACTGCTTTAAATTGAAGTGTTTACTTCTACAGAAGGTTTTCAAAATCTGTAGTTTCTTGCAAGTCATACCTCACATAAACACATGAAACTCACAAGTTATATATTATCTGTGTCACTGAATTCTCTGCAAACAATGCAGAAGAAAAATAAGTTGCACAAGCCTGAAAGAGCAGCAAGATATCAGCATATTTTTTCTGAGGTATTAAAGGGGGCACAAGAGCTACAAATACTGGCATGTACTCAAAAACAGTAGCAAACAATATTAAAAAGCCTTTAAACACTTTGACTAAATGAATGACTAAATTATTTGGGATAATATTCAAGTATAAACATGAACATGCCCATTTTCTTCCTGTCCATGTGGATCACGTAAAAAAATAAATACAATCACACCTCCTTTTTAAAGCAGTCGGTCCTGCAGACATTACCGACAAATACGTTCTATTAGTGGACGAAGTTTACCTGCATTCCATCAAAAGTTCAGTAAGTTTTGTGATTTTTCAGCACATGGCACACTATCAATCCAAATACCTCTCATTGAGACATGGGATTTCATTCATTTTCCCAATGTATAGTAGATGCTAACGGGAACAGTTCCACAGCCGGGAGCTTGTCTAGACATTTTAAAATAGCCAAAGCTGATTATCTGAAGGTTTTGTTTGCAGCACTGAGGGCCAACACTGTCCAAAGCAGGTGGTATGACTGCATCACAGGGACATCAGTCTACACCCTGGGCCCAATGTCAAGCGACAGTCTGATCAGAAGGTGCCACAACAGGTATCCTCTTTTAGCCTCAACATTACAGATTGTTTTGTTCCAGAATACTTTTGGCATTTTCACCTTCATTGGGACAGTCTATGGGTCTATGGTGAAGACGTGGACAGGAAACAAGGGGGTGGCTGTGGCTTGGTGGCAGAGCGGTTGCCTGCCAATCGGAAGGTCAGCGGTTCAATCCCCCAGCCCCGTCGAAGCATCCTTGAGCAAGATACTGAACCCCGCCTTCGGTTTGTAAATGTTCTCATATGTAAGTCGCTTTGGATAAAAGCGTCTGCTAAATGACTAAATTTAAATGTAAATAGGAGGTGGTATGCCATGAAACATAGCTGGCAGGCCTGGAAGGCCAGCCCGTGATAACCCCTTCTCATCCAGGAACTACTCAGTGAACATGCAAGCCAGTTTCCAACTTAAGGTCATCTCCACAAGAACAGCTAGCGCTTAGCTCAAGGGCACATTGGACCATTGTTATGACTGGGGAAAGTAGCATCTCTCATTCACTTCACCTACACAGGCTTTTACAGCCAGTACAGGGATTGGCAACAGCACCAGCAGCCACAAACATCCATCCTCACTGGCTGGTTAACTATAAATCATCTGCCACCTAAGTAGCCGAGTTTCCTTCATTGCATAACTTAAGGATCGGTTACAAAAGCTCACTGCCGGGCTGAGTGTTTATCTGGACCACCAGCCTCCCAAAGTGACCCACACACAGCGTTTTCATTCCCTTTTAAAACATATGTAGGAAACCGTAGCTCGTAACGGCCATAAAAATTACAAAATACAGATGCCACCCCCCCACCCCGATAAGTTACAAAACCTGCCCCAATGTGTGTCATGACCTGCCTTATGCAACTGGCACCAAGCGCGCATGCCCAGCTTTGCGAAATTTCGTAAGCAGGGCGTAGCAGGTTACACGCCAGCCAATGGGAGGAGGCTGGCACAACGCATGGGAGTAATGTTGGTCATTAGAACTCACTCTTTGAGTCCAGTGACAACAAACAAGGACTATTATAGTATCACGTTCAAATAAATCCTTTCTACACGCGGTTAACTGAGGGGGGCATCTCATCAAACACATCGTACTCCCTCTTATTGAAACATGGAAGTAACGTTACGGTTATTACAACACTTACCACACTGAATCACATGTGTTGCTAGCGACACAGCTTCTTGGTAGCGTTTTCTTCTACACAGCTTGTCCACTTCACATAGTGTTTTCGACGTTTTCAGCTCGTCAGGGAACCATTTACCTAAGAGTCCGCACAGGATCACGTTCGCTTTCTCCTCGCCCGCTACGGCTTCATTGCACAGTTTGCACTTGGAGAGCAGCCGCCGTTGTAAACACCTCTTACAATACGAATGTCCACAGGCTATGGTCACGGCTTCACCTAAAAAGCTATGACAGTTGGGGCAGTCAAACACATCGTCCACAGAGCCGTCCTCTGCGTCCCGACTCCGGCCCAAAAGTTCGTCTGGCCCAGCCGCTTTCATCTTGAAGTTGCGGAGGATACAGTCCGCGAAAGTGCTTAACTGCTCGGGTCGCACCGGGCCATACCGCATAGCCACCGACAACCAGTCAATGGCTTCTTTGAGGCAGTTTTCCGATGCTAGAGCGTTGGCTTTATGTAGTATAAGTTGATGGTGGTCCTCCGAGACGTTGTCCGAATCAGCGCCGATGAAGAAGGCGCTTCTCTCCTCCTTAGCGTCCCCCACGTGCGGCTGGAGCGACATTGTAGCCCCAAAAATAAGGCAAATAAAATGTTATGTAGACTGCGCTTTTCTTCTGGTAACGGCTCCACGCATTTCTACAGATGCCGCGGTGCTTAAACAGTGACAGTGAACCGACTTTCTCACAGACGCCCGTTTGTTACGTAAAAAAAAAACACAGTCACGTGAACGGCAAGCAAGAGCAGTGATTGGTCAGAACGTCTCGGTTACAAAACCTGCGTTCGAAAGTTTTATAACTGCGGAAGAGACGCAGTGAAGTTGACTGACTGCGCCACATCACAGCGTTCCCGTTTAAAGTCCCCCAGGCTGCTATTGTAATGTAAAACAATACAATATAACAAAACATAGAATATAATTCATTGTTGATATATGTATTGATTATTGTTATTAAGGTTTTGCAGAGTTTTTTTTTTAAGCCGTCAGAAAACGTACCCTTCACGACTGGTTGTGTAACAAGATGTCGTAACACCTTCTGAGCTTAAATTTTATGCAATTTATGTTACCTTCCATAACTGTGTATAACCAACTTCATTGCCACTCTCTGCCACGTGTTTCACAGTAACCTTCATATTTGTCTCTGCTCTGATCAGTGTGCATCTCCTGTTTGAGACAAGACAATGTGATGCCTGCCTGGACCTCTTGTTGACTTAGAGTGAATAGTGTGTCTAGTATTATATTTGTGAAGATTATTAATAAATGTTTAGCATACATTAGCCCAATACTTACTGAATATTAGTCAAATAAAACAGCCTGGCATACTATCTTATTTAAAATAATTTAATTTGGCCCTTTTAACCCTACATGACACACAAAGAAACTGAGATAGGTCCCACAAAGCCCCAGGCAATGGGCACTGAGAGCTATTTTCAACTTTTACCTGTGGATAAATTTGCATTTTCATGCGAGCGCCACATGGGTTAGGGATGGGCAGCTATTTGGGATTCATCTTGGCCCCATAATAATCCATCATCAGCATCCAGTGTGTCCATACAATGCGGAACATGCACTGATATAAAAAGACCTATCCTGGGTTACAAGATGACTCCGTAAATCTCCTTCTCTGATAAAGCCACTGGCCTGTATTTTCAATTATGATCACTTGAGAAACATATCAAATGTAGGTTTTTTATTACTTATGTACTGTAGTGTGCTCGTGTTTTTTTGTCTCAGTGGTCTCTTGTTGTCACATATTTTCTAAATGTTACTTGTTTTATGTGTCACATGTTCTCATGTGGCGTTTTTGTTTTGGTGAACTAAAGACAATTTTCCACTCTGGTAATAAATAAAGTTGTATTCTATTTTATTCTATTCTAAGTCCAGCTCTTAAATTATATGTGTAAATATACAAAATGTTATATATATGTTATATGTATGTTAATGTTATATATATGTATATACACACATTTGTGTGTAAGTAAGTAAGTCATATTTTATTTATATAGCAAACAAAGTTACAAAGTGCTTCACAGGTTACAAATACAGAAAAATAAGAAACATACATATACAGCAATATACAGAAAGATAAATGACAGCCCCTTTATAGGGAAGGCAAGTCGGTAGAAATGTTTTTTTTGGGGGGGGGTAGTTCCTAACTGCATAAGCACAATCAGTCACCCGTGGATTTGCGGAGGGAGCATGACTTTGGTCAGATGATCTGAGTGGCCTATAGGTGGAATAAGCATGCAAGAGTTCAGAAAATGTATGAAGGGGCAAGACCGTATAGGGCCTTGTATGTGATAAGCAGTGTGTTGAAATCTATTCTATACTTGACAGGGAGCCCATGAAGGGATGCGAGGATACGTGTGATGTGGGATCTTTTGGTTTTGGTAAGCAGCCTGGCTGCAGCGAGTTTCAGCCAGGACAGGGCTGCTTGATCAAATCACATTAGGCTTTTATTGTTTTGCATAGTCAGTCCTGGTTTCTGCATTTGGCCACAAGTTCTCATCCACATCACACCTTATGAATTCTCTTGCAACCCACCTAGGAAAGAAGCTTTTTGCTCGCCTGATCCATCCCTGGCAATCTTCTGCAGATATGTCCAGACATCCAGCATTCATTGTGCCCGAGAGGGTGACATCTGATCAAGTAGCTGGTGGTGGTAAACTTCCCTCATCCACGACGAAAGGATTTCCTCTATGGGGCTGAGGAATGGTGAGTAGGTGTACGTTAGGTTTTAAACGTACATATAACAGTTTTGACAATAAACGTGCAAAATGGTGTGGAAATTCACAGAGTTTTGGTGGTGGTTAAGATTGAGTGAGAAAACAGTTCATGAAATTGGAAAAATGTGGTCATTGAATGCATTTAGTGTAAAAGCAACAAAAGGTGAACTCCCATGTAGAAATGTGACTGTGTGTAGTGCTTTAAAGGTTTGGGTAAACTTGGAATGACGTTGCAGAAGGCCGTCCCGAGCTTCTTATTTGTTCTCCGAGGATCCAGGAGGGATCTCTGAGGAGCGATGAGCGTGGATCCACGAGAGCAGCCTTCACGGAAGTCTTTTGCTGGCCGACACGCCCCCTTCTTGGATACCAGTTATTGATTGGACGCAGCAGCTGATTGGACTGATCTGATAGGCTTACATCATAGGAGTGTCATACCGGAGTGAAGACAGATAACAGATTGGTGTGATGTGATTTCTGATTCCCCATCTACAAACAACTTTCTTCATTCATTAGAAAGACCTTTCTTTTCATGATCTGTTATTTCCCCCATTGACTTTTATTATGGATACAATTAAAGTCAGAGAGTCTGTCAGCAAAAGAAATACGTCTTAAATAATTTAGTCATTTCCATTCAGTCGCATGTGATCGCCGGGATTGATTTGAGTTACACTGAGTCCTACAGTAGGCTATTTGCATGCGATGCGATGCTTCTTCACTACAAAATCCTAAATAGGGTGGCAGCTGGCTGGAGGGAGATCGGCAAGGAGCTCATGACCATCGCCAATAAAAACATGTCACTTCTAGTAGAGAAAGATCGAAATATCCCAACATAAAACGTGTGTTTTCTGTTTAAAAAGTAGGCCTAGAAACGTAAATAGCAAGTAGCAACTCACAAATCTGTCAGTGGTTAAGGCCTCCAGTCTGACCTGCAGCACACAGCTGATGTGGTTTGTTTACATGACAACAGAGGAGCAAATTTAACGGATTCAGCGATTGTCGGACGCTCGCATCCAGGTAGGACACGGTGTTAATTTCAATTTTCCATGAAACATTTAGCCTAGTAATGAATTTCCGATGTTCAAAAGACACTATAGACATACGCTGGCTCATTCAATAATGAATTTATAATCAGAATACAGATGCAAATAATGAATACATAAAATATATGCCTCTGAGCAGGACACACAGTATAAATACAGAATGCAGGTTGTTTGTTAAACAGGTAACAGGCTACAGAGAGAGAACACTGCTGCTCTGGCAGTGATAAGTGCCTGTATTAGTATTAGCACAGTGCACATGCACGCAGACACAAACTCCATCAAAGGTCTCTACAGCTGTTAAAGCTGTCTGACAGCTGATCCAGCTGTGATCAGCTGCCGGCGTCATCGGAAACGGACGTCGCTTCACGTGACGCTTCAAGAGGAAAGGACGTCTCACTTCTCATAAAGCACCTTTCCTCGTTTCCTCGCTCCTCGCACGGTTTCCTCGCGTCTCTCTCATGCGTCCCCCCGGTGGGAGGGACTTAAGACGCAAGAAGACGACGCAACTGAGGGAAACGTGCGTGCAATTTAAGAGACTTGAGAAGCAGCCAGACCGTGAACCTGCTGCAGATTTGTTCATACTGTGGAGAGACACTGCTCTCTAGTGGTAAAGGTCTTCCATTACTCCAATGAGAGACAGGCAGAGAAGCGCTATTGGAAAATTTAACAATTTACAAAATGCTTTTGAAGAAGTGTATGACTGAACATTTGTAATGTAAGGATAGACACAACTGGAGGAAAATATAGGCGAGAAAATGCACGTGGTGTGTTTAGTGACAAAGAAGCTATGGATTTATGTTTTACACACAAAAAACACAAACAGATTTTAAAAAAATCTGAAACTCTGAAGCGAGAGGAGACCCAGGTGTCATATAAACTGTCAACATATTTCCTGGATTTCTGTCACTTATATGTTCTTATCATTAGATTGTCTTTTTATCCCAGTGGCTCTCTGAACTTTGACCTTCACTCACACTCACCTTAATATTTTTACTAAAATGTATCTAAAAGCTTATGTTTAAGAGGAAATTCGGATAATTTATTCATACATAAATACCTTGCTTTACCTAGCTTCAGGGATATTTGGTCATCTGTAAAACCTGTATGTTCTTGGGGAGCATGCCAATCTTATTCCACACAAACACTAGAGGGCAGTGTTGCAACTGTAAAACAGACATCTGCCACCTTCTTTCTCTTTCTCTCCCGCATACAAACAGGAACATACACCATACCAGGACTGTGATACCACATCTGTGGGATTTGACCCTGCCCGATCTGGGACACCAGTCATTAGCTCATTAAAACAACTAGACTGTGTTTATGCGAGTGTGTAGGTGTGTTTTTGGAGGCACATTCTGTAAGTATACACCAACCTAATTTTTTGGAGGACAGACAGACAGATCTCTTTTTGCCCACTTAAAAACTTTACTTATGATGAGGCATGGTATGAGGTCAACTGTAGAAACATTGGGTGACTAGATTCTCTGTCATTCTTTTCCATGTTGACTCAAAAAACACAGCGTTATCATGATGACATACCATTTCTGTTGGCACAACAATACCACAAGTAATCCATCAGAGCATTCCAGTCCACATGCAGATATGTGACTCAGAGTGCCTGACAGATATTTGGCCTGATTTCTTGTGACCAAACACGACAACTCACTGCTCGTGTTGGTGCGGAAGATATGACATGATAAATGAAACAATCTGCCATTTATAAGCAGGTTAGCGCTGGTGGTGTCAACTCTTTTGTGCATATGCCAGGTGTGGTCAAATGTGCCATCAAAACCAATGAGCAAGTAGATGCAGAAACATTTGATTGCATCATTTAAACGATATCCAGATACGTTTTAATTTCTCCATGCAGTCCAAACACAAGGTACATATATTGTGTGTTAGTAACATTATGTAACATTACTGTCATGTATTTCTTTTGTCTAGAAATGTATTTCATACTGTATTTTCGACGCTTCACCTGGAAAAAAACATGAATGCTTTTAGTCCTATTTAGAACATGGAGTAGGGGCGCGCTTCAGCCTCTTGTGGCCGAAATACGTATTACATCAACAAACACTTGCAAAATTATCCTGACCAAAAAAAAATGTTTTCACCTGCCAAAACCTTTTCCCCCCACCTGTTTCACATATGAAAACAAAAATGTGCGGAACTTTGTTCACCTGTTCTTAAGTCATAAACACAGGAGAGAAACAATTTAGATCAGACCTAGAAAAAGGATCACCAGAATTGGGTTTTTTCTCACCTCTCAGGGCTTCCGTAAAAAATAGACCAGTGGTGCTGATTGTAACATTACACTCCACTGTTGCAAACTGAAAACAGCATTTTTGATAAATGCTTGACAAACTGGAAGAAGAAATGCACACGCACGCAGGCATGAACTCGCACGTTTGTATTCATTTATCAATGTGGGAAACCTTCTGCGCCTGATTCTCAAACAGCAGTGCAGGAATGCAGCCCTGGTGCTGACTCTTGATCAGCCTTATCTGGCCCTGCATAATCTCCCAGAGGTGTCTGGGTTCCCAGCAAAAATACATACACATGTACATGCAAAAACATAGCAGCGTTTGGAGTGAGTGCGTGCGCACACACAGAAGACAAACAGAGAGAGAGACTTTGCCTCTATCTGTTTATACTATTTAAAAACAAAAAGTGAAGACAAATCTGTTGAATGTACATTACAAATTCAAAGGAAAGAATTTAAATCTACATGTAATATATATATGTACATATAGGATATTATATATATCTCTGGGTACGTGTGTGAGAGTCTTTTGGAGGTTCTGGTTAATCTCTACTTCCTGGGTCGCACTCAAGAGTTGAGAGTACATGAGGTGTTCAAGGTCCACCAGAAAAAAAACTGAGAGATTGCCAGCACAAAATCGTATGCATTTTTTTTTTCTTTTAGAATTTGCAAGGCAGTGTCAACAACAAATGATAGATACAGTGATACACCAAACGATAAAATTAAATAAAAAATGATAATGAAAAAAAAATATATATATAGACAACTGAATACAAACAACAGGGGCATGTAGTGAGCAGACTACATATATATATATATATATATACACACACATATCACAAAATCGTATGCATTGTCTTGGCTGTGTGTAAAAAGGCTGCGCCTCTGTTGGTGTGCCTCTGTGCATGTAGCTCTGGTTGCCCACACTACATGTGCCTGCGAACGCAGCATTGAGTGAGCAGGGCAGATGACGTCAGGATTAAGCTCGGATCTTGGTGAAGCCGATGAACATTATTTAGTTTGTGCGTGTTATACACTGTTGGTGTTTGCATTTAGCCACAGGCGCATTATTGTATTATTTATTTAGCTGCCAGCTTGTGTTTCTGTGTATTCCAGTTACTATTTTGTTCTGTTGTTCAGGCTTATTCTATGTTGTTGGCCTTTGGCTCTCTATGCTGGTTGATGTTTGTAGATGCCTATGGCTCATTTCCATTGCTGTATATGCTAAGAGTTTCCGCTGTTATTCAGCCTGTTCTATTGTGTTCTATAGTTACAGAATCACAAACACAAACAACTCTTGACTTGAGCATTTTTACCCTTTTATTTCTCACTAGGCCCACATCACACACCCTCGTTGTGCACCTTCATTGAGCCAGAAAAACAGCCCAAACTCCACACCTGGATTCTGCATCTCCTTTTTTTTTGATCCACACTCACCTAAACCTCAATATAGTGTCCTGATCCGACATCCCGAAGTGATTGCTACCACACATACAGATCCATAAACCTTCTCTCATACACTGTGGGAAGTCACGTTAACACATGTTTCTTCTGGACACGTGTGGACGGTACCCTTCCTCGAGGAATGGAAATACGCAGTCCAAGTTTATAGTTCATAATAATTCCAATGTCTGGATGAGAGCAAAGCATTAACAAGAACAAATACAGCCCGTGACACCTTCATACGGTACGTGCACAGGGAAGATGTTTTTCCTCCTTCAGACGGCTTCTTATTTTGTCAAATGATCAAAAACGTAAAAGGGTACATCAGACCCCACCCTACCCTTGGACCCCTCTTCATTGGCGGGTGACAGCCCCCAACCCCCCTCGTTGAGTCCGCAGGGTCTACACCAGGCCAGCCTCGGGAATAATGGTTCCCATTGTCTTCTGCTATGTGAAAGTGTTATGTAAGAAACATGACGAGTGAGATCCCCATCTACCAGTGCACGCAGCTCACGTCTCTCTGGCCGGGTGTGGAATGACGGCAAGACACAGAGAGAGAGGTGGCTGTGGCAATGAGGGGCAGTGAGGAGGGAAATCCAGAGTTAGTCTGGATCTGAGGTGTACAAACTGTAGTGTAAACAAATCACTGAGGAGATTATGAGGGATTTACAGGAGCCGCAACTTTTTGGTCTAAAAAGTTGTCTGTGGTGTGGTCTCCTTGTGTGTTATTACATAACTCTCAAGACATTTTATTTTATTTTAATACATTTAATAGTGCACTTTGATTAACCTGTACAGAAATAATATTAATAAAAAAGATAAAACATTTGTTCATTTCTGTAACACAAAGCTTAACATTTACAATAAAATAAAATAAAATGGTATGATACAAAACAAACATATATCTGAGGTATAAATATATTTGTTTTAAATTAACTGTCATTGTCATGCATTATTATTTGGCAGAGACGCAGTTAAAGGTACACACATTTACGATCTGAACAATGGCTTAGTGAATTAATCCTACAACTCAACATGACGAATGCGAGCCCTCAGATTGAAGCGTGAGTGTTATGAATAAAGGTCAACTTTGTTATGACAACCTGAATCTCTTCTTTTTAAAACACTGACATGACAGCGCAGAGAAGGAAGCTTACACAAAGATAGTTTTCCTTCCTTTGAAGCCACATAAACATTCAATCTGCCCTCTTTCTTTACAGTAAAACCTGTAAAATCTGCACCTTTATAAAAGGACCATTGTTTTCTCTATTTACTTCTCATCTTTTAATGGACTAGCCAGAGGTTTCCGTTGCAAGTTAGAACAGTGCATTGTTTTTTTCTGTTCTCATGTACATCAAAATAGTTGTGAAATCAGTACTGTTCTTATTTTTAAATGTATACAAGTCATATCTGGCCTAAAATAATAATAAAAAAGTGAATTTACTGTGCTCTTAATAACACTACTGCTAACTTTTTTAATAGTTTGGAAAAGCTGAATATGGGAAAGCTATTTCTTTCAGCTTTTTCCAAATTTGGTCCATTATTGTAGCTCGCTCTGAAATTTTAGTTTCGTTGGTTGTGGTCCTGTAAAATATGCAACGTTCACTGTCTCTAACACTGAGCCCCAGTCACAAACAGTTCCTTCTGTACACTTTCCTTATGAACAAGAACAAAATCAACTTCCAATCAAGCTCATGACACGCTGAGGTTAACGTTTAATTGTTCTTGGGGGAATGAGGAGACAACTATTCGTATGTTAGTAAATGAGGCCTTTTCTTTGATCGTTCCTTCTCTTGTTGGTGAGCCAGCCACCGATTCTCATCTGTCTCTGCCTTCCTCTACTGAAACACTAAAACCCTCTATACTATCAGCCACCTGTCATCTCATTATATCTTGTCTATTCTTTCTACTCAATCTGCATATTACCAGCACATTCACATCTTTTTTTTCACCCACGGATTCATCAATCAACTGACCATAATATTGTCTACTATTCCTCCTGTGCTATGCTGTAACAGAAACAAGGGACAGAGGTAAAACAAGACCGACACAAAGCATTACCATGAACAGAATACTGTATATACACATTATGCTGCCACTGGAAACCAGTGTGAGGAATATGTTTTTATTAACCGTTTGTTACTTTGAACACTCATACACACATGCACACACACACTCGTAGAGTCCCCCTCGCTTCTCAGAAGCAATAGCACCCTTTGGATAAAGTTTAAAACCCACATCCAATATCAGCGACATTGTGTCCTTTGGCCCAGTTTGTGTGACATGAGCCCCAACAGAACGAGTTTTTAAACGATAACATCAGTCTGTTGTGACAAAATCAGAGCAAAAAAAAAAAAAAGTCCTTCAATCCAGGATCCAGGATTTGTCCTTTAAATGTGAGTATAAAGAGGCTTGGACCCCATCTACCTCTCTGTTGGAAAGAGTCATTTTCAAGTCCTCTGTAGGATCCAAATTATGGTCCAACAGTCCGCGGTTCAAAGGAGCAGTTGAGTCTGTTGTTGCCCAGATTGCACACTACTTTCTCATTTGTCCATGGGCACAGTGAATGAGTCACGTATCCGCGCTACTTCAGCAGCACACAAGTGTCCATACAGTTTATTGTACCACTCTGGGAAACGACCCCTGAAAGAAACGAAAGGGACATGGTGTTACTGTATAGTATCATCAGCTAAAAGACATTGAATGACCAAAAAACTAGGGCCAGTCATTCCCTCACCTGCAGTCGATCCTGGAAATTTGCGTGAGTCTGGATTTGTTGGCTCCATAGGGCTCGATGTAATAGCGTGAGGTGAGGACATTGGCCCGAACGCCTGCAACAGGTGCGCCTTCATGGTCCACAGATGTACACACGAGTGCACACGCTCCCTTTGGCAGCTCCGTTACCCATGTTCTGGTAGAGAGTAAAAAGATTGGATTAAAAAACAACATTAAAACAGAGTAGAACATCGAAAAAGATGAAGACAAAGAGAAGTGAGACAGACAGGGAGGAAGAGAGGGAAAACGGGGATTTCTACCTGAGCACCAGGTGGTCTCTGGTGGGATGTGGAGCCATGGTGTTCCTGACATACTGGTAGACCTCCGTCCTTTCATCCAGGGTCTCCACCACCCGGCACTCGAGCAGGTCCTCGTCCCAGTGGCCCTGCTCCCGCAGGACTCGCGTCAGAACCTCCTCGGGACTCGCGGGCACCTCCACGGTCACCTTCCACAGCCGCAGTGGAAAGCCATCATGCACCTGGGGGAAACAGATGCAAAGAGCCAATTACTTTACATACAGTTCTTTTTAAAATTATTAATATTATTATTTGTTAGATGACAGAGAGATGACAGGAAATGAGGGGGGAGAGAAATTGGGAATGACATGAAACAAATGTCCCTGGCTGGAATCGAACCAGGGATGTTGCATGTTCACGCCTGTTAGTCACGTGTCCTAAAGGGCGTGGGTGATAATTAAGTTTGATTATTTTTCTTTATATAAGCGTGTTGTGAAAAATTCACATATTAAAATATTATGTTTCCCAGTTCGCATGGCTTATTGAATGATAAGATAAACTTTTATCAAAATCTGTCAGTGTGTGAGATGTTAAATACTTAATACATATTTTTTTTTTAATACTTGACGTCATATATTTTCTAAAGTGGGTAGCAGGGGTTAATGTGGTAAATATACTGTATATGAACTTCAAGTATCTTACGCAAGTGTTCGGAAGCTTCCATTAGGATATCTAATGTTATCAGTCAGATTTACAAAAATGTGATGTTGTAATCCAGCCATACTTTGACACACAACAGTCAGGCTGTGTTTCAAAACCTCCCAATGCCCTTTGGCCAAGTCAGCTACTTCGTTCTGCCATCAGAAGACAAAGAACACACACTCTGCGCCTTTTGACTCTCAAACTGGAGAAAAGATAAGCTCATACGGGGCCCTTGCACACTAGACACAGGAAATGTAAGCTTGGGATAATGGTGAGGTTGTGCATGTGTGTGTGTGTGTGTGTGTGTGTGTCTCTGTCAAGTTGATGTCATTCTGGGATAGAGTCCAGTACTGGGATGGGAATGAGAAGCCAAGCGCCAGGCCAGTTTCACACGGATGTGTTTCTATACAGGAAACCCTAACTGCTGGTTTTCCACAAGATATTTAGAGGCAGGAGAGTGTGAAAGGCAGACATGAAGGAGGAAAGGAGAAGACAGGAAACACAGATAGCTGAAAAGACAGTGTGCTTCATGAATGGTGGCTTGTTTACACACTAAAGACATTAAATGATGATCTGTTTTTTCTCATTAATTAATCTTTCATGCATTTCATTACTTTCACTCTGTGGCAGATTTATCTCTGTATTCACCCTCTGCCACCAACAAACAGACTGAAAGCAGCCATATGGACTGAACATATGATTGTGTTTCTAAAATGAACCATAGGGAGTTAATGAATAAACAAGGGGGCTTACCTTCCTACAGGCCAGTTCGGCGTGCTCGGGTGTGGAGCAGCTGTCATAACCTTTAAACTTGTCCTTGGCCTCTTTGAGTAGGGCGTCTAGGCAATCCCGTAGGTAGGCCCTGTAACCTCCCTGCGCGCCCTCTTCACCTGTGAGGTCCTCTAAGCGTCGTGGCAGCAGCGCCTGCTCCACATAGGAGTTCCTGCAGCGATTCATCTCCTCTGGGATCTGTGGGAAAAGAGCAGAAGGAGGACGATGAGGGTCGGTCCTTACGGGGTCCGTGTATGATGCTTAAATGTGTTTGATTTGGTTTTGCTTCTGCATTTGTGAGAAATATCAATACATGTCTACAATAATACTGTTCCTCACAACACTGAGACATGTGAAGAAGTGATAACTTCAGTGAGAACCTAATTAAAGTCCCCTACTTCACTTGGATGTTTAAGCTTCACTGTGCAGAATGACGTACTGCAGAGCATGGTACTAGAAGGCTGTTTTCAAATTCACCTGCTGAAGGGGGACATTTAAGATGTGTCTGTAAGAACATGATTTTGTGAAATAACGACTAGTTTGAAAGCCAATCATGGTTCAATATGCAACTTACATAAGTGTGAGGTGGAAACATTAAGCATCCAGAATGAGGACGTTTCAGTAAAGTAGGAGACATCTTGTGTCCAATATTAATCTTTGCATATTCATATATTCAGAATTTTTCAATGGGGGAGGAGGAGCAGATGTAATTTTAACATTTTTTAACCAGTAAATTGAATTTATTTGTATAAAAGCCTCTACATCATGTTTTGTTTTTGTCAGGCATCTCCACCCTGATTACATTAATCCGTTTAATTAATGGAAAACTGTATTAAGTGTAACTTGTGAAAGGATGCAAAACAATTAAAATTGGAAACACACCACATCCTGTGTTTTTCTAGCTCATTCTGTTTGTGCCTGCCATCTTTCAGGTTTAACTGAAGACGAACAATATTACCGTCTAAAAAAAGGATTTTCATTAGATAACAAAAGGCTTTTTGAAATGGAAGCTAATTACAATGAGTTATTTCATAGGTCATATTCCTTTTATAAACCTCCACGAGCAAATAGAGATCTAATTAAAAGAAAATAATTCGGGAGGTAATTGAGTTTATTTGTTCTGTGATGACGGAAGTCAGGAAGCTCTCCCGCAATCTAATAACACATTGAACCGTAATGACCCACAGCATGCAGCCTTTTAGCATTTACTGTAGCATGTCAGGGAAGACTGCACTCGTTTTAGGATTGCAATTAGATTAGTAATAGTGTAGTTTGCTGATCATTTCCTGTTTATCCACTCAAGTGCTCTCCTTGTGAACACAAAGAACCACACTGGACGAAGTGGATTCATGGGTTTGTGGTTTTTGTGGGACTATGCTGTATTTGAACTTCTTTCACAAATGCTTGAGCTTGGTTTAAATGGATATGAGACACAAAGTTAAGTCCATTTCTGCACAAGGGGGCATTTCTAATGGAAGGACGGTCAGCACATTTACTTTATGTAATCATAACATTGGTTGAGCAAATGACAGCATGAATTGAATCAATGATTTATGTAGTGGGACTATGTTTGTTTACAGGAAAAACACAGGGACACAAGGTGTTTGGAAATAACATGGTACACTAAACCAGAGGTGATGTTAATTCTGTCAGCAGACACACCTTCATCGTCTTAAGTGGCACTTTGCCACATAGATCTGAATTTATCTTTGTATGTGACCTCTTCAGCTTTTCATTTTCATGCTTACTTTAACTGTAAAAGTGATGAGTCTGTTAAGTTAGAGTACACATTCAGCCCCAGTTCTTTTAACTACTGACCCGGAACAGTTTCCTGCACTCCTGGATCATGTGTGCCAGGCCATGAGTGGCAGCCAGGTTCTCATTCAGGTCTCTCTGGTCCGGCTTTCCCAGTGTCTGTTTCCTGTTCATCACCCTTTGACCAAGGAAGAGGGGAAAAAGTTAAGACAAGTGGACACGATTATTAACAGTATCCATCATCCAGACAGTGGGCGTAAGACAGGGCAGAGGACATGCCAGGGGTTGAGGGTGCCATGTACACCTGATGAACCCTCTTCAGCCAAATGTAGAACAAAATATGCATTTCTTAATTAGGTAAAGATGTTTATGTAACCTTTCTATTTCCTCCTCTCTCAAGCTACAGTATATCTACAGTATCCTGCCTTTTTGTTTCGTTAGCGTGACCCTTTCCTGTTTTGTGAATGTACATCATATTCCGTGTTATGTAAGCTGCTAATACAATAACCGTGTCAGTGATTGCAAACAAAATAAAGGGCAATGGTATCATTAAAATTAACTGATTGCAGCGGTGTAGAGGCACTCACACAGACACACACCTTGGCGAGGAGCTCTCTTTGCGGCGCAGCGTATTCAGGTGGAAGAGGGACGGAGCCAGACAAACAGCCAGGTTTGTGGGAGTCATCTGGTTCTCAGCCACGGCGGCCGTCACGTCGCTCAGCAGACACAGCAGCGTCCGCAGTGCCTCGCGGCTCTCATCGGGCAGCAGCAGCACGGCGGCACGCACCGCCTGCAGACGGAGCTCTTTAGGCATGTCTGGAGAGGAAGAGAGGGGTTGCCATGGCTCACTTTTTATATTATATGCATAAAAAGACTAATAACCACTGTCATGCTACATCATGTCATCGCTTTTGTGCCTGCTGGTTAGCTTAGGAAGGAGTTTATGTAGGGCTTCCTTTTGCCTGTAAGGAATGAGCCATGATGGGATCTGCGTTGACCTAAGTGTGTTATATAAGCCCACATGAGTGTGTACACTATATGCTTCATACTTTAAGCACAGGACTGGTTTTGTTTCAACTTATAGAAACAGTTCCTAATGCAACTATTACAGTAATGAAGGAAAAGAACTTGAGACCATGTTACCAGTGAGTCACAGAAGGATGGGCCAATACTGTATCAAATATATCACCACATTCCGCAGGTATTTCCTGCACTCATTTTGTTTGTTTTCTGTTTATGGTTTCACAATTTCTTGCTCCATGGCAGGTATGCATCTGCAGCTCTAAAACAATACGCTTCATGCAAATCCTCTTACAGATGTGTGGCTGTGTATGTGAAGTAAAGGCATGTGTGACCGCATGTGGATGTCTCTACAAGATTTTGTTTATACTTTGAATGTATGTGTGAGTGTTCTTACACTGATAAATCTGGAGGAAGGTCTCAGACAGTTTGCTTGTGAGCAGGGGTTCTGGCAAATCTCTGAAGTACTGCTTCAGCATGTCTGCAACGTCATATGCCGATTGGCCCTCGTAGTTGACTCCACCCCCATCTGCGCCGCTCGCCTCGTTCATTTGACGAAGAGCTTGGATACGAGATTTAACTCCTGATTTCCTGAAAAGACCCACCTGGACAAAGAGTGAAGGACAAGGAGAGAAAGAGTTACATCATACACAGAACAGAAACCTGTCAGCTTTGAACTATAATTCCTTTATTTGTTTCAGTGTCATCATGAGTACAAAAAAGATTAATGTGGCCAAAGCACATAAAAAAAACCCCATCTTTTAAAGCTGCGTGCTGTTATCATTGAGAATAATATTCTTGACTTATCCCCAAATCCAGAGCTTACAGTCAATATGGTTACATCACAACGGAACTTGTTGACTGTATTTAAAGAAACTCCTTGTCACCCAGTGGGCATTCTTGTACTGCATGTTGTGTAGGACCTCATCAGTGGCCTTTTAAGGCTGTATGGAAAGGCAATGTTGGGGAGGAAAAGAGAAAAAGTCTCTAGGCTTGTCCATCCTGAATATTTTCCATGAGCTTTCACCACTTCCAAACAGAGGCGCCTTGTCCTGCTTTGAAAAGAACACCATCACTTTGTTTTCTGTTTTGCCATCCATTAATAGCTATTTTCCCCTAACTCCCTCTTTCTTTCACATACACACTGAGAAAAATGTTTCATAAGGTTACTGTATTAGGCAGACAGACACAGGTGACTTAACAGTTGTACTCTTTGACTCTCTCCAAGGCTCCCTGCTTCAGCGAATGTGCGAATGAAACTGTATACACACACTAAGTGGGTATCAGGCTTTTTCCGATTCACTGCTCCATCTTATGTAAGATCCAGTGAAAAAAATCATGGATGAATATTTGACTGATTGCAGATGTCCGAAAATTAAGTTATTATGTAACTCCAGCACCTTAAAGAAAAAATGTTTTCGCTTAGCTGTGGAAACTAGATGACAGACTGGCAGGAATTGTGACATTATATGTAGACTGCAATTACAGTATATGCACAGGTTTCTGATTATGCCTGTCCATACATGTTTATTTGTGTACTTCATATTACCTGGTCGAGGCACTGATTGCGTAAATAGCGCATAGCCTGCTGAATTCCCTGAGGGAGGGGCTGCCCTGTCCGCTGGACGATGACTTGTAGTGGCACACCGAACACATTCCTGTCTTTGTAGTCGCGCACCTTGATCCGCTTCATAAACTTTGGCACAGCCCTGCAACATACACACACACAAGAAAAAAAAACGGTTACATATTGATATATGTATGAGATGATATGAATTTCAGTTTTAAAAGGATTTCTTTAACATGTCAACAATGTCATGACATGTCTTCATTCTTACTAGGTCTTACATGAAGAACATAGTTTGTAATCAACAACTACAACACATGAATCAGGGTTAAAAGAAGAAAAAACACCACTGATATTCAAAATGTTGACACACAAGATTCCTAACAATCTCAGACATTTCAAATGATTGTCTATTTATTTCAGATTGAATGTAAAACTCTGCGAGATTAAATCAAATTTCGACATATTTAGCTTGGATGCCAAAATGTGTAAGCGTGTGTTTTATGTCTGTGCAAGGAGGAAACCAAGTCTCCAGGTTTATGAGAGGGGTGGATAAACAGGGTGAAGGGAGAATAGAGGGGGGAGTAGGATGTAAACCGGGTGTCAAAGGGGGAGGATCCCACTGCTTTATACATCCGTACAAAGTTTTTGTCTCACTGTTTCTTCCTGTGTGTGTGTGTGTGTGTGTGTGTGTGTGTGTGTGTGTGTGTGTGTGTGTGTGTGTGTGTATGCACTTGGGTGAAAGTGAACACCAAGTCTATAACCTCAAACCCCAGAGTTAAAACATGCAACTCTGACTGTTTCACAAGAATGCACCCACAGATTTATGGCTGTGTATCTATCTGCATGGGTGTGAGTGTGTTAGCAAATAGGCGCTATGCATGATTCAGGACAAGCTTGTCTTTGTAAGAGCAGGCGTTCATAAGACTCAGAGCACTTCTCAGAACCACAGTTTGGGGAAAAATGGAAAAGGAGCATATTATGATTCAGGCCCAGAATTCTGAATATGTGTGGGCCTCCAGTGGCCAACAAGGGGCCTCTGTCTTTCAGTGAGCCCCAGCCTGTCACAAGACTGTCAGAAGGCTTCCTATTCCTTTTCAAGGAAGACCTCGATTAGAAGAAACAGGGGAAGTGGAAATACACAACAAAATGAAAAAGTGTAAAGTAGTATAAAACAGACTTAGATGTTAAAACAGGTAATGCTGGGTAACTGCCAAATGTCTGTTTGGTTCACAAAAATTTTGTACAATAATAAGTTTTTCTGTATTCTATATTTTGACTGTGAAGAATGTCCAGTGATGTATTTTCTGTTCAGTTAAGTCTTGCTTTTAGTTGAATTGTAAATGGACTGTACTTGTATAGTGCCTTTCTAGTCTTCCGATTCAATGCGCTTCACACTACACATCACATTCACCCCATTCACACACTGATGGCAGGAGCTAACTGCCCATCAGTACAAAGTAGACTAATAATTCACACACTGAAGGCGCAGCTTCAGGAGCAATTCGGGGTTCAGTATCTCGCTCAAGGATACTTCGACACATGGCTAGAGCAAGCCGGGATCGAGCCGCCGACCTTCTGGTTGGTGGACGACCGCTCTTCCACCAAGCCACAGCTGCCCAAGTTCAGGGCTTTACTGTCAAATGACCTAATTAATAGACTTTCCCTAGTATTTGACTTCAGAAAAAAAAAGAGAAAATGTAAAACTACATGCAAGAAGTTAGGTCGGCAGCGACTTTAAAATCTCCAAAGCAGATACAGTAACAAGGAGGATATTAGGTGCCATTGGATAATCATGAGCAACACATAAATGAGGTCAGACCAATAGTCTAGAAGTGGTCGAGAAGGTAGTGGTGGAGGGATAATTGTTGGGGACAGATCTTTCCAGCCTCCAGCTCTTGTAACACCATGTGTGTGAACTGCCCTGATTGCCCTGTTGAGAAAAAGACAATGTACACCCCTTCCTGTCAATTATGGGCCTGGGAAAAGAAACTGAAACCCAACCTCAGTGGACAGCCATCACCACACTATACATTAAACTGCAGATGGAGGGGATTGGGAGTTGTTTGGGATGGAGAGGTAGTAGTTGGATGGCTGAATTGATAAATTCAAGGACATCACATTTCACATGAAAAATAAGCTTTCAAAAAATCTGCTTGTGTTGAAAAATCACCATACGAAATCTCCTCCTCAATACGTATACTATGCTTGTCTCTTACACAAGCATTCCATTTTCCTCCAGTCCACTCACCAGCTGAAGCCATGTTTGTTTGTAGGGGTGTGTTTCTCCAGAAGAGCAGTGAGCTGCAGCAGGGACAGCTTCTGTAGCAGATTCATCTGTAGCACAGACTGGCAGCTAATCTGGAGTTGGGCCGAGGCCAAGCTGGGCCGATGGGAATTCTGGAAGCTCGGCCAGCGGAGTTTCTGTGGCCTGGATTACAGGGAAAGAGAAGGAGAGAGCGCACATTGAGATGTGAGAAGAGGAATGTTGATTTAAAAAGGAGCAGTTTAACTCTTGGGATCTGTGTCATGCTTTTGTGTAAACATAAACTCAGAAAATACACAGTCACACACAGTATTTGTAGTTTTATGTATCAAGTGATCAAGTTAGGGATTACAGGGATTTATGTACATCAATCAAGGGACTGTCTAAAAGACTAAAAAAACCCACGTCCTCCAAATGTAATGCTGCCTGTAGATTCCTGAAGGAACAGCAACAGTCCCCGTGGAGACCAAGCAGCATTCCAGTGTATTCAGCACCATTACAAATGGAGAGAAGTCTCAGCCTGTCCCCTTGTTTATCCTTTCCTGTCACTTTATGGAAAACTCTTTTTTGTTGGTACCTTAGTGTTTGTCTTTCTATTGTTTTGTTGTCCTTGAGCTTTTGGTACTGCGCTAAGCTAATGTTTGGCACTAAGTTAAAAGCACGAGCCTGTTTGGAAGCAGCAGGTTGAATTAAATTAAAGGATCAGTTCACCAAAAAAACAAAAATTTGTATAAAGGGTACTATAAAAAAAGTTATATAAAAGTAGGTTTTCACTGGAACTACTTTCTACAAAAGAAATAGTCCCCATGAAAAGCGTTAGTGAGGTCTGTGGATTACCCAGAGTAACAGCGACCTTGTTTCTGAAAAGAGATGTTGCTGCTGAATTTTTTAATAGATTTTTTTTTATGCTGTGAGCACCAGTTTAGATTTTCTTTACTGACCTGCTGGTTCTGGTTAGAGATGCCCCCACCCCAGAATCTCTTCTCTCTCTCATCCCTTCCTCTCCTTCGCCCAGCGGGTTTCCTGTGCTGTCTTGGTCACTTCCGTTCTCCGTCTCCTCCAGCCGGTTCTGCAGAGGAGAGGACGGGCATGGGGAGGCTGAGTCCAGTGCAGAATCTGAGTCTCCTTCTTCTTCTTCATCCTCCTCCTCCTCTTCACCAGCCACAGCCTCTGACCAGGCGTTAACAAACCGCTGCAGGCCGCTGACATGTTGTAGCACTTCCTCCAGTTTGCGTTCATCCCCCTCTTCCTCCTCCTCTCTCTCAGTGTGGGGGACGTTGTCATAAAAACTGAGCCGGCTGTCCACGGAGCCTGAAGAGCCACAACGTTGGCGTCTACTTTGCCGTCCCCTGAGAATCACTGAGTTCCCATTATCATTCCCATTGTTATTGCGTGAACTCCCGTCCTGCAGGGCTTTGGGGAAGGTTCCAGGTTTGTGACCTTCTGGTAAGTAGAAGAAGATCGTGCCCTCCTCTTCCTCCTCTTCTTCTTCTTCTTCTGCTTTTCTGCTATTGTCTCGAACACTGCAGTTGTTCCTGTGGTTCTGCTCATCAACTGTCATCTCATTACTAGCTTGGCAGGGGATGGGCGGGGCAGATTTGGGTGGGGGTGTTAGCTGTCCATCTGAAGCTTGTTGGGGAATGCTGAAAGGATCAAAACCTTCCAAATACATTCCTCCTCTCTTACTAGAGCCTGCCGCTGTGCTGTGGCTGCGAGCGCGAGTCACTGGGCTCGGTGTGCTCACTGCACTTCCACTGCTAGCTTCGGACTGGCTGCTCCCAGTGCTTCCAGTGCTGCCGTTGCTGGTCTGAGTGGAGTAGGATACAGAGCGATTCCGGTTAAGTGTCATAGTTTGAGTGGGATTGCGGTGGTGATTGAGGTTCTGGTTGAGGTTGATACTGGAGATGTCCACGCAGTTGAGCCTCTGCAACTTGTCATCATCTAGACCCTCTTTGATGACAGGGCCACTGATTTCTATCTTCCCTCCGCTAACGCTCCCCTTCTTCTTTCTCTTGGAGGCGGTGCCGCTGCGCAGCCGTAGACTTTCCATCCTCTTGAGGAAGCTCTTAGCTCTTGAGCGTGTGCTTTTGCCACTGCCACCTCCTCTGTCCAGACTTCCTCCTAGTACTCCCATTCCTGTTTTCACATCAAAGGTGAACTTTTCGAGGGTCTCCAGGGGCGATGGAGGCATCCCATCAGACAGGGAGTCCTCATTAGCGCATCCTGACCCACCTGTTCCCGAGGACGAACACATGCTAGCTACAGAGCTGGCACGAGTGGCACCAGAGGGTACAGCTTCATTTGTCAGTGTGGCACCATGGCTCTTTTCTTCTCCTCGTCCTCCACTCCCGCTGCTGTGGATGGAGCCCACTTCAGGCTGTTCACTGAGGTCAGTCAGCACACTCTCTGAACTATTGCCTTCACGCAGGGCGAGCTTGCCTTTCTGGGATACTTGGTCCTTTGGGAATGGGGGCAGGGCAGCATCTATGGGCAGCGTTGAAAAAACCTCCAGCTCATCCATACGGGACCAGCGCTTGCTGTCCCTCTGGAAGGTCCAGCGGCCACTAATGGCACAAGGTTCGTCTTCATCGGAGTCCTCACTCTGGATAGGGGAGAAGGAGGGGATAAGGGAGAGGGAGGAAGAAATAGCGAGAAGAGATGGAAAAAAAGAGGACATTAGGCACTGCTACATTTTCCATTTCTTCTCCAACATTCCTCACCTTGGTCCAGGAAAACTGGAGTTATGGAATTTATTTCATAATTGTTGCACTTGCACATTGCCTTCTGCATATGCCTTCATGTTCAGTTCCCATTTAGTTGTTTCAGTGGTTAGTTTATCACGTCATATTATCTGCTTATTATTATTTGGTGGTTTTTTTCTGCTTGTTATTAGTTATTATTACCTATAAATTGCCTTGGTTGTAATTACGTTAAGTTACATTTGTTAAGTTTGCACTGTCAGTATTGTCTGTCAGTGTTTCTCTTAGGTTGACTGGGGGGGGCGTACTCCATGTGTGTAGGGTTACATGGAGCGGAGCAAAGGAGAGACAGGCGAAGTTACAGCTCGTTATGTTACGGAATGCTGAAATTCAACCGTGGTGTCTTTCGGGAGATACAGTGACTTAAACCAACAGTGAGGAAGAAAAAGTATTTTATGTTTGTCAAGCTATGAGTAGAGGAAAAGTCCGCTACCCGCTAGGCTAATTTATGCATTGTGCAGTCATTGCATATGTTTTTTTTTTATACTAAAGAAAGTTCCTTGTATGTGTAAACCTACTTGGCAATAAAGCTGATTCAGATTCAGAGTAAACACGATTCAGTCGCTTCCTGACTGCATGGACAATAAATACACAAGACAAATAAAAAAGTGGCCATTACTGAGTCAAGTACTATAGTGGACATACACCTTCACAAAATGCACATACCTCCCCCAGTTTGGTTCATCTATCTCAGGCCGTGGAGGGACTTAGGAAATTTCATTCCTAATTCCATTATGACCCCCATAGCTCACAAAGCAGCCAGCCAGACTGGGGTCATTCCCCCCTACAGTCTTTATCCCCTCTATCTGTACATATGCACACAGTGCCGTGAGACAGCGTCACTGATACACTGCAACTGTCAATCTTTATTCCTTATCCATGACCGAGATATCCACCCTCTTTCAAACACCAACACACAAACACACAAACACATAAGGTAAGATGGGAGATTCTTCTTCACAGTTCCCAATCACAGAGGAGGACCAAAGCTCATAAAACCAAACCACAGGCCACAATTACACCACCTCCATCTCCTCACCTTTCTAAAGCCATATCTATAATCTCACAAAAACGTTCCTGTATCTATCAAAATAAACTGTTTAGAAAGCAACGATGCCAGGAAATTAGCACACTTGAATAAAAAAATTCCAGTAGAAAAATTATCAAATCCATGTTCCACTAGTTGAGTGCCAGTGTTCCTGTTTCACTGCTCGACATACAGGCATAATTAATTATATGTTTTGCAGTGGACACATGATGTAATTTCATGTACAAATAAAAAAAAAAGAGTGCGATCTATTCCTGCTATGTACAGGGCTTTTATTAAAGTCATTGATTTAAAGAGGACAATGGAGGGTTTCATGCCATTTGTGGATTCCATTGTGGCTTTTCCTCAAGTTATGTTGGTTGGAATGTGAGATAACGGTAGTATGCTATTTACTGTGCATAGAGAGCTGTGATTGGCCAATAGAGGGTCAACCATTTATCAACATTCTGGAGATATCTTATCCTCAAACCATCAAACCACCAAAGCATTCACTGCAACGGTGGGTGCTTTTAGCGTCAGAAGGGGTCTACTGAATGAAAACTATTTATTATTACAATTAGACAGATTGAAAGAACAAACCAGAGAGAAAGAGAAAGAAGGAGATGGAGATTTAAGAGAGGGAATGTTAAGACATGAGAAGATCAATGCATTCCTAAGCTGTCTGGGGGGGGTTGTCGTCCAACAAAGATGGCAAATAACCTCTTTGACTCTTCTCTGTTGACTCCTGAAATGAAAGGTGCCACAGAAACGGTCATCCTAATGAATACCACCACACAGAGAACAAGGACGTTACTATCTAGTACTTAAGGCCATTAGGGAATTAAGGTTGATTTGTATAAAAAAGAGCAATTCTTGTCACAAAGTGACCGTGTAGGTCAGTCTAGACTTGGGATACTGGTGGGACATTCACAGAATTAGCCTGTTCCTGTCTGAAGAGGAAAAACACTTTCCAAGAGGCGTGTTTCCTTGAAAGTGAATTCTAAGAGTTTGGTGTTAGAGGGAGATAAATTTAAAAGCTATTTCAAAACATACCATATTACAAGAGTGCCACAAAAGCAGCATACTAATTGCTTTCATGGTGAGCCAGAAGTATGATGAAGTATTTGGGAAAGAAGGGGAGCACGCTTTGAGTAGGGGGAGGTCGTGGTGAATGCAACCCCTTCATTTAGACATTAAAGCTATCCTCCTTCCCCCTAGGGTCCTCACAGTCCACTTGATTTAGAAATAAACCCAACAGGTGCCTTCTCATTAAACAAGATGAGAGAAAACACAGCTTTGCCCCGTGGGCAAGAGTGAACTGATGGTTGAGGTTGTGGTTGAATAGACATGCAACGGGCTTTTCAGAAAGGAGTGGAGTTAATGTGTGTGCACTTACTCTTTTTCTTTGCGGTGATATCTCCAGTCTCATTAGAGCACACTTGTTGAGGGTGTTCAGTCTCCTGCAAACACAAAAACACACACATGCAAAATTGGTTACATTTAAAATGGGTTTTAAGGGGCCCCCCGGCTAGCTCACCTGGTAGAGTGCGTACCATTAAATCTGAGTCCAGGGTTTGATTCCAACCCGGGACCCTTTGCTGTAGGTCATCCCCCACTCTCTCTCCTGCCTTTCCTGTCTCGCTCCACAGCTGTCAATGTCCAATAAAATACCCCAAAAAATCATCTACAAAAAGGGCTATAAAATATTCTAGCCCTGATTTTTTCCTAAAACACAAACCTCTCATCACCAAGAGGATGTATGATGGAAGAAGGGATGAAACTGGATGAAAAACAGAGAGGGGAAGAGAAAGACAGAGGGGAAGATGGGTGCACCCAGGCTGGCTAATGAGCTGCTGAAGGATAATCCCCACGAGTGGGAAGAGAATGAGAGGGAGGCAGAAAAGGAGAGAGCGAGGAGAATTAAATCTGCTGGAGTGGCGACGACAACTTGGGGAGGGGGAAGAAAGCTTATCCCCCCAGCCACCTGGAGAACGGGAGCGAGGGTGGTGTTGGGGTCCACCCTCTAGAGAGCTCTTAGAGCAGATCATGTAACAATGGAGAGATGAAGGGATGGGAACCGAAGGATGGTTGGGGTTGTGGGGAGGGGGGCAAAAGGCTGCCAAGAGAGGAGACATTGAGATGATAGCTTCCAGATGTATGGAGGGACACCTGCTGTGGGTTATTATAGAGTCAGAATTTGATGATGGAGTCAACTCCATTAAATAGCCATTAACCTTCTCCTCGTATACTAATTAATATGGCATGGGCAACGACTAGAATGCAAATGCAGTCCTCTCCAATTATACTTACTGCCATTAAGCGCTTTCTCATATACACAAACTAAGATGTCTGAAACCTCACACAAACAAAGCTTTGAAACATTTATTCCCCCGTGGTGGGTAGCAAATGAGGCAGAGTATTGTATGTCTGCTACAACATGAAAAGAACGACTGAATGTAAATAGCATTGCGTGAGATTCAGCAGTGAAAGGAAGGAATGACATATGTGCTTGCCAGGATGATACAAAGGACTCTAATGACTGAGGTAAATAGTATCAGGCACAGAAAAGGAAGAAAATCCGCAGAGAAAAAGTTATGGGCATAGAAAACTAAATGTAGAGTGGAAAAGGTACAGTATATGGCTCCAAGGTGCTTATCGTGTCATTCTTTCATCTCATCGGCAACTTTCCAAAGTGTGCCTCCTTTTGATGTCATGCCCTCATGGTTTAATTTGGAGGGAAAACAAGAGAGTAAAGGAAAAAAAAAGAGGAAGAATAAGAGGAATGGTGCATGACATCAAAAGAAAGAGAAAAGAAATACGAAAGGTTCAGTATGACTTGTAATCTCACCTGCAGAGAGCCTCAATAGCGTCCCGATCGAGGAAGTCATGGTCTCGGGTGACTGAAGAGATGTCAATGGGAAAAAGGGTATCTAAACGGAGAGAGTCTGATTAGTGTGGGCATCTCCGTGCCACTGATTAAACCAATGTGTTTAGATAAAACTAAAGATACAATCCCTCGCCTTGAAAAACACCCACCCACCAGGACCTTCCGTCCCACCTTCTCCCCCCATACTGCACTGATGAAAAACTAAAAGAGGAAGTAGCGTCTTAGCCAACCAAACAAACACAGCTGCAGCTTTCAGATCCGGCAGGCAGGAGCACAGAGGGAGAAAACAGGGGATTGACTGAAGAATCACAATAGGTACTCCACTGCTGCTCAGTGGTCCCACTTCCTTTTCTCCTACTTGTTCTTTCTCCCTAGTCTACCTCATTAACAGGATCACTTATTCACCGAGTCACACCATTAGTAATGGCACACAGATAAAGTGTGCCTTAAATCATAAAGAATATATAATCACCATAGTCTGGTATATGGATGGACTGATGGATTTTAAGATGTTTTCTGGAAACTGGTGACCCAACTCAACATGGAATGTTCAGAAAATGCTATTCAAGGGAGCCCAGCACCTTTAGCCTACTATACAGAAACAGGCCTATCAATGTGCTTAACTTTTGGGGGGCAATAGTCTTGACAGCACAGACAATAGAGATTGTTTCACAGATACAAGGGAAGGAAAAATGTGTCATACATCTGCACAAATTCCTACTCGCGTGGAGACGGCTACAAGTGACAAACCTGCGAGGGTGTGAAATCTGCACAGTGATTGACTGTGGTTTATGTTGCTCTTCATGTATTTATAAAAACAGCCTCATCACATGTGCAGAAACACAACGAGCTTTCTGTTCAAATAGGAAACCTTTCACGGTTAAGTGGCAACAAGCAATGACCTGTTGGTCCTGCTGTCGTCATCCTGCGGTTAGGTAAGGGCAACTGGTATGCCCATGGTATTCCATAGTATAGTTGGAGTAGGTATATGGACTGTAAAGAATGTTCAATGTATTTTGGTGAATGTGTATTTAAAACTCAAGGGTCAGGCAAAGCATTCTTTCTCAAACATTTGTCAGTGTATGTGTAACTTTAGAGGGTGCACAAAACATGTTTTGTGTTTATATTAACATGGTGAAAAAGACCTTTGGTCCTCAAAGAGTTACTGTATAGGTTACGTTATAGTTAATGTTTGGAATATAGTAGAGTCTGCTAGGTTTGAGTGGCTTTACCTGCACAAGCACAAGTACCGCTGCTAAGAAGGACACCCCTTACTCCTCAGGAATGTTATGCTGTGTGTGGTGTGTATACATGCACAGGCACAAGTGTGCATGTTGGCATTTTGTGTGCTTGGCAGAGGACGTAGTGGTCTTCTATATGAGCTAAACATCATTAGTTGTGAAATAAAAAAGTGCTGTGTACTCGCACATTGGCTGAATGACTTTTACTATCGTATTTACAAATAAATATTTGATCTCAATTTAATCAAAATTCAAGAAAATGTGTTTTATTAGCTACAGTAGCTAGCATTAGTACATTTGCATAGCTGATTTCAGTTAAGGTTTTTTAGCCTGCAGACAGTGGTGTGGTAAAATAACAGCCTTTCAAAGAAATTCATGTCACTGAAGTAACAACTTAACTTGGAAAATTAGTCAGATTATGCCATGATTCCTAGTAAAATTCTGGCTCTCTCATACCAACACCAATGAGAATGGAATCTTTACCTTACCTTCATAAAGCTGGGCGTACTGTGGGAACCCTGCTGCTCGGAGCCAGGTACAGGCCTCTTTGGCTTCGATCTCTGTGGAGGAGACAAAGTGGAAGAACACAAAAAGATGTTAGGTCTTCTGGGAGACACTTCAACCCACCTAAACAGAAAATATAATCAAAGTACATATACAGTAACATGCCAAATAGCCTGTAATAACATGGGTGATTTATAATATACATCCATGAGTGCACAACAAATAATGAAATCTTCTGACAGGAAGGCTTTTTATCATCACTAAATTGTAAATGAAACAACACTACAAGACTAACTCCTCCATAACCCCCTTTAAACACAAGGTGTAGCATTTGGGCTTGTCATGCTAAGTACTGACTGAATGTTGAGGTCTGCTGTGTTAGAGGAGCATGGCGATATCTCCCTATTATCTATGAAAGCCCTTTAGTTCCATCCATCAATCTTCTTCCGCTTTAGTTTACATACGCCAAATGGCTACCCACACCCCAAGTCTCTTCAATTGCTCCATCACCCCCACAGCCAGCAGTTAATAGAGAGATAACAGAGGGAAACATGTCTCCAGGCCTTTAAGGAGCTGACTTTATAATGACTTCTTTAGTGGAACGACAGAAAGTACAAATCTAGCACAACCTTTAGAAAATCTTGTAAACCATAGAACAAAAGGCAAGAAAAGACATTGGTAAATCATGGGTGAAAGTGACAACATATAGAATGACTGCAAAACATGAAAGTTAAATACTTGCTAATCCCGTTACCAGTCCGAGAACTGTGAGTGAAGTCTGAAATTCAGCCAGGATAGTTAAAAGATTCCATTTCAAATTCTAGAGTCCCTGCATTTAGACATTATAGTCATGTCCTTTACACTTTTAGTAAGAGTGCTATGTTTGGCTGAGCGTGACTGGGCTAATAGTTACCACCGGTAAAGAAATGCAGAGTAGTTTATTTTATCTTCGAAACACCAGTCTGGCAGTTCCACCTCATTTCCAGGCTGAATTACACCAAGGAATTGTTCTTTTATTTTTTTTTTTAGCTTAAGCACAAGAATAGGAATATAAAAGGAGAACAGACTGTACCTGAAAATAGACTAAAACCTTTTCCGTTTGTTGGTGGAGAACTACGCAGATAAAACAAAGCTAAATGTGTCGGAAATAATTTCAAACAAGTGAGACCGTAACTACTGGGAATTGATTTGACGGTGACAAAAGAAAGGTAACCATAATGTTCTGTCAGACAGACAGAGAGGTCAGAAGAAGACTACTGCTGCAAAGTGTGGGCTCAACCATAAACGAGCATTTACATACCAACAACTAGCCTAGACGGCAGACAAACCCACTGACAACAAGGTGTGACACGACCAAGACAGGGTCTCCCCTCTGCCACTGCAGGAGCCAGCACTCCTGAAACAACCACTGTGACACAGGCATGCCGAAGTGTCTAACAACACATTAACAACTATGTTTTAACGCTATTATTTTTGACAAATGAGCTCTAGTTTTTCTTATGGATGTGAAATGACATGTCTCAGAAGCTGTGTGTTTGGTGGGTGTGTTGAGCCTAGTATTTTTGGAGCGTCGTGAACCCAGCGGAACGTAGAAACCAAAGGGTAATTATACCAACATTCTTGAAAGCAAGCACTGCGTAGGGCTAGAGATTCTTGTGTATCTACGTGTGTGTGAGTGTGTGCACATGCAAGTTTATGTGTGCTTGCAAAGACCAACCTCATGTTTAAAGACAAACCACTCAAAAGACAGTAAAGCTATTGAAATGCAAATTAGATATACAAACACATGGTTAGCTTTCCACCCCCAAAAGAGGGCTATGGGATCCATTAAGTGCCTTTGGAGGGAAGCTATCCAATGACACACCCTGTTGGGCTAGAATGGGTGTCAAATCTACTTTACAGTCACATTATGTGGACTGTGCCCAGGACACAAAATAATGACAACAGGATTCACCACGCATATGGATAAAACTGAATAATATTTGTCACTGTACCTCATTGTGTCTCCATTGATTCACAGAATGAACCAAGGAGATTTTTCTATCTTTTGTTTGGTTGCAGCCAGGAAGTGGACAGGAGCATGGGGCATCTGGCACAAACAACCCTAACAATAGAGCTGCACACACATACAATCTTATGAATCTGGAATTTAAAAAAAGTTGGATCAACAAAGCCATAAAAGAGGTTTACAAAAATATCCCAAGCATTCCAGTCATAAAAATGTCATCCTACCACACCCCACCCAAACCTTTAAATTTTTGTTTGCTTCGATAACTTGAGATTCATGGGTGTATTTTATTTTTTTTCTTCCCTCACTGTCTATCCCAATTCCTTAGCCCTCGCCAGGGAGCTACCTCACTTCCTCGTCCTGCTTCCCTCACAGGAAGAGAGCCGAGCGGTGCTGCAGTGGCCGCCGACCACCCGGCAGTAAGGTCCTGCCTTCGTTTGTTCCTGGCCAGATAATAGGCAGGGAGTCAGCCAAGACAAACACTGGCTCAGGTGATTGTGTGTGCTTACCAAACGTCCTCTTGGTGAAAGGCAGCTACAAAGCCACGCTCGACAAATGTATGTCTTACAGCAAGCACTTAGTACTTAAATATGACAGCAAGAAATGTCAGTTACTGACTTATCCTCAAATAGAAAACTAAGGTTCACTACTTTGATAATGATGGTGATATTTACATCTACATGTGCCAAGTCGGCTGAAGTACAACAGTTAACAATTGGGAAAGGAGTCAGGCCAGCATCAGTGTTTCAACGCCAACTACAGTACTTAAAATAATACTAATTATGGTACAGTTGACCACACATTTCCTTATGTACTTTCTGGAGCAGCCCATTAAAGATACATTTCTTGTCATGTTTAGATTTAGTTTTCATGTAGAAACAACTGTGAGGAATGAAAGCAAGTGCAGATAAATGTAGTTATTCTAAAATACACACCAGTCCACAAGACTGTTCTCAGCCTTTTGTCATTTTGACCCCAAAGACTGCAGGCTACTATAAGACCAACATAAGGTATCATCAGCATCAGTAAATCCATGACTACAAAAGGTAACCTCTGCCTCCTAAACCAAACCTTTCTCTTGTTTGGTCGTCTTATTACCTCCACGGACTGACGAACAGACAGACAGACAGCTGGATAAGTTAATCAGTGAATTTGAGTACAGACCAGAACATCTGGTCCTGCTGAGGGGACACACAGGATGTCTGAAACATGTCCATCAGGTAGGACTGAGAGACAAATGGTTATGTGGCTAAACCTGAACTAGCCTCATAAGGACAAGTTACCTGGAATAAATGTTACTTTCTCTGATAATTTAGATACATTTTAAATCAACTGTTTTACTTTGTGGACAGACATGCAGACAGATCCTCTCAGCTGGAATAAAGAAGTAAAAGCCACACATTAGTTCTGGCTGATGTAAATGAGCAAAAAGAACACAGTGAGACACACTCCTTCTCAGCGGGAAAGAAAAATGAGAGCGATTAGCAGCAGATAACATGACAAATAAGAGCAAAGCTGATGCTAATACAGATTTCATATGGATCACAAGTAGCTTTTCTCCTGGAATTTGGACAAAGCGGAACTGGTGAGCAGCCATTCAGGGTTAAGCGTCATCCACTGCCCAGCGGTATTGACTTCTAAAATTATCCATCAGTCTTTTCTTTGTTTTCCTTTTCCCCGCTCTCACCCTCATCTCCTCTGCTCTCTCTGCCTATTCCAACTGTGCTTGGCCCTTCTCTTCTCTCCTTTCCTGTGGCAGGAAATTCTCACAATTGCCGGCCAAAGTTTCCCTCCATCGCAGGAGGCACCGGGGTCTGGCTTGGCTGAGTGTGAATGCTCAACTCCAGTGGGAGTCTGTCAGCAGCTAGCAAACAAAGGATGCTGCTCCCCACCTCAAAGGCACTGCAACATACACGGCAAACTGGAGGTCAAGAGTCTGAATACAGTTATCACTGAGGCTGGGTCTTTGAAGTTGGCAGATAGAAAAGAATGCTTGACTAACAACTGCTGTGAATTGAGGTGGCTTATCTGGAATTACCCGATCATCGCTGGGTCTCAGTGCCGACTGTAAAACAACCCAAAAGGCAGGCAGAGGGTTCTTATCAACTCCAGGTCTAAGTGGTTCACTCTGAAGGAGCTGCAAAGTGGGTCTAGACAGGTGATGTGATAAACCAGGCCCGACTCGGTCTCTCAGCAGTAATCTACAACAAGCAAAGCTGGATGCTGCCAGTGTTTGTCCTTCACCTCAAAAGTGACAGGGACAAACTCCTCATTTGTTCGTGAACTTGAAGAACATGTTTCTGATTATTCATGATCTGACACTTTGCTAAACTATTTCACAAATGACCGCAGTGTCCTTAACAGCTTGAATCGGTATAGTAGAATCAGGACAACATGTGACCAATGTGAAATCGCTCCAGTCCTCTACTGGAATCCTAAGATGGGCGATAACCGATTTTCTTCCTGATGGGTATTAGGTTTTGTGATTCCATGGTTGAGACAGCTGGTGTTCCCTGAGAAGGACTGGCTGTTAGCTAAGTGAGACGATGCCAGGAATATCACCATCTGGCTTGCCTCAAGCACCCCTGTTGACACACACACACACACGAAAGAATAATGAGGTTACTACCATGGTTCGTTCCAGTTATCTACGACCAGCCGGGGCAGGCACGAATGCACGGACACATACGCATGCAAAAACACAGCTGGCCCAGATGGATCATCGCAGAGCTAACCCCAAAGGCCCTTGTGCTCCCTGACGAAAGATTTATGCTCACACAGAGGGCCCAACTCATGGATCAGGTGACCGGGCATATTCAAAGCCTCTGATAAGTTTTCCACATCAAGATGACAGCCTACCTGCTGGTGTACCGCCCTTGATAACTATCCATTTATTAACAGAACCCAGGACAACCCGGTACCTTCAGCAAAGGGAAGGAAAGAACAAAAATGAACATGTGTGTCTCCTCACAGGACATGAAGAAACAGTGTGCCAGCTGGATTCAAATCTTTCAGATAAGGCCCCTACTCACTTCCTGTTTCACAAAGAGTGCCAATGAAGTGTGTTTCCTTTATTTGCTCCTCTCCTACCAACTACTCACTAAACTGCTAATCCGGTCCCAATCCTGATAATTAATAAATAAATTAAGAAATTAAGAAATAAAGAGACATGCAGTAGGAGAAAGAGTAAGTACAAAAAAAAGTGCTTTCTAGTATTTGTGTAATTGGACTTCTCTTCTGTTGCAAAGAATAGGAATTTGGTGTGTGGAAGTATGACGTCAGTGTCATACAGTCTCCACTTAGTAGTTAGTCAAGTATTGTTCATTCAGCTTGCATCACGGTGTCTGCGTGTGTCGTTGTGCATGTTCTTCGTGGTAATATGGCTCAGCTGAACCTCGATGTGCTCATATCTGGCATGAGGTAATAGATAAGGAGCCATGTGTTGGAACAAACAGTTAAAACGTTTGGGAGAAAGCGCCAAAGCCCACAAATCTAGTTAAGCCTGCCAGCACAGGACTGAAAACGGCATTTCATACAGCCACAACACATCAACCCAAATTCCCCGTTAGCAAAAGGTCGGCAGTCAGGCAAAAGGCACAGACACAAACTGCAGGGACTGAGATGGCAGAGATACCACGGACTGGTACAATAGCTTCTGATAATCTTAAGAGACACTAAATACGACTCCGGCTGAACATTCCAGTTCACGACCTTGTTTCCACCGTGGAGTGCGTGCCAGTCTGCCGGTTGCTCCCTTCGAGTGCATGTGCGCGCGTAAAAGGGTCAGATTTTAAACAAAGGTTTGTATTTGGTCAGAAAAGCATACACCGTAGGCTCGTGCGTAATTTGCGAAAACCTGAGGAGGTAAACGAAACGTGGGGGTTTTCAAGTGAGTTGTGAACAGGAGTGGGGACATTGGAGGCGCGGAGTAATGCGCAAAGTGGGGTGTTTTCTTATCTGACAGCCTGCAGCGTTGCGACTTAAAGAGTGTTTTACTTTACCGTGGAATTCAAGCAAACATTCAGTGTCTTAAATGATAAGAGTAACACACTTTAGACTACTAATCGCGCCAAGCAGGTAAGCTATAAATCTCCTGGATAAACAGGAAACCGCTATAGGGACACATTTTACTTTAAATAGGAAACCATCAAAAATAATCAATTTCACTTCGTGTAATCGTTATGGGATTGACTTACGTGTTAATATCATGTTTGAAAGTCTCGGTCGAGACCAGCCTCCAGCATTAAACCAAACTCCCGGCAGGCTACGACCGTCCAGTCACGTCTCCACCGTTAAGGCGAAGCCCGCATGATAAATCCAGCGTAAAGAAGACTCACACTACACGGCCGGTTGCAAGTGTCCTCTGACCGTTGCGCGAGATAGTAAATCCATGGTTACTTGACTTGGCTGCGATAAGCAGAATCCCACAATCTTTAAATGTTTCCAAACACTGTGAGTCCCTGAACGATGCGGACCCCAGCAGGAATGTGAACGGAGAGTAGCGTGATTCAAGCTTTAGGAATGGGCAACTCTGCAGTGGCTCCACCCCCCACCCGCGCCGCTGCTCCCCACCTGATAAGGACCTGGAGACACACAGATCCACGCAGAACAACCTCAGCAGGTCATAATGGGATCACAATAATACCGTCAAAGCGCACTAATCGCTACACCAAAGCTTTCTTGATTTCTGGTCTGCACCTTATCTATTAACGTCGGTGGATCTTATTATTTTTTTATTTGTTACTAATCGAAAGGGATTAACTGGGCTCCCCAGGAATCCCCTGTATTGATTTCAGGTCCTGCCTCGTCTGAGCCTAACCACCTCGGAGGTTGGAAGCCAGTTTGCATATCATTAGAAAATACTGGAGACAACGGAGAGACGCTGTTTCGCGACGAGAGATTAGTTTGAAAAGCGCAAGTGGTGCATTGAAAAGAGAACAATTGCAGGTATGGTAATGCCTTTGGTCCTGCCCCTGTCCATGGCGCGCATGAGGCACGCACACCACCTTAGGCTGACTCCACAATAACAACACATTTAGTCCTGAATGCAGGGCAGATTTTCGTAAGTCTTTATGACGTCAACACTTTGATAGCGCTACACTCTGATCACACTTTGGTAAGCATGTACAAAGAAGGTCAATATAATAACTATAATTAGTAATTACTCTTACAATAGGATAAATCTAAAGTTGGATTTCTTGATACCCTGAGGGTATGCAGGCCTAGTTTATATTGAAATGTAATTTCTTTCTCCAAATTCTTTTTGTCCCCGCCTAAGGCCCAAAGTCACTGGGATAGGCTCCAGTCACCCGCGACCCCTAACCAGCGGTAGAAAATGACTGACTGACTGACAAATTCTTTTTGTCTGCCAGAATAAAAGTAGTGGTTTTTGGCACCTGTATAATTTACAATCAATGCCTTTGGATAGAAGTGTTGATGCCTTGCTGATATTTATCAGATTTAAATGGAATTGTGTACGTGTGTGGAAGGATCACACATTACTCATTGATGATTAGTCTATTTCAAAACGGCCTGTGGAGTTGTCCCGTTTGCCCCTCTTTTCCTCTACTCGCAGGGACTTTTTATCCACAGTTTCCCAAAAACTCCTCAAAAACGTCCGGTTCGGCATCAGCCAGCTCAGTGTTATTGCCATGGTAACACACAGGGGCTGAGATCATACAAAAAGGGAAAGCCAGACGAGTCACCAAGTGGCAGGGAAATACATCCAAAGCTTGGACTGTGAGGGGGGAAAGGATGATGCAGAAAATCCTGGCTAACTGTGAGGCTTGTTGTTGGCTGCCATACTGGTCCCAGCTGACTGAAGAGGCACAAGTGACTCAACCAAAAGAGTCCTGCCAGCCATTAAAGTGAGCAGAATCATGACAGCATAGGCATTTATAAGAGGGCGTGGGAATCATTTGACATATTTGCGTATACAAAAGTGTTTGTGTACTAAAATAATAATTTTTTAATACCTCAAACATAAAGAAACATAATTATTTTTTTTTTATCACCATGACACTTCGTGACCACTCGTAATCTTATGAGAACAGCTTATAAACGTGATTTTGAACTAATGGCATGATTCAGAAGTCCGCTACAGAAAAAAACAGAAAATGAGTTCTGTTTGGGGTCTTAGAGACTTCCACCATAAAACCTGGTTGAATACAATGGATTTTCGCACGCTTTATATCTGTAATTGGTGTTGACAGTACTTTTTACGCAGCTCTAAACTTCTCACATCCAAAGTAAGTCCATTTGGATTTATGTTATTGGAGTT
>CM022472.1:14774972-14864972 GCA_011952105.1 Coreoperca whiteheadi | reverse complement strand
GCCTTGGAGATTCAAAACAAAAAATTCAAATTCTCAATTAGCAATTGGTCAGTTCAAATTTCTTGATCCCATTTTTAATATCTGAAAGACATCTGCTTTTTGAAGACAACGTGGACAATAAAAGTGTCAGAATAAATTCAGATATGAACATTTACAACTCCGTCTGCTGATGAAGATCATGTGATTCAGGCTTCAGAACAGCTACTAAATGGACCTTGAGGTAAGATTGTTTTGTCATCGACATCTTCCCTTTGAGCTTCGATGGCTACCACATGTGTATCCCAATGGGCTCTAGTGTGTATTTTGCGTCATTAAAGCGATGGCAGGTTTAAATAATTATTGTTGGAGAAAAAAAAATAAGAATATAATGTCTATTGATATTGTCTGACATCATGACGAATTGTTCTGGATACAGACAGACTTGGCAAACGGCTGGAGGAGTTGGCATGGGTGTCAAATATATGTCAGCTACCTTTCAACAGCAATGAATTACGGGGCCTTGGGTGCAAGATTTAAGTTGCAATGAGATGACGAGCCCTGCAGCGCTATTGTGGAGGGTTAAATGTGTATAAATGTGGAACAAGGTGGAAGTGGATGGATGTCAGATGTGCCAAGGAGAGGGGAGATATTTGACATCAGGGGGAAAAAATTGATGCACGTGTGTGTGTGAATACATGCCTGTTTTTTCTGTTTGTGTGAGTGTTGTGTTATCTTTTAAATATATGTCTGTGTGCCTGCATGTGCACGCCCATACTGAGGTGTCCAATAACACCTTTGACAATAGAAAGTGCAGAACTCTCTTCCCTTTTCTATTTCCTGTTTTTGACTTTTTTCATGGAGTCCTGGACAAGTGGAGCGAAGACCAAATTCCAAAGTAACATATGTCCATTCTCTCTCTGTGCAGAATCAACCAGTGAGTAACGCAGGAAGTTGATGCTTTAGTCTTCCCTGCCCTGACCCATGACCTCCTTTGAACCCTGACCTCTAGTGAGCTACGTGACAAACCATGCAGACATCTAGGCTGTCATGACAAACACAAACCAGGTTCAGCCGGGAGATTATCACTGATCCAGAGGCTTCTTTGCAAAAGTGCACCGAGCAGGTTTGAATTTCAGTGATTTCTTCCAGCTCCCAACTTCTACCAGCTCCTGTGTCTAGTGTCATTTTTCAGAAGATAAGATGAGAGAGAATGCTATCTCAGATCAAAGAGAGAGGGGATAAAGGACAGACACCATGAAAAACACTATACCAAAACCAAAAATATGACAAGTGACTAGAATCAATTGTGCATTTCTTCATTGCAGATAACCTTGATGAAACTAATACTGACTGAAACATTTTTGTTTTGACACTACATGAGCCGAGATAAAAACTCTTGCCACTATGCCTCACAAAATAAGAGAAATTTGAATACTGAAAAAAACACCAAGTGCTAGTGTACTTCCAAAGATTTTGCTCTTTTTGTCTCTCATTTTGCTTTGTGTGCAAGTACTTTTCTGCCCTTCAGCTCTGGGCTGACAGATTACAGCAGGAAGACAGACATCAGCCAGTGGATATTAACTCATTCCCCATGTGACAACCTTGACCTGCTAAACTAGAGTTGTCACAAGAAAAATGCAATCTTAAATGAAATAGGGCAGAAATTGTTTTTCGCGTGAGCCTGAGCAAACCTACATAGTTACATGAGTTTATTTACATGCTTGACATATTTTTAAGGTAGCATTGGACAACAATGAAGGTTTTTGATATGATTACGAAGGGCCTTACTTCAGTTGGAAAATCTAAATGTTTCTCTTTTTGCATAGCTGACCCAAATCCACGGCGCAAGAATCTAAGGAATCTGGTGAATTCAGCCAAATAAACAGAAGGACGTTAGTCTATACAGTATGTTTATCTGTGTAAGGAGAAGGCATAAACCTGGACAGAAATTTGTTATGAATGGACTGTGATGACTAGGACTCAGGTCAAGCACTTTAATGAACAAATAAAATGACAAGCTATTTGAAGTTTTTATTAGTTTTGTGGATCAATTCTGTCTTTGACACAAGGTCTTCAGTTTTGTTCTTTGTGTTTCCTTCTTAAGCATCAATAATACTAGCATATACCCTCAAATGCTTAATGTTGGAGTCTCATTTTCTCTGGTCACTTAAATAACCTTTAACACTTCATGTGATAAGCCCTGATGCCCTAAACCCTCATTTACCCACTCTTTCACTTTCTGCACTACACATAGACACAACAGTTTATTTACTTTAAGAGCTAATGGGACAGCACTGATGTGTTTGAGAGTGGGGACTTTGCGTGATGAACAGGAGCCACAGTAAGACCTAGGACTCCCCCCTCGTCCCTCTGCTTCTCATCAGTCCCTGGGGGACAATAGCTCAACTCCTGAGTAACAAGGGGGACTAATGCTTTCCAGCTGGAGGTTGGCAGCAGTGACAGAACCTCCATATGCCCAACAGATTGGGCTCTGACTCTGATGCTGACCCTTTTTTGTTCACCCAGTCTCCCCATCTTTCCAAGAATGAAGGAATAGGAGCGGACAGGAAACTCAAAACAGGGATACTGAGAGACACAAGCAGGAATGCCGAAAAATACTATGGGTAACATTGTCATCAAAGGCTTAATGATTCAAATCAACATGACAGATGCATGAGAATAAAATACGATGTTAATAGTAAGCGTGATGAAAAGCAATGACCCAGACCACCATAATGTTGAAGTGCACTGGCAGCAGCTGTGGTAGTCTGAGGCCGTCAGCCTCAGTGGGAGCTTGATCCCTACTTGTCAATGTCTGGCAGTCAGAGATGTGTGTACACAGACAACACTTCATCATAGTTATGAACAATTTTTAACACCAGTTAAAGACAAGACTAATGTCTATGGCAAGGCTAGTGGCTCTGTGAGGATGTATAGACACAATGGTGCTTTGAGCTAAATGCTAATATCAGCATGCTAACTGTATGCTCACAATGACAAAGCTAACATGCGGATATTTAGCACGTATAATGTTTTTGATCGTATTCCAGCATGTTAGCATGATAACACTTCCTAATTAGGATTCATTATCTGCGAACCATGAATGTCTTTACAAAATGTTGTAGCAATCCGTTAATGTTGAGTTATTTTACAGCATGCGTTTAACATTTGACCTGCTGGTGGCACTAGAGGAAAAGTCAGGGTGTCACAAAAGTCATTAGGATTCATCCTTTGGGTTCCACGAACATATGTAACAAATTTCATGGCGATTTGTCATTTTCCGAAAAAAAATAAAATAAATGTAAACATCATGCTAATACTTTAAGAAGATTTAGGGGACCACAAATGCCTGTACATTTCATGGCAATTTACCCAATTGGACCAAGTGGTGGAACAACTGATCAACAAACCAACCGGCCTACTTACCGACCAAAGTTGCTTTTGAGCATGTCCAAAGCATGCTGGGATTGACTCAAGCCTCCCTAAGTTTATGGATTGGAATTTAGCTTTATTTAGTTGTGACATAATTCTGAAAGTAAAGTACTAAAGGAAAGCTGTCATTCCTTCATTTAAACTGCAAACATGTTACCATTTCATTCAAAGTAAAACCACATGATGCTAGTGCAAGTCACAAGCAACTGTAATTTTTACAAACAATGATTCCTGTTTTCTCAGAGGACAACAGAGTTCTTCTAATACGGGTATGGGCACAGAGAGATCAAAGCACATCATTGTCTGAAGAAAGATGTTTCAGGCCTTAAAAACATTAAAAAATACAAGAAAAAAAATCAATTTGCTTCCTTGCTTTTAGTGCTAATGGCTTTAAGGGAATCAGGCAAGCAAAGGACAAGCAAATAAAGAAAAGGTGCTGCTGGGTTGCTGAGTTCTGGCTTTATTCACCCGCTGGTTTTGAACTTGATCCTCAAAAATCTCATACTCATGAGGCTTCAGACAGCCAGGCTTTTCTAGCTCACGTTTCAGTGCGTGTATTGGTAAGAGCCACTCAAGTGGTTCACATGACAGCTATATTGACCCTGCAGAAAGACAGGCAAAGAGAAAAAAAATCCAACATGTTTACCATTCATTATGTTTCAAAAGAAAGCTATTTGATAAAGAGACAGATCCACACAAAGAAATCTCTATTAGAAAAAAAAATGGAGGTCCAACATCACCTCAGGCAAAATCAAACAAACCCTCATTTTCATAACATTCCCAGAATGCCTAGTTCAGAACATTACGGACCTGTTCATTCATTTTACAACCAATGAATGAAAAATATTGTGTTCCAGGGAACAGATGGCAACTTTGTGACCTCTCAGGGCATTTAGTCCAAGAAAGGTTGGATGCACATTATGTTCACCAACCCTGACCTCAACCACACACACACACACAAAAAACGTTAAAGACATTAGGTTGTCAAAGTGTCACTTACCCGACATGCTAATGCTAAGCGCTCCAGTGCTTGTATTATTACTAGCTGTAAGGAGTTAAAGTGGAGGTCGGCCTGGACACGGAGGGTGACAACACTCAGCACGTGGCCTTAAGTTCACCCATTCATGGTGGCAAAGGGGTTACGATCCCTGAGTGACTACAAGGTGAAAGGTCACCTGCAACACCTCTCGATCAGAGGGAGGAACGGACATTAAGTGGCCGCTCATTCTAAAGAGAGATTATGTTGAAGCTCCTTGGAGGTTTCTGTTGGAATGAGCAGGGAACAAGAAACTAAATTAAGTTTGGCCTTGTCAGCACTAGACCAGCCACTCATCTCATGACTTTTTAAAACAGAAAATAAACATCTCAAGTACCTCTAAAGTTGCTACTAAAACAGATTTTATATTTGATGGTATTCCAGAATTTAACTTGGAATATAAATGTAAATAGCACTTATAACATATTTTTCGAATTTTATCTTGTGTAAGAACAATTCACAGCTGGGACTAGGCCTATCTGTAACGACTACTAACGTTAACCATAACAAAGCCATAACGTTTGAAATAAGCATGCTAAGCTAACATTTGATATCATGAAAACAGCAAAGTTTCTCTTAGCGAGCTGTCAATAAGAAAACAACAGTACATAACTTAAATCTAACATTAAGGACTGAGCAGTTAACATTCCTCCTTTTCCACCACTGACGTAGGGTGACCGGTTGTTGACACTGCCTGATTAAATAAAGATTTTGTTTTAAAAATATAACCGTTGTTGTGACCGTTCCAGCACTTTTCATTGTGGGACACAGTACGCAAGGTAGACTGGTCCAGTACATACTGGAGATGAATTCCAAATCAGTACTACATCCGGATATTCTTTGGCATACTGCATATTTTGTCTTTTGTTTGCATACTGCATTACTTCCTGCCACATTCTTGCCAAATCAGTATGTACTGCTAGTATAGTAGGCTGTTTCGAATACAGCCTAAATTCTTTCTGATGGTCAGACTATTCTCGCAATGACTCCCATTTCGTTAACTATGTCACGTAATTGCCAACAATGGTTTTGTCCAAGTACCACAGCCAGGCTAGCAGCATGACTCTAGGTCCAGACTGAAATTTCTCAGCAACTATGGGATGGATTGTCATCTATGTTCAGTCATGGTCCCCAGAGGATGAATCGTAATGGCTTTGAAGACCCCCTGACCTTTCCTCAAGCGCCAACAACAGGTCAAAATTCAAATGCATCCAATTACCTGCAAAACTATTGACGTTACCATAAGCCCCAGCTGCACATTTTGTTTAGTGCTATGATTCTAAAATGTGAGCATGTTAACACACTAAACTAAGACAGTGAATATGTTTAACATATACCTACAGGTTCATAGCATCAGCATGTTAGCAATGTCATCGTGAGCATGCTACCATTGGCATTTAGCTCAAAGCAACACTGTGCTTAAGTAAAGCCTCACAGAGTATGACTGTAGACTCTGAGTCTCTTGTTACTGAGCACCACACTGAAATTCAAACTTAAGTATCGGTACGGTACAAGTATGCACAAATACAGAGAACCATTTCACTGATGTGGCAACTTGTGTATTTGCAATCTTAAGGATGAGTGGTTGAAGACATTTTGTCAGCATTCCCAGCAGTATTGATTGGCATAGCACAATAGCAGAGGACAAAATCTCTCTTCCTATTACTCTCCTTTATCCAAATTGTCTTCAGTTACCAGCTTTTTGTTAAGAGTTTTAAGATATTGTACTGCAAATACTTTCTGACTTCCCTTTAGTGGAAAACATGATAATTTGATTAAAACTCTACCCAAGCCCAAATGTCTATGTAAGTTTAATTTTCTAACAACTTCTGTGACTCATGCAGTCTTGTGACGAAAAGAAAGACATCTATTCTGAGCGTAAGATAAAAATCTCCACAAATAGTTGGAATCAGCTGTGCAGATGGATGATCATCGTTAAGTAAAGTATGCTGTCTAGCATTTTATTTTTCTGTGCTTGGGGAAAACTTATGGCTGCACATGCTCCCATTAAATGATACAATCTTACTTAAATTTAGCTGGCAGGCCAGTGGGATGATGATGATCACAGAGTGTATTTTGCTGGTGACTGGAGTGACACATGGGTCACAAAATGGGTCAGTTTGTTTCTGAAAACACAGCGACAACATCCTGACCTCTGACAGTAAATTTCATTTAATGTCATGGATGTTAGTATCACACTGCTCTGTTCCCTGACTAATAGTGTTTATGAATCCCATGGCACCATTTTAAAATCGACAGGTATCCAGGTTAACATTTGTATTCCTTCCTGTTATTATCGGTTCTGTGTTAAGACTGCTGCAACGTGCATTAAAACATTTCTTATGGGGCAAAAGTTATATTCCATTTTGAGATCAGTGTCATTCCCATTAACTCTTGGTCTCTTTCCATCAAGACTCATTGCTCCAAAACTGTAAGCGAATGTTCCCAATCAATGGCATTTGAAGGGTCAAAAATACCAACAAGAGCAACAGGATTAGCTCAAAATCCCCTGTGGATTGACTGAGTTAATTAAAGATGGCTAACCCACTGAGACCTGCTAGAGCCACAAAAAGCAGCAGACACACAGGAAATGAAGGCCCACTGGAAGGTAAACAAACAAAATACCATGAGATCAGGCACCCCAAGAGGCAGTTAAGTCACCAGAGATGAGACCATTTTAATGGGGCACTAAAACTTGTTGTAAGTACCCATCTGGAATAGATTCTTCTGGAATGTGGCTGTTTTAAAACTAATGATCAGTGACGAGATGTCACTCCGTCATCTTCCTCTTGTCTCACAAAGTATTGTTAAGCACTGCATCACTAGCACGACAGGTACTGAAACTCTGTACTTTTCAGACACTGACTGCCAAACCAACTATTATAATCTAATAGCTTGACCATTCTAGATTTGTAGAAATATCTTGCTACACAACTGCTATGCAGTCCATATGGACATTTACGTCCATTCACTGTCACTCAGGTGTCATATTCTGATCTCAACCTCCCATCTTCCCTCGTACCTCCCAGGTGAGGATGGTTGAATGTGCATGGAGGAGGTGCCAACAGATGCAAAGATGGACACACACCCATAGGGTTTTACATTGTAGTGAATTCATCATCCTGAAATGCCAAGTGTATGTTCATCATATCCTGGTTTTTGGTGACAGTATTTTCACTTAAGGTTATGATACACATGAATGCATACTCATTATGCGCGCAGATCATTTTTATCAGAACATCAAATCCTTTATGTCATGCAACACCTTTGCTGCCTTTGTAATTGCCATGTGCTTTTTTCAGGAGTGGCCTCCCTCCCTGTATTGTATAGCATAGCAGCTATAATTAGTTGTATTAGTTAATTCAGTCTCAAGCAATCATCAAACCACAAATTCTTACACACCATTAAGCCATCAGTCTACACTGACACCACTGACAATGAGCTGATTATGACATTTCTGTCCTTTATGGATTGAAGACACAGTTGTGCTGTTATATCCTTTTATCGTGCAAAAGCCCTCATTGTTTGTAGATGTTTATAAATCATAGGGTCAAGCGAACCTCTTGACACATTTTCTCTTTAATTCTTTCTCCACTCCACTCCATAATCTGCTGTCTCTCTCCATGGTTCTCTCATTGACAGTAGATGACTATCTTCTAACACAGCACCACCAATCAACCCAGTGGTATTGTGGATCTAGACCCAGTGGATCTAGACTCCCCACTGCACAAGTTAGATGTGAAAATATTGGATGAAGTGTTAAGATGTTACGATGATCTACGAGGTAAAATTACTGTATTTGTCAATGGAGTCCGGTAGCTTTGAGTAGAGTCATACAATGGCCCGGACTGGGAGCTTGGAGCACCGGGGGAGAGTTGCTGTTTATGCCACTAGCACAGGATCTTTGGACCGCTGGGAGGAGGTATGACTTAATGAAGCTTATAAAGCTTACAGCTACAGTTAGCAGCAGTTTGCGTTTACTTTAGCAACAAGTAAAGCGTTCTGTCCATCAGAAAACTCTGTAAATCGCCAAGAGTTGTGGCAGAGCAGCTGGAGGACATTAGACAGAAAATATTTTCTCCATCAAATATGATCCAGTTTCACCAAAATCCTTAAATAAAGTTATAAAGTTGTGTTTTTGTACAGTAATTAGTGAGGCCCGAGCCCCATAAACACCCTGCTCCGGCGTTGGCTATCGTTTTTCCAAACGAATTCTTGTCTCATTTGCGATCTGATAAACAGTAAATTAATCACATTCAGGTTAAAACAACAACTCATTTGGTCTTTGCAAACGTAAATGCGTTTATTTACATATAGAGCGGGGAAGTGAGATCCGATCACAAGTGGTCACTCGAGACACATGTGGAGACGCATTCTAATGCCAGGTCTGAACTGACGTACTTGGAGCTGTCCACTTTGGATCAGATCACCCAAGACGCATGTTAATGCCAGGTATAAACAGCCTCAGTGACTCAAGGTAATAAAGACAGCGCTGTCTCTGCCAACAAAGCAGCACTGCTCACAACTGCACTCACACCATTTCTGCTGACAGAGGGAGGAAAGGTGTAGGAGTGGACTGGCCTGAAAGTCTGCGGTGTGAAATCAGACATTCTCGAGTGCCGAGGCAGGAGCAAATTCCACGATGTGTGCAAATATTTGTGCACACCACTTTGGGAATCCCAAGCTTTGCCAAATCAGGAGTTCTGAGTGTGTTGGCTCTGCAAGGATCTGCTCCTCATCTCCGTACAATGTCAATGGACACTTGAAATAGCAAGCTTGTTCAACTCCAGCGGAGTTATATCTGGATATTCAAGCCTGTGTGGGAGATGAGTGTTTGCCCAAGTTCGGTGCTGAACAATCACATGACCTTACAGCTGCAGGAGTGAAGCATGGGCAGTGAATGAGACAATGAGAAGTCAAGAGCACATAAAGTGGGCTACTTGTGGTATTGCTGAAAAGTGCTAGACGTCTCACATAAGTGATGATTAGGGCAAAGAGAAACAGAAATCAAAGAAGAGGCTGATTAGGATTCTGCTCACAAATCAGCAGACTAAGGCTGCAGCTAGATGCTCATAACACTGACGGCTCAGATCAGATGCTGTGTGTTACTTTCTTTTTTTCTGTCTTCTATGTCTGAGAAAAAAAAAATCATTATTTGCTGTAATGCTAGAATCTTGTGCTAAAAGATGGTTGGCATGGCTTTTATGTTGCAAGCTCCTGAGGTGCTTCCTGGATCAAACATATTTTCAAGGTTCAGAGTTTTACTGAAGACAGAAAAAAAATCTGGAGATTTCTGGATCAATAAAACAGAGAGGGGCATTATAGTGAGAGAGTGAAACGACTCAGTGAGTGAGACTCAGAAAAGGCTGAAGGTGAGGGAGTGTGGTAGAACAAGCAAAGTAAACAAGTTTGGCGTGAGTTTGCTGGAGTCACTGGGTTTAGCAAAACATTCCAGAGTCTTCGAAACAAGCGGCCTTGTGAGTCCACAGGGACAGAAACAAGGGGGCTTTAAATCACTGAACAGGAACTGCGTTGAAGGACTCTAATTCAATCATAAATATCTCACACACCGACTTGTCAAGTTAAGTGACTACCAGTAACCTATATAACCGCAGGACAATCAGTCAGAATAACCTCGCCAAACCTAACAAACTGGAAGAGGACAATATGGTTCACTAACACGAGCCCACTGGAGCAGAAATGATGTACACTCTATATCCTTACTGTGGTTTCTACATTAAAATATTGAGAAAGAAAAATAATAATGTGATAATTTATTGCACTGAAGAAATTTGAAGACCTTGGAAATCTTACAAACAGTGAGATGTATTGTACATATACTTATCATTTATCAAAAAGTCATATAGCCTTATTTATTATGGTGATACAGGCCGTGGTTATTGTAGAATCACATAATTACATTTCTGCTAAAGATGAAACAGACTAAAGCCCTTAATACATCATCTCACATCACTCACACACCGGCTGAGCCTAACCGCAGTCTCAAACAGAATGAATAGCTAGTTGACTCTTTACATATTGGTGTCCCAAAATAAAACAAAATCATAGCGTGGCAATCTGGTCAAATCTATCTTGTTTTCAAAGAAAAAGATTGATTCAACTGTAAAAGAGCCTGAAAACTTTCTGCAAAGACTGCTCACAATACTTTTCATTTACTAACCAATAGAGCAGTTGGGTGAAACACATTTGGAATACAAATATCGCAAGATATGGCTGATTTGAAAGGTAAAAACTGCTGATGACAGAGGGTTGCACAAAAAAATCGAAGATCTAAAATGCTATCTAGAAAGGTGGTGACGCGTTGAAAAATCTAAACTGAAAAGTAAATGCTTCTGAATATATTTCCTTAAAACTTTACACCTCAATGGCCTGAAGGAAGAATACAATCCAGAGGTCTTTCTGTAATTTTTGCCTTTGGACTTGCACTGTAATGAACATCTTTGCCTGATGTCCACTGGGTATATTTACATTTTATCTCACATAATTTATTTTACAAGGTCATAGATAGTCCTTACTTTCTGTATATTGTGATATAGTGCCTATGTATGATTTGAATGTGTATTAACATTTGATATGTAAAGGAATATGATGGATTAGTACGTCTCACATTTTTTGTGTTGAACTAGTATCCACCTTCTTCCTTGTTCCAGAGCTGGATGCTCATTGGTTGTTATGTAGCTCATTGCCTTGCAAGGTGCAATACTAATTACCTTAAAGTGGATCGCCTGTATATTTGTTATTTAAGAGGCATCTACACTGCATTATTGTGACACTGATGAAGGCTGGTTGTCTTCTGTGATTAAAGTGACTTCATATCAATAGCCAGCATAATAACGCTGGGAACGCCATATCTGAGTTTAACAAAAGTAAAAACTGAGAAATTTAAATGATACCTATTGTATAATGGTGAGCAACATTTTGGCAATAATGTACAATAGATGCAAGCTCAGGAAAAAGCTAGTAAGTGGACCTTGAGCTGGGATTGTTTTCTCAAACTACTATTGCCAATGTCAAGAATTAACTTAAACTTTAAGCCAACACAGACAAGAAGAAGCACTATGGATGAAATCATATCAGCTACTGAGCTTGCATGTCAGCAGATCCATCTCCATGACAACTCAGCAAACTTTCATCTGCTGAGGAAGACAAAAAACATATGACTGAAGGCTCTGGAAAAAGGTAGTAAGTAGACTTTGAGTTAGTACTGTTTAGTCAAAATGCTATGCCCAAGGTCAAGAATGGGCTTTCATGCTTTATAGACACGAAGGCATGTTTACACATAGTGCCTTTTATTTTGTTATATAAATTATGTATTTATAAAGTCTTGATTTTGGATACAAACATAATTTCAATATCTTCCTTCCTGAGAGAACCACAAGACAAATTTAAACCGCATTTCCACCCAAAGTACCCGGAACATTTATTCCCAGTAAATACTTTTCAAGGAACTAAAATGTTCCTTCAGCCCATTGTTGTGTGTTTCCACCGCAGTCTAAAGACCTGCGAAGATTAGGCAACCATCACGTGTATATGGCATGTATAAGTATTTGTCTCTTTGATGAGATGAAGACAGAAATGATAGTGGACGCACCATATTTTTCCCTGATAATGCTACATTGTGAAAAACTAATTTGTGTTGAAATCATAGACATAAACAAAAGAAACCTCGCTGTCAAAAACCCTGTCGGTGCATATATCCTGTCTCTCTAGCACCAAACAGGAAGCAGCCAACTGGGTAGTTACTTTGGTAACAACCGAAAAACTTCTCAAATACCATCACAAACACACACACACGAAAGAAAGTTAATTAATAGTGTTATGACTCGGTGTTTATTTTAGCATGTATCTGATCCATCAACCACCAGTATTTTAGTGAGAAATCTTAATTTTTGAAAAGTTTGCATCTCATTCCCACGGTCTTCTCTGAATAAAATAGCGCAGCTAAACAATGGAGGATAGCTGCCATCCAAAATGTGAAGTTTGGTCTGTAAGTACAGAAATTCAGTTTCTTTATGGATTATATTAATGCCAAATTTACAGGAAGACTGTTTATATAGGACACCTTTTATCTTGTGTTATGTGTTTTAGTGGACATGTAAGGAATTGTTAATATCTCATATTTCTTAAAGGGAGTTTGTAATAATATTTTCCCTGGAGCGCGCAGGGAGCTTCAGTTTAAATCGAACTGCTAATACTGTATGTAGCCTATATTTTTTTATGTTTTGTCACCACTACAGCAGTAACTGCTAAAGTATGATAAGGTTGTCTAAAGTTGACTGTGGTTAGTTATTGGTTTGATTATTAATAATGTGTGTTTGTATTGATTTCTGAGTGGCTGATCAGGCTAATTACCAGCCAATTGTTCCCAGTTGCTAACGGCAGTATGAAGTAAATGGTTGCCCTTTGTGTGTGTGTTTTTAAACTACTTTTCTAATTAAACATGATGTGCTTGATGGTGTTAATACTACTACTGATGAAACTTGAAAGCTCAGCATTCTTGTTGCCCTTTAGCTTCCCTTTTTTAACAATTATTCACCCAGACAAAGCTAATATTTCTCTGTATAACATGACCTCCTCTTTCTGTCAGCTGCTGTGTGACTGCAGTGTATTTAGAGATTTTGCATTATTTTTTTGTTTAATTTTCAGATTCATTTTAAATATAAATGAATAACCATAATTATAACTATATTACATCAAACACAAGTCTACAATTTGTCAAAAAATGCACATTTTATTGGGGACCTACTCAGTTTCCCTGAGACCCACTCAAATGACCGTCTGTGGGTCCTGGGGACTCACAACATTGAAAACCTATCAACATCACTGCCCTGGCACGTGTCCCATGGTCATGTCAAGTCGAGCTTGGCTGTAATGTTATAGCGCACACGTACATATGCTAACAGAGTGAAAGAGTCTATGCATGCTTTTAGGTATGCTCTGACACTCACACTCAAATACACACCCACAATGAACAACACATTTCAGTAGTTTAAGTGTGCCATGTTTCATTCCTGAGACACACATGAATGTGAATAAAATCTAAGGCACAAACAGAGATGACAGGAAACAATGTTCTTGGCCTACTTTTTCATATCCTCATGACTAGGATGGGATGCAGGCACAAAAGTAGACAGTGGAGCAGTTCATCTGCCTTGATAAAATAATGAGGTGCTTTTTATAGACACACAAAACGCAGCTTAACCTAAATGTGGAAGCATACTGAAACGTGACGTGCCAACAAGGGAATTGGTGCCCAGAAGGAACATCAGAATGAGTGACATGAGGTGCCGAAATTAAGCCAAAGGAGTGGCCACATGATAACACATCATAAGCAGATCTGTTGTGGGAAAATGAAAGACACCAAGAAAAGATTCAACAATTATGTTATGGTCTCACTTGCTCACTTTGACATCAATAGATGGAAAATGTCTCTTTTTAAAAAGGGACAGAAATGTGCTACGAGAACTTGCAAGATCTAACCAGGCTTGAAACACATGTTGGGAGCAAAACCACAGACACTTTAGTTGTTGCTAAGACCACAAATGTATATGCCGCAACCCAACAGCTGAGGATAATGAGCTGAAGCGCAACAAGAAAGCAAGGCAGCCTGCTTGTTGTTTTGAAAATATGTAGAAGACGTACACATTTCATTTGTGTCTATCTGCAGTAACCTCTCATGTTTTCAAGCTAAATCCCTGATGAAACTATAATAGCGCTGTCCATTCTTGGGGTGAAAGTATCTTGTTGAAGCTAATTTCTTACATGGTTTCCTGTTGCATTTCCATTCAAAGAGATTTCTGCTGATGTCACAGTGGTGCGCCCTTTCTGACTTCCTCTTTGGGCGTCCTTGAGGCGTGTAATGGTCCTGCTGGGTCCCTGTAGAGTACTGTAGGGTCACAATAGGCCCAGGACATCTGTGTAGTTTAATAGCAGGCAGGGCTTGAGTAGACCGGAACATGTCTATGGACCTCCCACTGCCCCACCCTTAAGCCCCATACAAAAGCCTGCTTGCCACTTAAGAATAAACACATTCAAGCACAAGTAGGGGCACAAATTCAAAAAACACATTATTTACTGAACTCAAGTGTGTTTAGGAAAAAGAGTATTTTATGACCTTCATGTCTCTCCCAGCTGCAGTACCGTTTTGATAATGATGCCTTAGGCAAATGTTGAAAAACCTTGACCAAACCAGAGCACGCACCTATGTTTCCCCCTTATTGTGGCATACAAAGCTCTATGGATGGCAATGTCAGGTTGTCATTTTTGTCCAAACCACTTTGGTCCTGTTGGTTACATGCTGACAGATTGACAATTTCATCTGGTACAAGGCAGGTTTTTGTCCGCCTCTGCTTGTGTAGTCATTTTGTGGTTTGAAAGGCAACCACCTATGCTTGCCAAGATGAATGGAGTGGCGTAGCTGGGGATGTTGAAAAGCCGATTTGGTAGTGCAGTGCAAATTTGGTATTCATTTTGGCATTAAATTGTGGCTCCACTAAGACTTAGCACAAACGCAGGCAGTCTGTGCCTTTTTTTTGGCTTTAGTTGGTGAAGGTGCACACACAGGTCTCTATAAAGGTAAACAAACCCCTTTAATGAAAGATGACTTGGACCTCTTTCACTTTCTTACAAATTGCTCAACCGGTACGCCTTTTTGTTTAGTACTTTGCAACAAATACCTGGCTAGATTTGAACCGGAGATGCATGAACAGGAGATTACATGGCACGTGTGTAAGAACACTGGGCCACTAGGAAGTTCGTACGCACATAAAATACCTACACACACAAAACCTGTAGGCTGTTTAAACAGTGAAAGTAATTAGGAACAGAGCAGGGATGTCCCGAGGAGGCATTAGTGGAGAAGATACTACACCATTAAAACTATTTCAACTTCCATCTCAAGTACACCCAGGGTCAGATGAACATATTTCTCTGTGAATTTTAATCAACTTGTACTTTGCAGTCTGAACATAATTGGAATCTGATGTAATTGGGCAGTAGCAAACTTTAAAAAGGCCAACTACGACTGTATGCTAGGTGCATTCTGAGTCTGAAGGAAAACTAGTGCAGTTGAGAAGCTAACCAGAAACTAATGTTACTCACATTGAATTTCACAAAGAAGCAAGGCAGACAATGCACAATTGCACCTCAAAGTTTTCACCTTCCACAAATCAACATCAGTTTCCTCTTAGGAGAAGCCAACTGAACTTACAGCCCACTATAGAACAGAAAGTGAACTGCTTTCAAAGGGTATGGAAGGAACTGCCTGAGGTTTGTGCTTATGGCCAGGTTCACAAAAATATAGCCAAAAGTCTTATTTTTCTAAGAAGTTGAAAGTCATGTGACTATATTAACAGCTGATATTAAGAGAAAATCCACTTATCACTGATATGGTTGCTGTGTTAATGCTAAAGGCAAAACAGTGCAAACTCAGGAACTCAACACGTGAATATTGGTGTAATATTACATAATTGCAGCAGCTGTATGCATGTTCACACTCTTTGGCATTCCTAAAACTTGAGCAAGTGCAAAACAACATGACAGAGTACAAAGTACAAGCTCCTGCACAAATAAATGTTTCCTTATCTTCTGTACTGCTAAACAACTAGTTTAGCCTTTTTCTCAACTGTGCATTTAGCCCTACACATGTTTGCAAAAACTTTGAGAGTAGTTTTTTGTTGAATGGCTTTTGCCATTGAATAAGACAATAGAAACTAAAATAATACATGCATTTGAATCTTCATTAAGAAAATGTTTAAACAAAGTTACACAATATCTAGACATTTAATGAAACATACTAAGCCAAGGTGAAATCAACCAACCTAACAGGCCTATTACCTCCCTTCACATGACTTTGGAAAATTGACTGATTGACAAATTGGTTGTTATGCAATAACATTAGCCCGGTAGCATTATGAGAGGCATAATAAACTAATTAGGCCTCTCCGGTAACCAGCCAAGTGTAAAAGGAGTGCAGAAATAACCTTCACCTTGATACAATCCCTGATTACATCAGACCGCAATCCTACAGAAGTGGCACTACCTTATAAATGAGACGCGACACAAAATGTGGATTTTCTGTAAACATGAAATCTAGAGAGACTGTTACACAATATCCAGGTCACATAAAACGTTTTAGTGCTAATGGCAGGATGGCGAGCACACGTAAACTTCAACGTAAGTGACATAGAAGAGAGAAATAATTCAGTGACTGTTGCAAAACAGTCCACATTTTTTCATATTTTGTGATGTGCTGCATTACATTGTATTTATTTTTGTCCACTGATTGTCAAAAGGAAAAGTTTACAATTGCATCTCTGTAGTTTTGGATTACCCTGAACAAAAAAGCAAACCACAAGATTCCTAATGCTATCTTTTGCACAACTAAAACCAACAGCTCAGCTCAAAAGCCCTAATCTCAAATCTGTATGACAGTAAACTTTACGATTGGACTTGAGTGCTTAATGAACGGACTAAGGGAAATACTTTGCAGGTAGGTATGATGACAGATTATGTCATTGCCCACTTTCTTTCTAGTTATCTGCCCTGATTCCAGAGGCCCTTTGACCGGCCTGAACTTTAGCAAAAATTATTTAAAACATAGCAGAAGGCATGCCACTCATACCAGACTATGTTCTCTTCTGCTGAGTTAAAATGTCCATATTAAACCTGTCTCCTACAAGATCAATACGTCACCTTATTCATGTTTTCCAAGGTCGTGAAGCATTGAATCTAGCAGCATAAGATGAATCATAGAACAAGTTAACTTTTTCTATGGTAAGCTGAAATTCTCAGAACTTAATCATGAGCTGATGAAAAGGCTGGAGGTCCACACTTGTGTGCAGCTTCAGTGCTACAGTGTCTGTTACTGTCTTGTTGTAATTTCATAACTTTGGCTAAGAGGGAGGGATAAGAAAAAGATGCTTGCTCGAAGCTTTGGCCCCTTAAAAGTTCCATTCAGACACTTTTATGTTTGTTTCCTGAAGAAACTGTGTCTTGAAAGGGGGCTGATTTAAGGGGGCTGCCGGGGCCAATAGCCTGACAAAGCAGTGCTCTTTTTGATGACATCTCCAATAGACATTGTGCACAAAGACTTTGAGTGACAGCTGGATTGTGTCAGTGGATAAACTCAGGGTTCTCAGGCACATGTTTTGCCCTTCAGCTGTAAACTTAATGCTTAAATTTGTGATGTGATCACACAGATGACAAGGGTGGGAAATGTCAACAACGCCATTGGGTTTCAGGATGCATGATGCTGCATAGAGCTGACATGCAGTCCTTGAGAGCCTGCCATGAGTGTTATTAGCTAATGCACATGTGTCATCAAGGATCACATTTACATTTAGTCATTTAGCAGACTTACATATGAGACTTACTTACATATGAGAACATTCACAAACCGAAGGCGCAACTTCGGGAGCATTTTTGGGGTTCAGTATTTGCTCAAGGATGCTTCGATGCATGGCTGGGGGATCGAACTACCGACCTTCCGATTGGCAGGTGACCAGCTCTGCCACCAAGCCACGGCCGCCCCCACATACTGAAATAATGTCATCTTTATATGTTGTAAAAAATAAATATCAAGTCCTAGCTGAATTTTTCAATGCAGTTCAAGACCATTTTGCCACCAGAAAAGTCAGCTAGGTCTGGAATATTGATCACGTGTGCCAAACTGGTCATATTTAATTGGAAGCATAAAATAAAAATAAATCATTATAATCATATATAGTTTAAAAGGTTATGGAGTCAGGACAATTTGATTCTGAGTCGTAATTTAGGGCAAGCTTTGCACTGAAAGCTTTTAATGATTAAGTTTCATTAGGGGTGGCACGTGTTACCACAATGCCATGTGTTCATAGACACGCTGACTAAGACACCTACAGCTCTCTTGGTATAGTGCAATGTTTTCCTGCACTTTATGGCCAAGAACACACGCATGAATTTACACACATTCAAAATGGTTTAATTACACATGCATTTCCAGTCATCTTGAAGAAAGAGAGCAAATTAAAAGAAGAGAAGTTAGTGACATGTCAGGAGAGCTGTAATTAGATCCTGTCATAATTCTTTGACCCACGTTTCAACTCTTCCCTCTTTCATGTAAGAAAGTGAGCTCTGTTTCAACAGCCTGACCTGGACAGTGTTTGTTGGTGGATATTTATCACCTGGTGCTCTCTACTTCAATAGAGGGGTTAGGCCACAGGGACTGACCTCAGGATTCAGTTGGAAAATGATGTTACCTTCCTTGAAAAGAAGTACACCAACAGACTTGGATGGTGTTGAAATTTCAGACATGATGCAGCCACATCATGCCAATCGTGAGCCTTAAAGATGATCGTGCCTCTCTTCAAAACACATTGAAGTGGCCTGGACCTGCAGATTGGCCGACATTCCTCAACAGCAGCTCCGTTAATCCATTTTCTTTGCTGCTGCTCTCATATGATAGAGGGGTATCTGTATTATTTAAAAGCAAGCAAGCCAGGAGTTTGAAGTATTTTCTAATGCACTTAGTTCTGCGTGTGTACAACCAACTCATTAGTTATATATGGGCAAAACCCAGTTTTCCAGCAACTGTGGGGGAAGCAGGTAAGAGGAAAAAGGCCAACTGCTATCTCAAAGTCCTACACAGAGAAATGTATCCATGTACATGCACGTCCCACAACACAAATAGACCTGCTGTCACAAAAAGCATGAGAAAAACCCAAGTATTACACAAACCTGACGACGGTTATCGTAAAGAAACATCTGAACTAGTCAGTGCCTCTGAGCTGCAGCATCCCCACTCATCCATTAAATACTGTCTATTGATCTGTTTGTCAGAAACACTGTTCACTTTACAGAAGCCTTGCAGCACATCCTGTCTTCTATCTGAGACAATGACAATGCAGTTTTCCCATCCTGTTGTGTATCTTGTAAAAGAATCTGAAACATCACATGCTTGGAGTGAATTACATCTGTTTGTCGTGGAACAAAATATTGCCATGTGCACACAATCACATTCAAAACATAGGCAAACAAACACGTACATGTACTGTACAGATACCTACACACATACACCTGCTGTGTCAGCCACTGCCTTCGTCACTCACCTGCTAGTCGACTCTCCCGAGTGCTCTTACTGAGCATATCTATGGCTTTGGTGGTAGAGGACCTAAGGTGGTCATTGAAGGACCTCTGCAGCAGCAGCAGCCTCATAGAGCGAGACATGCCGATTAGCATCCACCGACACGTATCTACGTCTACCTTGTCCTCACACCTGTTCCTGATCAGGTCAATTATTGTGCCTTGTCAATCCCACCTCTTTCTACTGCTCCTATTTTTTTTAGCTTGCACAATATCTATGTTCAAGCATTCAGTCATAATCTGACTAGTTTCTCAATCTAACTGGCTCTGTTCTATCCTCTGTACTGGTCTGGTTTCTGCCTCCTTCTCTTTCTCACTCTGTTCTGTTCCAGTCTTGACTGTACACTCCCGTCTGCTGCAGTGAGCATTAGTGCAGTAACTGCCAGTGCTGCAATGCTCTCATATTCTATTCTGTCAGTGTGTGCGTGTAACTGTGAGTAAGTGCTTTCTGACACAAGCTCCAGCACTCGCTGTGAATATCTGAGTGCTTTAGAGTCACGACTAGCATCTCTCCCTCCCTTTTTTTATCTCACATCTTTTTTTTTTTTTGCATCTCTTCTCTGTCACCTTCCTCCTCTCATCCACTCTGTTTACACCTGCCCTACCCTGTCTAGACACACAGCGCCTCAATCCCAGTTATATAACCCATTGCCCAGGCAGCCGGCTTGTTATGAAGATCCACCTGCCCTTGTCCACAAGCAGCTAAAGTCATCACAGAACTGAAACCAAAAGACAGGAAGTGAGATGATAAAAGGGTCCAGGATAATGTTGGAGTCACTCAGACAAAGCTACGACACAATTAAATGCTTCCCAGAAATGATTGATATTGAAGTTATTTTGAGGGATTTCCCAAAAAAGATATTGAGATGCCAAGAGTGAAAAAATGCTAGGGTTTAAAACTGTGCTCTCATTGGTTCCTCCTGCACCACAGAAACCACTCAGTTATTCCCCACAGCCAATAATCACATTCCTCTGCCATTCAGCCATGGGAAATGGCCCAACCCATGACATGACTGTACTGTAAATAAATTATAGTAGGAAGAGAGTATGCAGTGCACACAAACACACACACACACACACTCAGACACGGATGCATGCACACACACAAACAAACACAAGCAAATGCCATTACTATTGAGAAATATTCATGTACTGCAAACCTTATGTAACAAAACTTAAGCTACTAAGATGGACACAAACAACACAATGGAATCCATTACTTTGCTGCTGAGTTGATCCGATAACGCTGATTTAGCTTCTATTAAGTAAGCACAACTCTCTGGGGTCTGTTAAGAAGCTTAGTCATCGGCCACTTATGGGGTAAAAAATAAAAAAGCAGCAACCTACTTACTACAACAAGTAGTAGTAGTAACACTGTAACACTAGTATCTATAGCTGATGGGGTGTTTTACACTTTTTAGAAGATAACTTAATTACCTCTGAAATAAAAAAAAAGGAATGGATCTTGCAATTAGATATAAGATTATTATTGCTTTTAATATCATTCAATTTAATACATGTTGTGGCTTATCAAAATAGAGTCAATGACACAAGAATACATGGACCTGTACAATATATATTTCTAAATGTTCTAAATATATTTTTATATCAACAATGGATGGAATGACATGTAATGTGAAAAGGTCGCTCATAGTGACGAACCCAAAGATAATTAGCAGACAACTCTACAGTTCCTCTCAGCTTTACAGAGCAAAAAAGCCCTGATAACGCAACTATACGTTACCTGCTCAGTACCAAACAGCAGACGGACAAAGATAGCAACTAGTTAGTAAACAGTGGAGCATTTAGCAGCTAAAAAGCCAGATTCTCAGGAGTTGGTGGAGACTAAAGGAAAGTGAATATTGGATTTATATTCATTGGGTGGCCAGAAACACAACTCCAAATGAATGCTCATGTTGCTCCATGTCTGATGGATGAGTAAATAGACTCTTTGCTAACACATTTGCCATGTCAACCTTTTAAGGTGATAATATGTCAGTTTGTGTTTATAGCTTGTTCTGCTGCCCCCAAGTACCCAGAAAACAATAGCAAGTTACTTATTACCTGAGTGTCTGAGTTCACATGTGCATGTAGCTGTGAGCAGTATATGCTGCTCAGATTGCCCTCCATTACATTCCACACTAAGCTCACACTTAAGAAAGTAAGCCAATTGTGTTGATTGCTCCAGCAAGTGAAGGTAATGTACCCAGCACTGGCTTATTGCAGCCTGTTGATAGCATTGTGTTCATCGCGGCCAATTGATTTTATAGTCTCCCAGGGTTTGCTGAGACTGATAAAGCTGGATTCCTGCGTCTTTGCTTTTTCACAACTCTTTCGTCTGCAATTCTGCAATTGTGGAATGACCTCTTCAACAATGTTGTAAATGAGGATTAGGGAGGGATACAGGAAAACATCCTATAAAAGTATCAGATTTTCACTATCCTCCCTCACACACCTGTTCTCCAGACTCACCTGACATCTGAATCAAATTTTGGCTTTTATGCATGCGTGTCAGAGTGTGAGTACTCCGAGACACGCAAATGCAAACCATCTGGGTCAGTATTCGTATCACAACAACATATTGGTGTACTTTCCCTCGCTCTGTTTTTGGTATACCTGCGATAAGGGGGCAATAAACAGACTGTAACCTGGATATGAGGGAAAATGTCCTGAATGGTGGAGGAGAGGGGGTGGACTAGAGAAAACAATGGAGTTCTCATACCTCAGGAAGGAAACTCTTGCCAAATGCCCCCTCTGTCAAACAAGTGTACAGCGTGCCAGGAGTGTGCACCTACATCTAACTCCACAGAACAGAGGCAGAAGATGGTTACCTGCCAACACACTGACCTAGAAACGGAGACACAGGAGGTGAAAAACGAGGGTGGGAAGGTGTTTCTGGGAGGACTTCAAACAGTGTATGTAAACAGTATGTGAGAGTTCTATCATCAAAACGTCTGTGAAAAACAATGCACTATACTCTATTCTTTACAGCACAGCCAACAATGTGTCGGTATGTTGAACCATATGTGTGGGTGTGCCCGAGTGTGACTGTAATTGTGTGCGAGTCCCTTTGATGTGACCATCTGCTTAAGGTCTTAGTCTGCTATCAAACATACACATCCTTACCCTTACTGTCTGCCCTACTGTCATATAACTCCGCTCTGACTATCTGATACCTTCGCACCTTGTGTGTCTGTTCCAGTTAATTCATGAACTGAATTAACTTGTTTATAGCAAGATATCAGACAACCAGACACCTCAAGATATCAACACACAAAATATCCCATATATATAGTTTATCCAAAAAATCGACATCTCAGTCTGCTGCATGTTCTAGATGATCTCTCCCCCTGACACCCAGACAGAGGGAATAAACCAGCCAGGGAGTGACAGAGCCTGCTGAGCCTCAACTGATTAATTAGCCTGGGGACAGCATGGGCATCTCACCCCATCAACACTGGGATATTTACAATCCCCTGGTTACTGATTAAAAGTCCCCGCAGGATAATTTCAGATGATGCAGGGGTTCAGGTCAGTAATAAACCCCAGTTAAAATGATAATCAAGAGAGTAAGGTGGGAGCTCCAGCCCCGTATCCCTAGCAATTACGTCATTCTAGGACGACTACTTGCCATGCACATATTTTGTAGAAAAAGAGAATTTTTAAAATGTTTGCATTGAAAAAAATTTAAATGAACGTAATTCAAAGTTTTGAAGAATCATCCAATACTATAACATATATATATTTTATATTTATCTGGTGATAAGGCTGAAGCACTACAGTGCATAGAAAAGTAGCTCAAGAGAAAATAGCAAAAATGTAAAAAAATCACGCTATGTTAAAAAATCCTTGTAAAAATAAACATTGCAGATCTGGACGTGGATCTGTACCAAAAAAATGAAGTTACTCATTACTCATTAAGTTCCATATGCAAATGAATAGTTCTTTTCTATGAAAAGCGATACCTGATTTTCATGCGAAGTGGGTAATGAAACACATACCAATCTGCTGAGAAATATAGTAAGAACAATGACTCAACCCGTCTAAAGGTTTCTTTCTTTGGTATAGGGGAGACTTTTGTTGTTCAGCAAGCTGACATCCTGTTGTAAATTCCCCTTCATGCAGCGGTTTCCTGTTCAGAGTACCATAGCTAGGGAGATGGATTCCCGAAGGAAGAACTCTCAAAACTCACAAAGGAGCAAAGAAGTTTCAGAGTTGTGACTCAAGTAAATCAGCAATTTTTTAAATACACTTTTCCAGTCTTCATATTTTTGGAACAAGAGGGAGACTTATTGTCATTCAAGAAGATTCAGCATGAAATCAGAACAAACAAAAGCACACGACAAGACAAGGTGTAAAACATCCATGTAAGACCTCAAGTGTAAAAAAAGTAGAATGATTTGCTTCCAAGAGGAACAGCTAAGATTGCACCTGTAAATGTATTCACAGCTGAGTTGGAAGTGTGAAATATAAATGTATAAATGGAATGAAGTCCAACATGTTACAGAATAGCAGCAGTCTCCATGCAGAAAGATGGGGATAGAGTGTGTCAAATGGGAGGGGAGAAGAGGGGCTGTTTGGTGGGGGGGGGTTGAGGGTGCCGTAGACTTACGCAGGAGGCTAGGAATGTGACCTTGCACAAACACAGCGACTGTGTATGTGACTGCACTATGTATTGAGGGGTGGCAAAATAAAGTGGGATAAGGCAGATTCAATCAAAAAGCAGGAACAAGTAGGAGAAAAAGAAACATCAGTCATGAGCTGTTATTGACTTGGCTCCAGGCTAAGGGAGCTTCATTACATCTGTCAAAACACCTTCTCAGATGAGTGCAATGTCCTCAAAGGGCATGGTGCTGCAGGGTATGAACAAGGAGAAAGGAGCACGGGTCACAAATGAAGAAAGCAAGTCATTCAGTATGAATGCTAACTGATTTCACTGTGACATTCGCCCATTTTACGGACTGGAGATATGGTCTGTTAGAGCCAAAAAGCTCAATCACAAGATCTGTGGATGAACAGGGAATCTCAGGCACCATCTGTGCTGAAAGGACTTTGTTAGTTGCAGGAATGTATTAGTTGTATACCCAGATATTCCTCACAACACAATCGCATCTCTTTTTCAGTTTTTATTCAAGGAATAGCATTTTAGGAAATACTCGTATTTACTTTTTTGGCAAGAGTTAAATGAGAAGATTGTTACCACTCTTATGTCTGTATGCTAAATATGAAGCTAGAGCAAGCAGACAATTAGCTTAGCTTAGCATAAAGACTGGAAGCAAGGGGAAAAAGCTAGCCTGGCTAGCTGGCTCTACCTCCATATTTGATATTGATATTAAGTGATATTGATCTTCTTAAGCACGAAACTCTAAATATGACTATAAAAGAAACCTCTGGGTACACTGTAATTTTTAAAATTTTTTTGGAAGGTGAGCAGACGCACCAACAGAGGGGAATTTTCAAAGTGTGTAATAAAATGAGCATAAATACTGCGATCTCCAGAGGTGAACACTCAGGTCAGGCACAGTTGCACTGAAAATCAGCTTTAAATACCAGTAACATGAATTTGTCACTGGAGTTCCAAGAAGGGTGACTAGAAGGGAAATGAGGGATAACAGAGAAAAGAAAACAAAAAAGGAGAGCCAGACAGACAGAAATGATGATACAAGTTACTCACAGGAAACACCATCTCCCTAAGGTCTGAGTGCGCCTCCCACACAGGACTCCTCTGAGGGTGCTAAACCACTTCCTCTTTCCTCAGGTTTCCTTTCCTCCACCGACAACCGAGGTAAGTGCTGTAGACTATGAGGCTATGAGTCCAGGTAAAAGGTCAGGGTTTAACCCTGCTGTTGGTTGGATGCCCATCATTGTGTTCTGTTTATATATTCCCACTGGTTTATATTTAGATCAGGAAGGCACAACTTGGTTCCTCTAACCTCAGCTGTAATCAAGGAAAAAAAAAAGATAGACCATTCTTAGAACCAGGAATCTCTAAAATGTGGTGTTGACAAGCTCTAACACTGGTGGGAGAGAGAGAACTAGAAAGAGGGCTGTTATATTCAGTTGATGTGTTGATGTCAGTCACTTCCTGTAGCTTGGGCAAAACCAGTGTCATGTGAAGTCAAGATTAATTTAGCCATCTGTAATCAGATTGAAAACTAGGCAAACAAGGATTGTCAGTCACTGAGCTGATGTACGTTCATTTCACATCATGTAGCATTGCCGTTTACATCATCGGAAAAGTATGGATGCAGAGTTAGTCTTTTAAAGGTTTAAAATTTTGTGCTTGGTCAATATAGCATCATGCACATGTAGATGCAGCGGATGGTAGCTCCTTCAACCGTGCTACATTTTTGTTTTAATCTGTTATTTTTTGGGGGCTTTATTCCTGAAACATCATTGAATAATGTCTGATTGGATTTGATTTAAAGGGCTGTGGCAAAATTGTTCAAATCGACTGGATCAGGAGATTCTGACTATGGCAACGGCTGAGCGTGCAGATGCTGCGGCGGGTAGCTCCTTCAAACTCCGCTAGCTATATTCTTGTTTTTCGGCTTTATTGCTCAAACACGTATTACCTATGACAGTAACATCATCGTTGTAGACCTTGAGGCAGATCAACCAGATCAGGCAGGCGCCACGGGAGCTGCTGTGATCGATCAGGAGAGGAAAAACAGCCGGGATAGGAACCATGCGTCCCCAGCTTGGACTCAAGGCTACTCCTGGCTAATGTCTGGTCTGGACAAAATGGGCCTCAGGCTGGCTATGTATATATGTATATAACTGTATACATTGTTTTATTTTATATGTTACCCTGTTTTAATATGAATGTAATTATCTGTTATGTTCTATGTGTGTAGCATGAAAAGACTGCAAACTTTCATTTCATTCTACAACCATGTGTTGTAAAATGATAAATAAATTACCTTGTACCTTGTAAACCTGTCAACTTCCTGGAGGATGTCTGAGGTCACAGAGCCAAACAAGCTGCCTCTGTAGATAAGCACTGACTGATTTAGAGTCTTGTCTTTTTTGTAAAACACAAATTACCTCCATAAAGATCTGTCTCCATACTACAGTACCTGTAAAGGGACACTAAACTGAAGAGGTATTGTATTATGTTGTATCAGGTGAGCAAAAGACAGTTACAACACACTCTCAGCCTACTCCCGTTTATTTTGATGATATGATCATGCAGTGTAAAATTGCAGCGCTACAACTACAAGAACTTGCATTCATTCACAGCTGTTCTGAGTCCAGCTTTAAAGTGATGCTCAAACCTTTCATTTGGTATGAAACACTCACCCACTGTGGGCTTGAAAGGAAACTCTAAGACCTTTGTAGTTTCCAGGAGGATTGAGACACCTAGCTAGGAGAACATCCATTATGCAATATCAACAATCATGCTCACGTTGTATGAAAGGCCAATAGCATTCATCGTTTTCAATTTTTTTTTTTTTTATCTGTCAAAACAATTACATGAAAGAAATCCAATAAGTAATTTGATGAAAGATCAGTTAAGAAGCTTGTAGAGGGAGGTGTATTAATTCAGTCAGTCAGTCAGTCAGTCATTTTCTACCGCTTGTTCCCGTTTGGGGTCACGGGTGACTGGAGCCTATCCCAGTAACTTCGGGCCTTAGGCGGGGTACACCCTGGACAGTGGCCAACTCGTTGCACGGTGTATTAATTGTGACGCCTAAATGCTTGAAAATAATGGTATTCCGTGAGCAGACAGCATGAAATAGATTTATTTTGGGCTTTCTTGATGTCCCATTTAATGCGTCCTGAGTTTGATTTCAATTACATAACATACACATCATATCTTTCATCACATGCATCATCTCCTAGACCATGCGCAACACTGATGATCATCAAGTGTGCATGACCGTCCTTATCATCTTCAGATGGTATATGGTATGGCATGAGTGTAAAGTCCTTTCTCGCCATTCCAGTGCACTAGCACACTACAGGCCCTGTGAAGCTCAGGCTAGGCTATGCAGCATCATAAAGAACGCTCAGTTGTAACTCTATTGTAGACACATCCTCTTTGTGTACAGGAACACCGTGGCACTGACCACTCACTAACAACCAGCGCTGCAGGGAGGTCATCAACTGTGCCATTACAGAGAGTGGGCTGTGGAAACTTCTTGTTGATCACTGGTGTGCTTCTGCTGTCACAAGGATTGTAAAATTAACCATGAATGAGCTGTCTGTCATGGCAGTGCAGCAGGAGCCTTTAGGGCATGGTGTGTGATGTGACACTGTCACAATTGTGTCATTCCCAGGGGCTTAAATGGTGGAGATACAGAGGGGGCTTTGAAGTGTCACAATGAACACTGGGCTTTGTGCTCCATCAAGTCCCCTAAAACTCCGCCAACTACCATCGTACCCCCACCCCCCTCCAAAGTCCTGGGTTACATCACACAGACCCAGGGATGGAGGTTACATAACTTACTTACAGGAAATCAGACTGATTTAAATGAAGAAAAATGACCCACAACATTTGTCCCCTTTTTAGTTGGCACTGTGCATTTTTGCAAGCTTTAGCCTCCTTGTAAAGCATTTTTGGTGTGGGCCTTTCACCAAAAGGTAGTGCTCATGTATGCGCACACACACACACACACACACACACACACACACACACACACACAGGAACACACATACTGACAGCTTCTGCACATTTCCCATGAAAGGTTTTCAGCAAGTAATTAGAGGAAGAGACAGAGCGAGAGTGAGTGAGGACTCACAGCGGGCTTTGAGACAGTGGGGCACAATATGAAAGCCTCATCCCCACGTCGAACCACCTCTCTGGTATTTTTTACCAGCAGACTGACGACACAGGGGGGTGTTTAATGAACACTGCACCCCTGCTGGCTTTCTGAAAGTAGGTCTGTCCACCCGTAGTTTCCTGGTGACCCTGTGCATTACTGGCAGGCTGCTGACAAAGAGGTCGGAGCCAGATTGGAGGATGCAGTCACTACAGATTGAGTTTCTTCAGAAGATCGATTCATAATAAACTTTGCAAAGTGGATGACGGCAAGCATTGCAAGGTAATGACATAACATGACAATACTATTCATCAGGAGGAGGTCAAGAGGTCTGATACTTGTAGGCCTACAAATGCTACAACACAAGTCCAGTCACAAAAATGCATGTGTGCGTGGGTGTGTATTCGGATAGATTTATATATAGCTGTTTATTCTTAGTTTGCTTTCTGTACTGGAACAATTTTGATCACTGAAACATTTTATGAAGAAGTAAGAAATGAGGGCAAAAGGAAAATAATATGGGTCAAAAGTTTCGGGCATCAAACTCAACATCCAGTCTGGCTCTTATCTTGGAGAGGCGACTGGCTTGAGGGTTTAGTAGATGAGTCTAGGATCTTATCTACACTCGCATCCAGTGTCTCATAGAACCAGAGCCTATCCTCTTCCCCTCAACCCCTCCCTCCCTCCTTCCTCTCTTGCCCCATGTTGGGAACACCAGACAAGGCTATCAATCAGAAATTGTACTGCAGAATCTCTTCACATGACACCAGACCAGACCCAGACCAGCTCAATTGCAGACAAACACTTTTTTCCAAACACACATATAACAAAACAATGAAATCTAACAAAGCAGAACCCAATGCTCATAATGTGAGTGTCAAGAAATGAGTAAACTCAACACATGAGGATGAAAAAAACAGCAGGGACTCACCAGCTTTTTCTTTCTCTGGAATGGTAGAGGTGCTCTGGGTAAGAGAAGAGAAAAAAAGTGTTTTATTTGAGATAGCTTAGGTTAGATGCATTTCCATGATTCAATCTCATAGTAAAATCCCCTTTAAACATTTAACAATGTGTAATGAAAAGTAAGGAAGAAACTATGGAAACTATCAAAAACAGTATTTATTCAGTGTTATCATGTTGTGTTAGCTACATACAGTAATTAATCCCTTTGGACATCCCAATGGACATATTCTGATCTATGAACATCAGAATCTACACAAGATCAAAGAATAGGGCATGGTGCTTGTCTGTATGTGTTTGGAGTGTAATTGTTTCCAGTTCAGTTTGCCCATGTGTGAGTCTACAATAATCCTTGCAGATCATTGCACGCAAAGATGTGCACAATGATTAACAATGTCACCATATTTTGCTCTTTATTCCTTTTAAGAATATTGTTTTGAATCAAAGGAAATTGAGTGTACAACAGCACACACCAATAAGACAATGATAGAAACACAAATTGGCCATACACAGACACACAAAGAACGTGGTTTCTTAAACTCCACATGCATGGTTTTCCGATGTGCAAACGTTGTAAGAAATGGTCACAACAGATCACTAAAAGTTACAGCACACGCTCCTCTGATTCAATGTTGATCCAAGTCTCACGTAGACATTACTGATAAAAGCACAACACATTTTGTAGCAATTGTACATTCTCATCATTCTGCGCACGTAAAGTTCCCTTCATTGGCTTTGTTGCATCAACAAAGGGTTTCTGGCAAAAAAAAAATAATAGAGCAGTCGTGTGTCATTTCATTTGTAAAGTGTGCATGTGTGGAGGGTAGCAGTCAGTTGGAATGCAGAGGTCTTTCTGGCCTCTGACTTTTGACCTCAGGTTCCTTGCCTGACCTCCACACCCTGACCTGTTTTAATCCACGCTGCCCTGGAATAGATCATACAGGACAAGGGGGACAAGGTACATTCTCAATACAATTTATCCAATTTGTAATATTTACAATATTACTTTTCCTCCTAATATTTCTATTAAGATACATGCCTCCGCCGTGTTTAATTGTCCCCTCAGACTTAACTAAAGTCATTTAGCTATGTCCTGTTGTGGCTACGTTAAATCATGTTTACCCTTTGGCAGCTACTTACACAGCAGATTCAGGACAGCCAAAACCACACTAATTATCATCTTAAAGGAATATTGGGGAAAAATGCTTATTTACTTACTTTACTTTACTTTTCCGAGAGTTACATGAGAAGATTGTAGCCAATCTCATGTCTGTACGGTAAATATGGAGCTACCGCTAGCAGCCACTCAGTTTAGCTTAGCACAAAGAATGGAGACAGGGTGAAGCAGCTAGCCTGGCTCTCTACAAAGGCAACAAAATCCTCCTACCAGCACCTCTAAAGCTCACGTATCAACATATTACATCTTGTTTGTTTGATCTGACTCATTCATTGGCGACAATTTAAGATAAGAACGTTCATTTTTATTCATTTTTAACTTGTACACTCAGACTGAGCGAGCATGTTCTACTATGAGAAAGAACAGAAGGAATCAATAAAGAGCAAAAATGTGACTCCAGGCCCTTTGACTCTCAAGGGAGAGCTTATAGTTTATGATGAACCACCACAAGCGTGACACAGTCTGGTGAAGGCCAACACAATGCCTGCTCTCATACGTGAGTTTGTTTTTGCTAACATGTTGTCTGATTAACGCTGGATAAAGTGTTGTCTTGGTCCCAATCTGTCTCACTCAGATATTTGAGAAGCCAGTGGGTGAGCTGTCTGCGCATACGTACTTTATCTGAAATCCATCACTGGTGGTATGTCTGCCGAGGAGTGTCTGTATGTTTGTGTGCGTATATAAATGTGTAAACAAGTATGTGTGCGTAATGTGTGGGCAAAAAAAGCATTTAGTCCCTTCATGGGTCATGTTTCACACACAAAGTGGGCTAAATTCCACCTGTAGACAAATAGCTTTGTAATTTATTGCAGATTAATGACCTGAAGAAAGACACCAGGGAGAAGCCACAGCCAAAGACTCCTACTCACTCATCTGTCACTAAATCAACAGTGATGTTTTTTTGTTTTTGCCTATTTATCAATTGCATTTAAACTGTCTCTGTTGAGCAATAGGCTAGATACAGTGTATTTTCTCCACTTTCTTTTTTTTTACCATTAACATGCAGTATTACTGTACTGTTTTATTTTCATTTAACTTAATTTAATTGAAATGAGCACGCTTTAGTTTAAATAAGGTTGGTACTATTTAGTATTTTTCTTATTGTAAGGAAATCATATGGAAAGGCCAACACCAACAATGAACTGAGCCTCCTAACAAGAATTGCCTGAGTAGCCAAATCCTGATATGGTTTATTTATTTGTGTCACAAACCTTTTCAGATTAAAACACATCAGTGAGCCACACTGTTGCACTGGGTGTCATGTTCCATAATTACTTTGAATGCAGGCATTTTTTGACTCAATCCCACATTCACCTCTCTGCTGCTGTAAATGTTTACTAGCTCACCAAATGTGTATTAATCTGCAGCTGAAAATAGTCCTCAACAAATGCACTATTTAGTTCCATTTGAGAAACATTTGCTAAAAACTACAATGCCCAGCTGTTAAAATAAGGACATTTTTTTAATCCTTTTCTGAAAGTGAAATGATATATGTTTGACCCATTTTTAAAGATTTACACTTTAAGTAGGAATGAATGGACTAGGAGCTGCATGCCACAAACAGGTTAGGGAAGTTGGAAAGTATCAAGACAGATGGACTAATAATCAGCTACAACACAACTCGCAGAATGAATGGCCTTGAATAATGTAATCAATATGGGAGGTCCTGTGTTGCTTCTCTGCTAGGCACTAACAAGACATTTCAGTTCACCAGTGAGTGCCCTTCCTATTGTGTAAACACCACACCACGGGTGCCTGTCAATGACCCATGAAGTCACTTACACACAGTGTAAATCTCACCTTCACACAATGCCGTGTTTTCCCTCATAATAGCAATTACAGTTGATTAATAAATGTGAGCGAGAGACCACAGAGCTTAACAAGAATGTGAATGAATGGGTACCAGTAAGTACCAGTTTTTTCATAGCACCACGGTCGCATATTTTCCCGATGTTTGACTGCGTTCCCCCTGACGTGCCACAGTGCAGGTTCTCCCAGTGTGGGGTTGTCCAGGCCGTGTCAGGTGTCCACTGGGGAGCTGTAGGCTGCAGAGCACACAAGCGTCAGCTGCCTCATTTACTGCGACTCATTTACTGGAAGTGGGTGATGTGGGGTCACAGGGGGTATGCTATGTGTTCGCGTTACACATGTCTGTGTGTGTGTGTAGTAGGGTCATTATTTTCATTACTATAGCAAGAAGCTTACTAAAGTGGGTTTTACAAAAAAATATTTAAGTTTTAATAATGACTGTTTTACTAACAGAAAAGGTTGTTGCTTGTTTCAAAAATATTGGAAGACAAAGTTGACTTTTTCTGGGTTCTTATATACCTGTACCTATACAATATCATTGTTTTGGTAGTTGGTAGTCAGTAGAAATAAGCATGTAGAAAGGATTTTTCCACAAAATATCCACACAAATGCCTAAAAACACTAGCTCTAAATTGGCAACGTTTTGATTAAACCTATAGACTGAAATAACCCGTAACATCCAATTTTCCTGTATTTTCTCCCATTTAAGGTTGCCATAAGGCGACCTTGAGGGTCCTGAAAGGCGCCTCGAAATAAAATGTATTATTATTATTATTATAACCATCTCTGTCTGACAGTTTCAAATATATTGTGTATCATTTTGTTCCAGCTCTTCATTAAAACTATAGGACAGTTACACTGAGAGCAATAATTAAACCCCAGACTCCATGTTGTCTATGGCTTCACCATTCCATCAAATGGAAATGTTCTACATGTCTTGCTCATCATTTTAGACACATTTTCCTCAAATTCAGCCCAACATATTTGGTATCTTTGGAACTTTGGGGATTTCTACAAACATTTTAAATAAAGTTCAGAGGGTTTGAACGAAGTTTGACTGCAAAGCATGAGTTTATATTTGGTGTTGGCTTTTGTTACATGACAGATTTTGATACTCAATGCTACCAACACATGAAACCAAAAAAAACATTGAGGTTCAATACCCAGCACCAGCAACAAATAATCTTTTGTTTTTCAGTAGTGGACGCTACATTGTGTACAGCTTTGTGCACATGCTTTTCTGTGTGAGTGAGTTAGTCAGAGATGTTAAGCAAGCCACTGGCATGTGGCTCTTGCAAAACAAATCCAAGCAGTTCACCATGCCTCTCTCAACCCCACCGTCACCCTCTCATTCCCAGCCCCCCCTTCAGCACTGCAGCTGCAGTGTGTGTGTGTGTGTGTGTGTGACCACCCATGGTCTGTGCTGGTCAAGGATTAGGGGGCTCAGGCTAACCTAAACCTTTTTCTCCACCACTTAACACAAATGGCTAAATCGGTGCAGATGGCTAATGGTCAGGTAAGCTGGCGGCTCCAGCACTAAACATATAACGTAAATGTGTGTGATAGAGGGAAGAGAGACAGTGTGTGTGGGAGTGTGTCTGCCTGTCCAGGGCCTATGGAGATGTTATCTGGAGCTAATTTCTGTTTTTTGACTGGCATGAATGCGCTCTTTCTGCCCTGCACTTACACAAGAATTTATTCTCCATGCTCTGTTGACCCCCAAGTGCACGTGTGCAGGGAAACGTGGGAAACAATTTCATTTTAGCCTTCTCCTTGAGGAAAAGTCCACCCCCCCAGCTCCCATACTTTCTCCCCCGCATCCCCTTCCCACATTTTAATAGTTTCCATATGTCACACTTGAAGTGTGTTAACAGGAAGTGATGCAATGACTTGGTGTAATGATGCGTTGGACTATTTCCTGCAGAGCACGTATATTAGTGTCCAGATATTAGCTATAACAGCTATTTGAAAAGAAACTTGAACGAAATTTGGGGACTCTTGAAAATGTCTCTGTAACATATATTGACATCTTGTCAGTATTGTATGATGTTAATATCCTGGGTGAAATCCGTAGCATGAATGGGTGCACTTCCAGTCTCTAGCTGTGTTAGGAGGTTAATGATTTTACCATACCCACTGTGCACACACACACACACACACACACACACACACAGAAGGCCAGCTGAAGCCATGTTCTCTCACTCAACCTTGAGTCATGAGATATGTCCTGTATGGGGTGATGTTGACGGAAAGAGGGTGAGAAAAGTGGATATGCACACACACACAGACAGACGTACACACGTTTGCCTTTGTTTACAAGAGTAAGACAAAGCAACATGGCTTCTGGTTTCAGGCAGTGTCTGGTGGGATTTAGTGCTGGGCCCCCGGAGTATATACTGTAAACTGTTGACTGGCCCTTGGAATTTACGTTTCATTAGTCGTTCCACTTCCCCTCAGCCCTTTGTATTACGTAACAGCATACGTCGCACGGAGGCCACTTGGAGAGCAGAGGGAAAGTGAGCGGGGGAGGAGTGGGCGATTTAAATGGAACGTACCAGGAAAATATAAAACTATCAATGAGATGTTCTTATTAAGAAAATATCTGTTAACTAGACAACAGGAGTTTTACATTACTGCCACCTAACCATGCATGTATTTTCTTACACCAAATCATGGAAGTAAAAAGAGAACTCTATACAGCGTCAGAGGCGGGGCTCCGTTCATTCCTATGAAAGCTGCTCAGTGGCGCATGAAGCCAAAACACTTCGACTTTCTAGTATAAAATTACCTGGATCTGCGGCATAAGCTTCCACGTTGTGAGGTCAATAGAGCAAGCGCACTAGAGACTCCGTCAGCTCAGCTGGCTAACTTCAAATCTAATTCAGATAGTGATACAAGTTGTGAAGCTAAAAAAAATATTATCCCCTGTTATATAGTTACTTCTTTCACAATGTAAGTATATGGGAAAAAGTCTTGTGGGGCCAGTGTACATCACGTGATGGACCTGGAAGTTGTAATTCCACGGTTTGACTGCTATAAATCATGACTGTAAATGTCTGACAAAAACACATATTTATTCACATTATTCAATCCTTGTCTTATTACACTGATTAAGAGACAAAATGTGTCACCTGTTCCCGCTCACCAGGTTGAATTTGTGGCTTAATATGGATAAGCCTTATGATCCCAACTGCTCCAGCAATGCTAGCCTGTGGATTAGCCCCTGACGTTTTTAGCAGAGAGCGGAGACTGGGTTAACAACACACAGGGATTAGACTGTCCTCTGTAGAAGACTGTGGTGGCCCCATAGCAGTCCTGTGGCAGACACACAGCTTACTGACTTACAAGGACCAATGAGCGAGTCCTTGCTAGGTCACAGTTTTGTAACATTTACTAAAGAATGCACACTCTTGAGGGCACTGCATGCTGGGTAACCCAACTGTAAACACACTTTGTGCACAAGTACAGTTTCACATACCACAATAAGATATTTAGCTCTAAATAAAAAACCTCCGTCCTAAGGCATTAAAACTGAGGGCAAAGATGATTAACTGAGTGAGACACTCAGGTGTATGTTGGCTGAGGTAATGTAACTTCAAGGCAAACATAAATGAAAACATACATTCAAAATAAAAATGTGAACACAAGCTCAAGCCAAATGTCCCAATTAAAACCTTAAATCACAAGCCTGAATAAGTGTTGCCTAAATTGCACCTGGTTTTACAATAAATTCCTGTGTACATGTTTCAGCATCTATAAATGTGTGTGTGCGTATGTTTCTGAGAGTGCATTCAGTTTGTTTGTTCGTTCTGTGATTTATGGCGGTTCATTATCGGCAGGCTGCAGGGGTGTTTCCAGATGCCTGCTGTTTTTTAGTCATCCTTAAGATTTACTGTCAACAAGTACCATCATCCTGCAACTATTCCCTGCGCTTTACACTGTCTCCTTTACGTAATAGACGAGGGTTTTGCTTCATTGACTCAGTGCGTGCCTTTAACACTCGTTAGCAACCAACACAGGTTTTCACGTTGGATGAACAACTATGATTCATTGAAGTTCATTTAAGTACCAACAACCATATGGAGCCAGTAAATCACATTGGTGATTATGTTGATGTGATTTAGGCATCATGCCACAGTATGCTGTCATAAAAAATAAAAAAACAAGAGAGACTAACAAACTGAGCACTGAGGTTACATAGTTTTATATGATGTTTGACATCCACAATGATGCTCAAACAAAAAACAAAACAATGATGTGAAACAACTAAGCATATTATAGTTCAAATCCATTTTGACAAAATGCTCAGGGTCAGGATGACACAATTTCAATACATTTCATGATGGCATTTTTTGGCTTTGTGCTCTGCTTTGTTTTGGATTTTGTTTTCTGGTAATACTCTGCCAACTTCAAAAATGTGAAATATATTTACTCAGTATATCCTTCTCTCTTCTGTTCTTGGAGTGCTTTATGTAACGGCTATAGCCTTGAATCCACATGAAAAACAAGGTTTCTTTGTGGGGGTTGAGGAGAAGTTCATTTTTCACATCCTGTTCCAAACATGAGCCATTTCTTTTTTCTTTCCTTCTTTTTTTAAACCACAGCAGGTCTGTGTTTGTCTCCTTGTTACAGCTGTGCTCAGCAGAGGAGTGACCCTGGAGACAATGACACCACACAAAGCAACTAGCATGGCCATGACCAGAGCCACTACTTGCAACCCTTGTCAGACTGAATGGCGGTTGGTTTCATAGCTCACTGACTCATTATGGCCTACTACAGCCTTTAAGCCAAATATGTGGGTGGAATGTAGGCAAACATAATTATGCCTGCTGCACATGGCATGACTGTTGACCAAGGACGGGAATGAAAGAGTGGAAGCAAATGTAGAGATAAATAAAAGGCAGTGAAAGTAGCTAAATATTAAGTCTTTTATCTGAGTGGGACACTGAGAAGGTGTGGTTTGGATAAAGGATGTTTGGGGACTGTGAGGCTGCCAAACCGGAACACTGAGGAAGGACAGAGGAGCGATCTGCTAGTGACCTTAGCACGCAAACCACAGCACTTCTATTGTCCACCAAACCACAGACAGATAAAGAGCTATGTACATACATAACCAACTGACAGGGAAAAAAAGTATTTCGGTCATTCTAAAATTAAAATAACTCTCAATCAATCATCGTCCCAAATTCACTGTCAAATAGCGGTAAAACCACCTAAGGAGATGACACAAGTTGTGTTCGGAGCGCTGTTGCCGTGGAGACAGAATACATATCCAAACAATGGGTCAAAGGTTGTCCTATTATGGAATGTTTACTAAAGACTGAGAGGAAGAGGGTCGGTATAGGGCAGCACCTTACCTGTTACCATATGCATGACATGTAAAACACCCCTGCGCTAAATATACCAGACAGCCATGGTCTGTGCCTTGTTGAGTAGCAGAGGTCTTTACAGGACTCTGAGCATGTCTTACTGCTGGGAACGCTCCGCGCTGAGGGTGACTGATATGTTGTTTCCGACTAAGATTCAGAGGAAGGTGGTCAGGGGTCAGCAGCCTCCACCCACCTCTGTGGCTTGGCTGCAGAGGATGTGCAGCCACAGAGCTCTAAAAATAGAGTCACATAACAAATGGCTCTCACACCAAGCATGACTTAAGGTTGTCACTATAGATTACACTTATAAAGCCAAATGAATCCCAACTAATACTGCAATGTCAGGTAATAGTACACATTCTTTAAAAACTATTAAGCTATTACTATTTAAGATTAGCTCTTTCAGTTCTTAGAGCTGAATCAATTAATCATTTCAGTCATTGTTTCTTGAAAAAATGCCAAACATTCATTGGTTTCAGACTCTCTAGTGTGAATGTTTTCTACTTTGCTTCGTCTTATGTGATTGTAAACTGACCATGTTTTGGTTTTTGTACTGTTAGTGGGACAAAAGAAGACATTTGATGAGGTTTTAGAAAATGTCAGACATTTTTTGACATTTCATAGACCAAACGATTAATCGGCAAAATGATCAGCAGATTAATTCATAATAAAAAACATCATTAGTTGTAGCCCTGAATATAATATGCAGCCAAATCAATAGATACACATCAGTCTATAAACCAAATAAAAGCCACCTGTTGCAACACAACAATGCAAGCTAAATAACATTGTAAGACAGCTGCTACACTAAGCAAGTAATAGAAACCTTGCAACAACAAAAAACACTCTGGGCAAAGAATAGCAGTTCCACCATGAGAAAAAAGCACCTGCTGTGGAACAACATCCGCTAGATGTTAGCCCCACATTCAATGCAAGAATAACAGCCACCTGCTGAAGGCTAACAATAGCCACCAATAGGCTAGCAAGGTGCCAAGAATCTATTCACTATTCACCCAATGCCTTATCCATAACAGTGAGTGAATGACACTGTACATGCCAAGTGAATGTCTACTCATCACCATCGTACACAGCCACATACCAACACTTCACATTTATCATTGTTACATAAAAGACAGAACAATGCGAGTACATGCTTGGTACAATCACACCAAAGTGTTAGTGCCAGGAGGTGTCAGGGGGACAGTATCGACACAAATACCAGCTACCTCTTGCATAATCCAGCATAAGATGGAAGGAATGCAAATGCACAGTGATAAACACTTCAGCATCTACAAACATAACCAATATCAAAATACACACACACACACACACACACACACAGACCAGCCACCCCTCTGCAATCATCCACAAGACATGAGATGAGACAGTCACATTTCTTTCCCCCTGACTTTCTACACCAACGTGTTTCTGAGGTTTATATCCGTTTTAATTCCCAGATACACATCTGGTGGTCATCCAGAGTTCATAGAACTGTAACTCTTGTTTAAACATCTATATCAGCCGGTAACAGTTGTGTTCCTTGTGTTTCACTCGCACTTGGAGAGGCTTCCACAGATGAATACCAATTTTTAGTTACTCTTTAAGTGAAATATGAACAAAGACACACACCTAAATTTTATCTCACTGTCAGTTGGCCTTACTTCTTGCCAGAAGTGCAGAGTTGAACCTCTCACTGACCTTCTGCATTGAGATATTTATCTTTGTACTTTACATTCCGTATCAAGGCTATGTTGTAATAGGTCTACATACTACTACTATTATCTCGACATCTTGGACCACTTCACATAAATTACAGGTGTGTACAGTAGTAATTTCTGTGTTGAAGTTACCTTTAAAACAGGTTGCTCTCACCATTGGCTTGCTAAAAGACATATGTTGTTTGCTGTTCTGTGTAAACTTCGCAAATGCCTTCTTGTTAGGATTGATGTCGAGACATGTTCAAGGCAACACATGGAAATGCTAGTGAAAAAGCTATGTAGCACAGAGTCGGTGATTTATTGTCTGGCATTTTTATATAAATATAAACCTGGATTTTGGCTTTGTTGAACATACCATTTACAGTAGGTACAGTAGTAGTACACAACAAGGGTTGTTTTCAGCGTATGATTTGATTGTTTGTATCTGTCTATCCACTGTATAGCGGTTGAACAAAGTAAATGGTACGTCTTCCTTTATTTGTGTATTTGTTGTATTGGACGCAGTTCTGGTCATTCTGTCACCCCATGCATAATATATAAAAGCTGTCACGGGTGTTACAGTGTAATGGTTAATACTAGGAGAAAGGATGAGATTATTTCCCATTATAACATGAGATTACACTCAAACTACATAAAAGGGAAACAAAGGTTAGACATTCGCTCTGGTAAAATTTTATGGTAAAATAATGACTCTAAATACTTCCTTCCCTGTTATTTAGAACTGAGTAGTATTTTTATACAATAACAAATGATAGTAATTAGTCTGTGCTGTTTAATCTATTATGTATGTTTTCATCTTGTAATGCACAACTGTGATGTCTGGTTGAATTAAAGCTTTAACCTCAACCCTGGGTCTTCCTCACATCTGCCTTGTGTTTACATCATTTAAAGGATTTGTATTGTCTAGCTAAAAAGATTAAGTGGGCGTCACATCACTTTAAGCCTGAAAGGACTCCATAGTCCCCTACTACTATTAACCACTGAGAATCCACTTCATGAAGTCATCATCTCTTTGGCCTCAATCAATCACCCCACAGGACCTCCACTGTAAAAGCCTCCTATTAGGCACAGTGAAAGCACTGTTTACCCAAGCTTAGTGAGTTACCTTGGGTTACTGCAGGAATGGAGGTTGTGGAAACAGACATAATACATCACACATCTTAGAGTATGTTGCTCCGTGTCCCTTAAATTAACCGTCACATGAGTGAAATATTGCTTACCTTTGAGACAGAATGGTGACGTGCAACAAGACAAAGCAATATGAAGAAGGAATTGCGAGAGATAATTTGGGAATGTGAGACATACTTTTTATCAACAGAAATATCCTGTTTGACATTTAGGGTTTTCCTATTATGCATCACTACATCATGTGATAAGATTTCTCAAAGCAGTTAACATCAGTTTTTTGTTTGTTTTTTTCAATTTCCATCCAAACAATTACATGTAAAAGCTTGCCTGAGTGCTCAGTCCTACCAGGCTTGTTCACTTTGACCTCGTTTGGAAGGCAACAGCAAAGCAAGGCTGACAAAGTCATTAAGTGAGCAAGCAAGGGGTTTGAATACGCATGTCTCACTTGAAGCGTGTCCCCCCTCTAGCTCCCCCGTGCCCTGGCTTTTCACCCCCAAACCCCCTTTGTTGGGGAGAAGCAGTCAAGATCTTTGGAACCAGCTAATTATAGAGTTTTAACGTCTGCTTGGCTAAGCCCTAAGTGCTGGGGAACATTCCTACAATTGGGAGATTCACTACAAGTGTGTGGGCACCCTCTGTGTTTGCTGTTTTTATTTAAACTTTTGCACAGCTACGTCCCAAGAGATCGGATACATAAAAGCTGATTAACAGTAGCTCTCTGTTCATCTAAAACAATTCAAATAATTTAAAATGTTGGACACACAAACGAAACCATAAAACGTTTTAAAAAAGCCACAACTATGTAGAATTGTTGTTTCAAGGTCTTAAAATCCTCCAAATCAATATAGAGGATTTTGTAAACTTTAAAGTTTACAATTCCTAAAACTCCTCTGGATCTTTCTGGGATAGTTTGAAAACCGTAAATATTGTAAGAATAAAAATGGCGACACACAAACATTTCCATTATGATAAAATACAAAAATAAAAAATGGAAGGAAACCAAAAGGAAAGTAAGGAAGGATAGTGAGGCATGATAGTGGTAGACGGTGTGTGTAAATGGTGTTCTTTAAGCAAACACGCTGTTGATATTTTGGAATGAAAAGTGCTATCTTTCCAGATGTGTCACCTCGTGACCTGCTGATTTTAGTTTTGATGTACTGTATATTGGTATTATGTAGAGCTCCTGACTTACCCCACTCTTAGGTTTTGCTCCAAGAGCTGGTGTAGGTCCTGAGTTGGAGGCAGCAGGTACATGTGGATGTGGAGGGCTTTGTGTTGCTGCTTGCACAGATCCTAAATCAAACTCCTGCACAGGTAAAATACAAACATGACAATGTAGGAATTACATTGTTGTGCTAAGAACAGTGTTTTCCTATAATATTACAGTATTTCCTCAAAGACGATCAGAGAATAGCTTTATAAAAGCAAAGCACACTACACAGTTCATCAGCAGATTAATTATGCCCAGTGTCTACTGACTTTGCTATGGCTCATATTGGCCGCTAGGGAACAGATCAGATTAATGAAGGTGAGGGAAGACATGAAGGAATGAATGAATGAAGGTCATTTCTGGAGCCACTGCAGCCAAATCTAGCAAGGTAACATGTAGGTGTGTACCAGGAGTTGTCGTCGATGGAGGGTCGGGGTGCTGTCCATCGACGAGGTGGCGCTGAGGGCATTCGCAATTTCCTGGTCCAACTGGTCCAGCTTCATCAGCAGCAACACCATTGAGTCCAGACGAGCATGCTCACGCTGAATAAAGAGACAAATCAGAGAAAAGAATATTACCGTTGCACTGAGCTCATAAATGTAGAAGGAAAAACTATTACAGCATGTTATTTATGACTCATGGGAAGCCTTATGTCCATCGTGGGTGAATGTGACTCAGGAGGTCACCCATTAATCGCATTGTTTGATCCCAAGCTCCTTCTGTCCACATGTCCAAATGTCCTTGAGCAAGACACTGAACCCCAAATTGCTCCCGATGGATTGGCCAGAGCCTTGCATGGCTCTCAGTGTGTGAATGAGAGGCAAACTGTAAAGCGCTTTCTCTGTAAAGGTGGAAAAACGCCATTTAAATGCAGTCCATTTATCATTACCATCCCTCCTCAGTTATACAAGGATGGGGTAGTTGACAGAAGGGTGCCACTGGAAATGACAAAAGCCATCATTTGACCTTGCGCTACATTTTGTTGAGAAACATTAGATATAGCTGCTTTGCTAGACTATTTTCTGGAAGGTACTAACTTTTCTTCCTAGTTTATATGATCAGTAATAAAGAAGAGAACACTAGCTGGAAAGTCACATATTTTATAGAGTCATCAGCTTGTTGCCTGTTTGCTGATCAGTAATCGCAGGACAGTATTGATAACTGAAACAAGTGGGAGTAGTATTATCAATATATACAATAATTTGATTAAATATAGAACAAAACAGAAGATGCAGACTACCTGGTTTGGATGGGACTAGAATTTGCACATTACCCACTATAAAGTTCTTGGCTTACAAATACAAATATTTTAAACAATCGTCAATTACATCCAACCTACAGTTAATACTTATTTGTGACATCTCCAAACAATAATGTCAAACTGACTCAGCTCTGTTCCACGTTAACTTTGGCTCTTGGCCCTTCATGCCAAAAGAATTGAGGAGCTCTATTCTGTAAACTATGCTCATCCCTGCTTCTTACTTCTCTTTCCTCTTCCTATTAAACTGCTGCTAATAACTCTAATCCTGACACTTTTACCCTCTGATCTTCTGTATCTTTCTCCTTTCGGCGCTTAAAATAGTTCCGCTCATTTCCACACATCCTGAGCATTTAATGTTTATCTCTTTTGTATCATCTCTGGTCCAATTTTAATCATATGACTTCAAGACTTCAAATATTTGCCCCATAGTCCTCTACTCTGCAGTTTTTAATTATCCTATCTAACGCTATGATAACAAGTCTCACACTGACCTCAGGTGGTGTGTCTCCAGTAAGACAAGCTAAATGACATACAATCCAGCCCACCTTCACACTCCACCTACCACCCTGTCCTTGTTTGCTATCCTTCAATCCTGTTTTGTTTGATGCAATATAAGCCCTTCTATGTAGTTCAAAAACATATAAAATCCCTTTCTGGAGTTCTTAACACGTTATATGTTTTCATTTCCTTCTGCTTGTCTATTATCCAGGCTCTGGGTGTGGCTCTCTGTCTGAGCATTTCTCCCGAGACAAACCCCAAGAAATGACATCACACGGTTGGCTCATTAGTCCCAAACAAACCTTGTTACAATCTCCAATAAGAGACCCTGTTAAACACTTTATAAGGGTGAGCTCATGGGACACACAGCCACTGTGATTGTATGTTTGTGCGAAGGTACAGAGGCCTGTTAACACGTGAATGTGAGCCTGGTTTTCGTGTGCTGTGTCTGTTCTTAGGTGCCATATATACAGAAAACATAGTGGGTTATGTGGGATAAAGTAAGTACTTTAAGTAATCATAAACATATCCTGTGTAGTGGCTAATGTAGCTCGATCTTGCTTTAGTGAAGTGTACGATGGGTGTGTTGCGATGACGACATTCATATGAGCTGAGTTGTGACTAATGCTAGTGTGTGAGAGGTTGGCAGGCTTATGGACCCTAGATAGAATCTGCATCACGATAAACAAGCTACGGCGCCAACCCTCCGCCTGGCTCCCTGCTCCATCCCTAATAACGTCTTATGACTTGCGCTTACATTTATCTTCCAGTTAGTGCCCAATTAGCGTGTCAAAAGTAGTTCCTATTGGGTTTGCTGAGAGAGCAAATAGACATCGAGGGCCATGTGTCTCATGGAAACGTGTCTAACATTGATGCATTCAATGGCATTCCTAGCTGGTGGCCGCGCATATCGCTACGTTCTTTCTCCTTGGCAAAGTATCACAATGAAACATTGTATCGTGGTAAAACAATGACATCTTTACAAGGCCTCACTGAATGAACAAAAGCATCTGGCTCGAGATGGCAAAAACAACCAAGTGCAGAGCAATGTCAGGCGCCTCAGAGAGGCAACGTTTTTTAGGGGGCATTCTGGTGGTTTGGGTGTTTTCAGAAGGTTTCTTTTCTCTCTTTCCCATCTTTTGAGGTTTCTGTTACATTCCTCTCGACTTCCTGTTTTTTGAGATGGGAGACAGTTCCCACACTGTTTGAACTCTTAGACCCCTCCTTCTCCTTTCCTTGGTCTCTTTTTCAAACCCCTTCTTACACCCGGTGGCCTACATCCCATTTCTCAGACCATTAAACCAAGGGTTCTCTTTCTCTGCTGAGCTAAATATAGTGTGCAGACAATTGTGTATCAAAATACTGCACATACACTCTCTTCAATGTAGGTATCTCATTCATAAATAGGGACAAAAAGACAGGCATTTAATTAATAAATAAGGACAGAAAGGCAGAAGAAGAAACAACGAGAGCACTGAGACAATGATATTGCCAAGTCGTCTGCTGTCAGATAAACGACAGTTGAGCCACTTTTGCCCTGAGGTCAGGATAAGGCCTTGTTGCTAAAACAAATAAACGGTAACAAAGCCCAATATCAGGTTAATCTGAAGCCATTATGAAAACCAGATGGGTTCATTCTACGAACTGAATCTGCAACAACACTGTTCACTGGGGACATAATCATTAGTTAGTACAATATCTTGTCAGTACAATATCTTGTCAGAGATAATTCCAGGTTGCTGTTGCCATTGTCCACTAAGAGATAATAACACCAGTTTCGTAATTTCCCTCATGATTTTCAAGAGCGTTTGCGTTTTCTTTATACTAAATACAATATGTGACCTCCCTTGGGGATGACACTGTTCATTGTAACTGCCAAATATTTGTTTTTGTCCTCATGACCTTCCCTAAAGCACATTTTCTTAGTAAACTGGCTTCATACAGTATGTAAATACACCCCTTGGTGAAAACCCTGTGGTGCAGTCAACGAGGAGGCAAGCCATCACCATATGGTGGATGGATTGCCTTGGCGCCTTCCACTTTTATGGCAGAACTCCTCTTTTTGAGTTCCAGGAGCCCGTTTTTTGGATAGTTAATCCAAAGGTTTAAAGTCATTCTAAGATTGAAACTGGAGCCAGTGGTTATAAATGCAGCACTAGTTTTCCATATCCCTACACTGTACTATGATCTCTCGCTTTTGGCAGCTGATGGAGTGATGTCAACATTGGTCATGACTAAGACAGCCTTCAAAGTTTCTATGCAAACATGGAATTTATGTTGAAATAATGCAGTAACAACACATGAAAATCTCTGGGATTATGCAACTCGGAGGGTTTTCAGGAACACAGATGCAACCAGAGTGTCTGGTGTGTTTGGTGCATCAAATAAACACTGTGACTGATCGCATACGCATACTCACTCAGCATTAGCTTTAGCTAGGTGTATGTAATAAACTGGCACCTGAGTGTATATTAGAGCAAGTTAAAAAAAAAAACACAGTCTACAAATGAACATGACCAAACAGTACCACCAGTCAATACCAATACAGGATATTGTCACATTATATAAACCACGGGCATCCCACATCCCACACACTGACCAACAAACCACTATTAGCCACCACACTGGACGTTTCAGTTGATTGATATTGTATCACAAGGAACACATAAACCTAAAAAAATAACTGATCCTGATCTTGTTTATTTTATGCTGATATACAATGGAAAAAAACATCAAGTTGTGTTTCCTTCTGGCCGCTTAGCTTTTATAAGCAGTATAAAAACATTCATTAAATTGTTTAGAACACACTATAATGTAGTTATATATGTTTTAATATATTTGTCAACAACTATAAGACACAGTAAATCACAGATGTAATAATATAATGTGTTTTCATACAATTGCTGACAGATACTGTACATTAATAAACACTTAAACATGCCATTATATGTGTTAACAATTACATTATAGTGCGTTATAAACCGATAATAAATGTTTATAAATACAAAAAGGGGGGGTTAAACTAGTGTTACCCTAATTTATAACCAGTACAATAAACCTGTACAAAGATACAACGAGAAGGTATCACAAGAATTTAAACTTTCCCCACTATGGTTCTTCTCTAAACGACATGCCTGCTTAATGTGTTCTGCTTTGTAAATAATGGATTTGTTGTTGTCATTCCAAAAAGGCCAACATTAACAGTCAATAAATACAGTGTCAGTTCTCAGGCCATTGCTTTGTTCTAACGAGCCCAAATCCATGAACTGCTTATTACGTTTTTGGCACTTTACTGTACCTAACAAGCATGCTGGCTCGCAGTGTGTAAATAGTACAACATACAGTATTTGATGTAAAAAGCAGTTTAAGCCTTTCATCCCAGAGATTATTTGAGCTTCCACCCCCCTTTGTGTTCATAGTCTCCATGCCCTTATAGGACCTTGTTTTGCAATTAGTGGTTGAGAAAAAGTAAAACATTTCACAGATCCCCCCACTCACAAATCTGTAAGCATGTGAGAGTGAAGTCACTGTTTTCCGAGACGCTTGCCAGAGTGTGGGACAAAAATGATTTGTAGGCCGTATGTGCCCAATAAGTGTCAGTTCATTTTAAAGAAGAAGTTTCTAAGCGCTGAAGTGCCAGAGCCACGTTTGCTATACAGAAACAAAGTATGTATTTAAACTAAAATCAATTATGATCTACTGCTTTCCTTCCACATCTATATAAAATATAGCCTTACCTTTCTAATGCGCACTTTGACCATGTTGTCTTCTTTCTGCTCTCCAGGCTCATTTGTTCCATCTAAAACTGGACTGGCAAGTTGTGTGTCACTGTAAATAACTGTGTGTGCGGCCTCATCTGTCTCCTCCATTCTAGGGACTGTGGCTGCTGGCCTGTAGTGTTCCCTCTGACCATCTGCCACCTCACAGGCAGGTGACTCACTGAAGTGACAACCAGAGGCTTCTTGGTTGCCATGGAGTCCCTCTGGTGAGAGCTCATTGACCTCTGCAGAGGATGGTGGCAGGTTTTCTGTATGCTGTTCAGTAGCTGCATGTTTATCATCCAAAGAGGAATGCTGAACATCTGGATTTTGGGTGAAATCCGAGTTATTTTGAGGAGCTAGTACAGGGGTGTCATCTGGCTCAACGTGGCTAACTTCTGGGATAGTATCCAGTTTTGAACAGCTATTTTCCAACTGCTGAGCTATGGTATGATCCTCACAACAAGCCAACTCTTTGGACACTGTACTTTGATCGATGTTTTCCATTGGTTGACTTACGGAGGTCGTCGTTTCCACATACTGGTCTGCACACTGAGTAATGTTTGTTTGTATGGGGTTCCTTTCTGAATATCCAGTATCCAGTTGTTCAGATGACATACTGCTGTGAAGTGTCAAAGAGCAACACTGACCTTTGAAACAAATATCAGATGATGTGATTGGCCAATACCTGACTTCTGCTGCTTTCTCGCTGCTTTCTACTTGTGCACTTTCCTCTCCCTGAGGCCTGTTCTTTGCTGTCATTTCAACATCATGCTGTTCCAACAGTCTCTGGAAGGATATTTCACAACTCTGAGCCTGATCCAATACACCAGTGCAGTCATGATGATCCTGCTCTCCTCCTTCAATGTCTCTTGAGTGATGTTTTACTCCTGTATTTTCATTTAGAGTTTTTGGGTCATTTAATCCATCCAGCTTGTAAGCAGAATCTGCGCTCCAGCTTTCAGTTACTCCTTTGTCACATACTTCTTCTACCACTAAAGTCACAACGGGTTCCACAGTTTTGTTAGCCTGTGACATCACATCACCACTCTCCATCACATTAACTGAACTGTTCAGCACACCAACAAGTAAGGTTACACTTGCATCAGCATGGGCGGAGATGGAAATCCTCTTTTCCTCTACATCTGGGAGGTCAGTTTGAGGTTCCAGTTCAGCGGCAGAAGACTGGTTTAGTGTGGCCTCAGGGATTTCAGGAGGTCCGCTGTAACCCTCTGTATGGCTCTCCTTTGTTTCCTGATGATTTGGAAGTTTGCCAGGCTGTTCACCAGCAGATTCAGACAGTGGAGGCCCATTGTTTGAAGAGATAGAGATGCATTGTTGCTCTTCACGAGAGATATGTGGACTTTTAAAGACATTATCGTCATTGCAGATGTCGTGACTCTTGCTACTCTCTGTGCCACCTTCACCTTCTTCATTGATAGTTTTCTCACTGTGACTGCTGCTATCAGTTGAACAAGAAATATTTGCAATAGAGAGCCCACTGTTTGAGTTACAGTGAAACTCCCCAGAATTTCCAATGTTTGCGGTTTGGAGGTGCTCTGATTCAGAGACCCTTTGGGGAATGTCAACATCCACCAACTCTTGAGGGCCATGAAATGACTCCTCCTGCAAATCCAGTGGAACTTTTACATTGCTGTCCATTAGCTTCAACTGCTCTGGTCCAGTTTCATCATTCACAACAGAAGCTGTCACCTCAAGTGCCTGAGCCAGGTCCTCTGTGGGCAACTGGTGGCAGCCCTCTGGCATGGAGGCACACCTCGTCCTTCGACCTTGTTTGGAAGCCCCTGCTTCTTTCCAAGGCCCCTCGCTGTCCACCCCATGGCAGCAGACCAGATCCAGGTCGTCATAGCTGTACTGTAATCCCGAAGGGTGAGTCACATGCTCCTCCCAACTTCTTTTACGTATGGCTACTGGCATGGTCGGCAGCCAGTGCTATCCCATAGAGCTGCTTTTGATGCCAGGGCAAAATGGAGAACCAGATCTGCTGCAACCGAAAAAAGAACAATGGGGATAAGAAACAGTTCCCAATTTATGAGTTTACAGTAACTGAACGTGTACATGAGAATATGGTAAATAATGTTTCACTTTTAAACTAAACAGCTAGGGAGTAGTGAGTGGAATTTCAAGAGGGGCATAATTATACTCCATTCATACATTCCAATTCCCTGGAAAGTATAAAGCCTGCTGGATCTGTATAAGATGACAGGATTCCCAGTTATGCTAAACTAACATGGGAACTGATATCTTTTCAAGAAGAGCTCTGCCAAATTTCACATTACAGCATGACAACTAAATACAATGTACTTGATCTGGAACAGTTGCTTTTGCCTGAAGTGTTAGAAGCTTCCAGGAATAAACCCAACAAAGCACCCTGGATTCTAATACATCAAGTTCAATGTAAACGCCCCTTGTTTACTTTTTAACTGTAACTGAACCAGCTTGTCAAATTTACACTGCAAACCGTCAATACACACTAACCTTAACTGTGCAAAACTGGTCTGAAAAATTCAGGGGTGTTGGTTTACTGTCATTCTGTATCTACCCATGCACCCACAAAAACAACAATGAGAATGATGTAATTTAAGGGAACTAAAACTGCAAAAGACAGCCAGTATCCTTGAACAGCTGGGTCTCCACAAGCCAACATTATCATAATGCATACTGTGGGTGTTATCACATGAATCAATCCAAGCTCTACACTGCGCTCTGTTTTTTCCCCCCTGTTGTTGTAGGTCAGAATGTACAGAACTAAAGGAACACAGGGATTCAAGCAAGCAACAAGCAAGATTTACTAAATTCAAGCTGTACATCTGCTATATTTAAAACAAACATTATGACAGAAGATTAAGAATAAAGAGATACAGTTGACAGGAAATCCTGGGTATGCCCACTGTATTGTACAATAAGTGACTGGAAAATTAGAATATAATTTCAATACAATTTCTCTAGCATTGTTCACTAAAAAAAGTTCTAAAATCAAAGAATTATTACACATTTTGTCCCTGAGATGTATCTTACCCAACATCTATAACAGTTTCTTAAGCACTCAAAGTAAAAACAAAGACAGGCGTTTTTTTCCTCCTCTTATTCACCTTTGGTTTCCTCAAGAGAAGAGCGGGATGGTACCAACTGCCATATGCATCCTCTGGCATGAACCTGCACCTGGTTATTAGTTAAGTGAGGGAGGTTACAAAAAATGTCCCAGAGCAGTTGTTCCTTCCACTTGTTCTCGAACCAGCAGCAAAACTGACACCTCAATACATTTCAGATATTTTATACAGGAGTCACAATGTTTACTTCTTGTAAATTCTCCCGTGATGACACAGTGTTTCCAATACAATCCAGTAGCTGTATATACAGTCATTAAACACCAGGTGACAATCCAACAAATGTTATTGTTCCAGTATTTGCTTCAGTACAGTTACCCAGAGATTATTCATAAGTTGCCTTTTCATTCAGCCACCGAAAGCAATGCGTCCACGTTTTAGAAATATGAGTCCATGTCTTTCCAAGTGACCTGACGTACGGTTTATTTTGTTAGCAGCCTTTAGTCTAGGTTTCTGCAAGCCATTTTCTGGACTCAGTCAGTATCTCCGCTGTAAAACTGTCGGAAAGCCAGTGAAGCCCCCAAAGGCAGGCAGAAAGCCGGGGAGCAGTGAAAAGTCCAAAGACAACTTCCATCTTGATCACATTAGGGTTATTGCTGACGCTGAATGCTTAAGAGTCGGGGTGGTGTAACAGGGGCCGGGTTTTCTTTCCCCCACTCCACCCCTGTTCTCCTCCTTTCTATCCTTTTCCTCATCAGGTCCCCTCCCCGCTGGTTTTGACAGGGAGTCTGAGTCACATCCTAGGAGCCCCATCCCCCGTCTCACAACTCACCCAGCACACTATACTCATTTATTCATTCACTCCACCCTCCTACTGTACTCTCTTCACTGTTTTAGAAACTTCCTCTCCGCTTCTTCTCTCAAAACCTGTTTCTTTCCTCTTCTCAGTGGACTTTTCCTTCGTTCTTCCTTAGTTGCTATTTCACTAAGCTGGGCAAGGCTCCCCCCAGTTGGTTTTGATTAGTAACAGACAGACTGCCTCGTAAGATCTCTGGCTGTGGGCCAAGAGAGATTGCTGTAATCTTTTGGCAGTTATTTCTGAAGCATGCTTTTTAAAAAATGTGTCATCTTGTAACTCTACAAGCATTCTTAACCAAACACACTGGCATTAATGGAAAAACAAAACAAAGCAAGACATCTTTACAGATACACTTTGAAAATACATTTTTCCAAATAAAATATAAAATCACTTGTATTTGTATGATGCTGGGGACAATAATACAAGTGCTGTCAACCCGATATCTTTGTTTTATAGTAGACCTAATGGAAGAAAAAACGTTAAAAGGATCCAAATGCCAGTAATTCATTTCCTAATATAGTCATTTGTCAGACGCTCAGCAGAAAAAAAAAGGCAAATCCAGGGATATTTAAATTTGATGTCACAGACAATTTAAGAAAAATGTTAATCAGCAGTCTAAAGTTTGATTGAGACAGGGGTTGTAAAACTAATAAAATATCCCCACAGATTTCCATTTCCAGTCCAAAACCTCCTTATCATAACATTCTAACAATAGCACCTCCATCCAACTGCTCCATAAACTTATGTCTGCTAATTTACTCTATCGAGACATTTTTTTCAGTAGGGTCAGTTGCACAAAAAGAGCAATGCCTCAAAGCAACAGGGACAATGCAAGCACAAGAGAGAACTGGAACGAAGCCCCTTCCAACTATCTGTGCAACCCTGGCCTCTGACCTCTGGGTCATCCAGATGTGAGGTGAGGCTTGGGATGAGTCTTTTCTTGGAGGCCTTGCTGGGAAACTGTATACTGCCGTCAAAGTTGGCTCTCCAGGGACACAGATGGTCGTATTCAAGGGTAAGGATCCAAGTTCAACAAGACTCCTCTGCAGCATGTCACATGATGCGCTCTGTGGTTGTGCCGAATGCAGTGTAACGAAATGCAGATCTTTTTGGTCACTGTAGCTTCCATGTGTATATGGGTGGTGATTGAAGTGCAGAGGCCGACACAGACCATGACTTAGGCTAGCCACTCATTACCTCCTGTGGACATCCAACACGAGCCTATAATTTAAAAGGCTAGTGCAACAGCTAGGCCTCCCCCCTGCCAATCTGACCATCCTGCAAAGCCACAGGGCAACTGGTCTACGTCACAATCTGATCCACCAGTGACACTGTGCAAACACATGTTCAATCAACAACATGTGTGAGACTAGATGCCCACCATCTCTGAATGCGCGTTTGTGTGTGAGCTGCAAGAGTACTGAAGCATTAAAACTGGAGCATTAAAACTAAATGTAGCTCAAACAAGTCTAAGAGTCTTTAGTCACGCCTGCAGCTCTGTGAGACACAGCTGCTTTGATAAAAATGCAAGCATGCTAACATGCTCATAATGGCTAACATGTTGATGTTTTAGGTAAAACTTTGACCATGTTTACCATCTAAGCTAAACGTGCTAATATGTTAACATTAACTAATTAGCACTAAACACAAGATACAGCTAAGGCTGACGGGAATATCATTATTTTGTTATATTATCTATGATGATATATTCTATTATGATTTTGCAGGTATTTGGTCATAAATCACTAAATGTTTATGGTGGCGCTAGAGGAAAGGTTAGGGGATCAACAAAGTTATTACAATTCACCCTGAGGGGGACATGAATGAACCAAATATCATGGTAATCCATGCAATAGTTGTTGAGATATTTCAGTCTGAACCAAAATGGTGGACCAACCAACCAACGAATCAACATCAATATCCCTAGAGTCATGGCGCAATTCACTCGCAGAGCAACTTTCCACTTATTGTACAAAAGCTTCACACTTTAGACTTTGCATGGATGTGTGCGCAGCCTATTTTGGAATCTGTATAAATGACTATGTACTGTATAGGAGAGTTGTTTCAGATTTTGTGAGTATTTGTTTGCCCTTTAAGAGTCATCGTTACAGGCCAGTCTCTATCTAAGTCCCACATCACAGACGATGAACATTAACATTCTCAAGGCATGCACCATCATTTGTCACATGTCTAGAGCGGCCACATACATGGTTAAGAAAGACCTATTCATGATTCACCCTATAATCCGCCACTGTTCAACCCCTCAACTTCTTAAGTGGAGCAGTGAAGGCCCAAAGGAAACAGCCTCACATTCCTTACTGATATAGTTTATTATTGGAAAAAATAAGCCAGCCTAAATCATGGGCAATGAAGAACACACAGTGTTGCCCACGTAGGAAAAAGGTAGGTGACGCTTATGGAGAAAAAGAAAATCCTGTCCCTCCTGAGTCATTTTGAGTCCTTGCATACACAAAGAATGCTTTGAGAAGATTTCGTTGCACCCTTTTAAACGCTTCTTTAAATAACCATTTTCTGCTGTACTTGCCTAGCAGTTATGTGAAGTTGCAAAGAAACGGATTTTGGGTTCATTTACACTAAAAAGAAAACTAAACAAAATGCCAGAATCTCATCTGAAGATCTAAAATTAACATCCACAAACCACACCAAGTCACTTGCTATGCCCTGTGGTTAACAACTCCTTTTCTAAAGCATAGAGTCATGCTGGTTTAAATAACTGCGTTTGAGGCCTGGGTGGGAACTTGAGCAATCGCAATATTCGTGAATGAAACATCCCAATTTAGATGATGCAACTTACAGTAGGAGCATTTAGAAAGCCAGTTGAGGGCTCCATTGCTGTTTTAATTAGAAAATTGTCTTTAATGATTTGTGGATTTTAACTCGCTTTGCTCGTGTGGGTCTAAATGCAAGAAGTCATCGTGGGAGAAACTGAGGGAGGCCTTGGCCACTGATCATGGGTTATAGTACGACTGCTACCGTGGGAACAGGAAGTACAAGTTATTGAGGATACAGACCATAACAATCTCCAGGCTAAAATAATCTATTTAATCTTCTTGTGAGAGGGTCTATGTGTAAGTGGAAGAGAAATAATGTGTGTGTGTGTGTGTGTGTGTGTGTGTGTGTGTGTGTGTGTGGGTGTGGGTGTGGGTGTGCGTGTGTATGATTGCTGTAGAATACTGTAACATGTTGTTTGGTTAGTCAAATGATACAAACTTTTGTCATCTGGGCTTAATATTGTTATGACGACAGTGGAAAACACTGTCTCACAGAGAAAGTCCCATTAGTGTTCGCTGTGTACCATCTGTTCTTCGTTTTTTAGTACTCTGGCATGGTTAAAAGGACTTGATGACCACCACTGTCACAGTAAAGAGGGGACGTTGTGAATTTAGAAGTCACTGCTTTTGGTAGAAAACAAACATCCTGCATCACAGACACTATTTGTGTGGAATAGCATTTATCTCTAAGGATAGAGGACATCATAAGGCCCTTTTAGGTAAATTTGGGACTTGGTTTTTTGGGCTATATAAATAAACCTGACTTGACTTCCATATCAATCATCCTTTATCTCCTCAAAAGATATAGGTTTGCAGTTTAGACTCTAACATCCCAACATCTTGCTTCGATACGAAAAAAGATGCTGTTTCTTAAGAGAAGATATGGGAGTCAGGGATACATTGTGCAAATACATGCCGACAATGCAAATGGACAGTTGTTGGACAGGCAGGGCTAGTTTGGGAACAACAGCTGGATTTCATCTGTGTACTCTGGCTCAAACAAATGCTGCGTAACCCTATAAACACCTGCACCTGAGCACTTTCTCACACTTCTGTAGCCTTATAATGTATGCTGGAATGCACACAGCCTACAGATACACAAAACACTCATGTGTACATTAGCATTAAATGTGGCAACGTTTCACAGGCTGATATTACAAACATACGGCCTGTTAGTATACTTTAAATGGTTTACCATGCAGATTTTTAACTTGTTCTTGACCTTTTTTTGATATCAAAAGTCAAATTCAGATGTGTGCTTATTTAGCCAACACAAAACTACAATAGCCTACTTATCTTGAGATATTCCACATCAATGAAAAGCAACTGTCAGTACTTGATTTCACTGGCTCATCTTGGAAGATGCACTGTTTGTTTTAACAAAGGTCGTGAGTCACTAAACAAATCTATAATCTATGTAGAGACTCCAAATTATTTGCCTTTTGAAATTCATCACATCTTCCAAAGCTTGGCTTTTCTAACAGCTTGAATCTTGAAAGTATCGGAGGACAGAGACACATAATATTTATCCTCTTGTCTTGTTGTTTATGAGGAATGATTCTTGAGCTTGGACCAGACCCTGTGAGAGCCAGGATGGTGACGCACTACCCCCCCCCCCACCACCCAGGATTCTGCTGGACATGTGCTGTGCTGGCATTGAGTCTTCCAGTAGAGATCCAGGAAAACGTTTTGTCCTTGGACACCGTTGCCACAGCAGCATCAGCAGGAAATACTTGAGCCTAAGAGTAAGGAGATGAGGGGCCAGGAGCTGTTTCATCATATGATGAGAGACCTCTGAACAGTTTTGTTTCCGCTCCATGTTAGTTTGCATCTTGGTTCCAAATGTAACCTCCCAACATCTGCCCTAATTCTTTCACGTCGGATTCCAAAGTATTCATCATATGTTCTGGTCCTGCAATAGATCTATTTCCTTACTCTTTTTTATTTTTATTTTAATCCATACCGACACAATAAGAGCTATTATCAGGTATGAGGAAAACTTGCATGTGTGTCCATCTGGAATACCGTGTTTTAAAAAGGGATTATAAGGTCTAAGGCTGCAGGAATTTTGCGCTAGTCAGGGACTGATAAGGTTGTCACAGTTAAATATTTACCTTCCCTTCAGGTCTTCTACGCACTGCAATAGAAACGTTTATAGTGCAATAAGTGCAAAAGGAAAATAAGACGTAAGGCACCTCTTCATCAGGAAACTGTTTTGACATTCCAGCCCACTCAGAAATTGTACAGGTCAGGAAACCTTCACTATGAGAAGAAGAAATTTAACAGCAGGCAGGGGGTGATGCCTTCTTGAATAAGAGGCTACTTCAAACATCTGACTCTTGCCGGGAGCCACCGATGGCAGCATTCTTTAAATAGCATGTCCAGCTAACTGCAAGCATGCTGCAAAGAACACCAATCAAGTGTATCCAGGCAAAACAATGCTGTCCCTAAGAGAAATTGTGATGCACAAGGAGGCATTTTTCAGAAATAGAAAGATGCCTAAAGATACAACACAGAAACAGGATTCACCTGGGATCCCAAATCACTAACCTTTGCTGGGGCTTGTAAATATGTGTGCCTCTCGAAAGCTGCTTCCACATGCAGTTAGGTTGCACAGGGAGTGAGGAGACCTTCCTTCAGCTGGAGGGGCTGCAGCAGTCTCTTTGTCGGCAGGCAGCCCCGCAGATGAAGTCCTGTAGTCCCCCCAACAGCATGGGCTACCTGGGGGTGTGTCGAATTAATCAACAAATGGCATATTGATAGAAAGAAACTGGTTGTAATAACACGACACAGACTGCTGAGGGCGACAAAGTCTAACCCTTATCAACGTGGGGAGCTGTTGTAGCTACACGTAGAAAAGCAACCTTCTGGCGTTATAAATTTAGACCTGTATGTGAAGCGAGCTTAGTCTGAACACATTGTCGGCTCATTTAACACACTGAAAGAAAACACATGCAGAACTGTAAAATAAAAGTGGCCTAAATTGCGTGGTCCACGTTGGGGCCACTCACGACTTTCGGTCCAGCCTCTCCTCTGCCTTTTGAATGTGAAACTAATGTAACCGCTAAAAACGTCACGGGGGTGCAGGAGAGGCTGGTTAAACCTTCGTCGTCTTCAGAGTGTTGATTTCGCAAAGGGAAAAGCAGAGTGTTCGTACATGGAGAAATGAGAACAGCGTACAGTAGGCTAACCAACTGTTACAAGAAAATCTCAACTCCTGAGCAAGGACAGTCACCTGAAGCACACCATAGACGTTACTCACCTTTGTGGTTTAAATGGCAGCCGCAAGGGGGCACAGTTCAAACTGTCAATTCGCCTGGATATGGTTAATTCTAGACAACAAAGTCGTCTTTATAATACAATTTATAACTATTCCTAAATATTAATTATGGTCATCCACAATTATTCACAGTTAACAGTTACTGCATTACTCCAGTAAACGGCGCCAAATTCTACACGTGCGTTTTATCTACAAGCGTACAGGCTACGCTGCTTTCACGGCACCTGGTAACTTTATAAATCCTGCATGGACTTCACATTAGAAGGGAAACACAACAAAACAACAACAACAACAACAATAATACTTGTATCCTGGGTTTGCAGTGTTTCAATTGATTTACATGTTGTTCTTTACATGCAGCCTTAACGCTCTCTACAATGTATATATAGCTAATGACAGATACTGCAATCATCAAATGAATTTAAGGATTTGCTGTAAGCCTTCATAATGCACAATAGAGCATCGAATAGGCTTTGATTATAATAGTATTCGATTTGGTTTTCTTTGGGAGTGACGAGGACGGACAGGATCAGGAATGAGTACATCAGAGGGACAGCTCATGTTAGATGTTTCGGAGATAAAGCCAGAGAGGCCAGATTGAGGTGGTTTGGACATGTTCAGAGGAGAGAAAGTGAATGTATTGGTAGAAGGATGCTGAGGTTGAAGCTGCCAGGCAGGAGGTCTAGAGGAAGACCAAAGAGGAGATTTATGGACGTAGTGAGAGAGGACATGAAGTTAACTGGTGTGAGTGAAGAGGATGCAGAGGACAGGGTTAGATGGAGGCACAAGATTCGCTGTGGCGACCCCTGAAAGGGAACAGCCCAAAGGAAAAGAAGAAGTATTCGATTTACTATTTAGATGTTCACTACACACCAATATATTACACATCAACATATCATGAATACGAAGTTATTTATGAGGCAATTAAGGTAGGTATACGGGTTCATTGTCAATGGTTTCACAAAACCACTCAAGTGGCAATAAAACAGCAGCGACAACAGCTATGTTGCATATCGGCTATTTCAGCGTTCATTTGAAGGATGATTTGGATAAGTCTGATAGCCCGTGAAGGCAGCATAAGAAATTGTACTTCTTCCGCGTTTACCTGCAGCCCTGAACCGTGGGCTCCGGGAGGTTCACTGAAGGGTGTGTGGTGCCGAATGGGCCAGGGCACACAATAAGCTGTTTATTTGTGCCGTTGAATGGGTTGTAGGTAGAAAGAGACGGGAAAGGGAAAGGGACGTGGGCTGAAAAGGCTGACAAAGTTTAACCGAAGGCAAGAAAAGGCCACCTAAAGTTTTGTTTTCGTCGTTAGTTGGCTGAAGCCGTCGCGTCCTCGTTCACAATGGGATGTTGTAGCAGCGCGGAGGTAAGTTCGCTGGAACGTGATCGAGTTATGGCTGCTTTAAAACTTGGAAACTGTCACACTGACTCGCAGAGGAGTTTGAGACCGCGTGTGTGACGACACACGTCACTTCTTCGGCGGCGGCGGCGGCTTGTTTTACAACAACAACAACAACAACAGTGATTTGTCTGCTGGTTTTTGGAGCAGGAGGGCAGCTGCTGCGCCGCGGCAAAACAGGATTTAGGATATCTGTGTCATCTTTATAATCATCTGTTATTTATGCCTTGGCAGAGCAAACGTGACTGGAAACCGCTGGAGGAGCGCAGCTGCACGGACGTCCCATGGCTCATCATATTCACATTGTTTTGTATTGGGATGGTGAGTCTTTAGCTGAATATGCTTATACACTGAGTTGCCATTTTATTAGGTGCACCTAGCTAGAGCTAATGCAGTTCAAAACACAGCTCTGCAAGAAGTCCTACATCCACCTCAGGAGGGTTACAATGTTCAATTTTCGTTTAAACTTTTTCTAGATAGGTGTCTATTCAGCTTCACTGATTTTGGAGACTGTAGTTTGTGTAGCTGATGTATTGCGTTGTATTAGAGGTATTTCTAATAATTTGTCCACCCCATTTTTATAAATGAATATAGGTAACATTGTATTGCAATACAGTTCAACAGCAACACCAACTACAGACTCCAAACTGATCATAAAATTGAATCAACACTTCACTAAAACAGTTTCAACAAAAAAAGCATATAGTTCAGTGAGATCAATGACTAAATGTAACAAAAACTGAGCTTTATAACCTTTATAAAGCTAGATTTAAATGCAGGACTGTTGCATTAGACTGCATCACTTTCAGTTAGTTGTACCTAATAAACTGGCAATTATTTGTATTTATGCGTGTCTGTCTATTACATGATTACATGCGATGCTGACCAACTGATGAATGCTTAGAAATATAGTTCAGTGAGATCAGTGAAGTCGCCCTTTTAATGCAAACAGTTGCAAACCTTTGCAAAACAGCACTGCAATACTTTCAGGTTTGGTTAAAAACATCATTCAGAGAAGTGCTCGTTCAACTTTATAGTCATTTTTAGAGGCTGTAGTTTGGATCACTGTTGAATTACATTGTTTTGTACCCGAGGGCTTTATAGTATTCAGTCCACCCTCACTGACATAAAGGTAGGTTTTCAGGAAGGTAGGTTTTATTGCAGGACTGTTGGATTACACTGCATCCGTTTTAGTTACTGTAGGTTTACCATAGAACTGGAACCAAAGTGCAGGTTACAAACATCTGTTTTTGATTTTGACAAATTAAAAATCATGTTTTCACTCTAGTTTTTGTAAGAATAACCGACTAAAGATGAGTTGATGCTGCCCTCTGACTGTTAACGTATTAAGTATTTGTATTTCATGTTACCTCGCAGATGGTTAACGTGATCTACTCTGATCTGTCACCTCCAGGCGTGCATTTGTGGCTTCCCCATCGCCACAGGAGCGGCCTCCAGGCTTATCTCAGGATATGACAGTTATGGCAACACTTGTGGTCAGAATAACACCAAGATCGAAGGAGTACCCCTCAGTGGCCGCGACATGAAAGAAAACAAGTTAGTCTGATTTCCAAATGACTTAACATGTTACATAGGGTTTATTTACATCAAACTTATCTTTTCATTTTATTAAATGAGTTGCATCCAATCTCTGCTGTCCCTTGTGTATTTTAATTTGCTCTGTTTTCCTGATTAGATCGCCTACAGTGACAGAACATTTAGTAATAGTTTCAGAACGTCAAAGTAGGCATGTTGCCCTCTTTTGCCCTCCGCAGTTGAGTGTTGGTGGCACAAAAGAAGGCATTCAGAGTTACTTGTCTGCATGCAAAGATCGCATCATGGAATCCTAATGAAATTTGCCACATACAACCGGTGCTGCATTTGTAAACACTTCAGTTTACCTCGTGTTCTGGCTTGCATAGTTGATAATGTTCAGCTGTTCAGACCGTGACCTACTTACCTTACACATTCCATATAGCAGCATAATGGCTCACTCTTACACTAACGTCGTAGAAGAACAGAAGACGAATCAGACAAGGGGTCTGTCTGACTCGTGTCCTTAACGTGTTAACGAAACTGTTCAGTGTTTTCTCTGTCCAGGACAGTCCGATGTTTGGCCTGTTCGAGCAACTTCATTTGCATAAACTGAAGAGAATAAGATGTCATCAGTCTGAAGGTTAATGTAGATTAATATCGCCGAGACAGCGCTACACTGACTCATGGTCGCACTGTGTTCTGCTGCTTAGATTCTTCACATATCTTCATGAATAGCATAGTTTAAAAGCGTATCTCGCTTTTTATAATTTCTCACAAAGAAAGTCTAGGTTAGTCTAGGACAGAATTCTCCCCGTGTCATAATTTATGTAAGAAGTCGTTGATTATATTCCTCCTTTTGGGCAGTAGCTTTCCATCAGCATGCAGCCTGTAGGCCCAGTTTTCCTGAAACAATGGGTCATGCGTTATTGATGGGCTGATTGCCCATGGAGGCTTTGAATAAAAGGCGTTTCTGCTACAAAGAAGGATCTGTGCAACAGAGTAGCAAATGTCACAATCTTTCACTTTCTGCTCAGACAGAACAGTCCCAACTGGCATAGTAATAACCCAATATACTGATAGTTCGTTCACGGGAAGTGTTTCTTATTTTGGAAGGACTGGGTGGCAGCACTTTACATTGAACAATGCATTAATCTGAAATTCCACTTTTTCTTCCTGCCAGGTATGTTTTCTTTCTAGACCCTTGCAACCTTGACTTAATTAACAGGAAGATCAAGTCCATTGCCCTGTGTGTCTCCAAATGTCCTTCTACTGAACTGAAGACACACAGCGATTTAAAGCAGTTTGCTCTGAATAATGGTGAGGAAACTGCACAAGCCAAAATGTTTTAGAGAAAAGGTGCATCTCTCTGTTTAACTGAGAGTTTCAGTTTACTAATATTTACATGTATTTATGACAAATATTGGACATAAATGTGATATACATTGAATATCAGTATAAATGCTTGCAGACTTGTTCTTGGTTTTTGTTAAGGTTTTAAATATTTCAATAAAGCTGAACATGTAATCTAATTTTTGGTTTTCTTGCTGATAGGATCTCATCTCTGCTCCTATGATATTTCTCCTACAAGATACACAAGCCATTCAGACAGATCCACTAAATGTCCCAAACTCCCCGTTCCACCAAGGTATTCAAGCATGTTCTTTAGGTTCTCATTAGATATCAACTCATAAACAAGAAAGTTACTTATCACTGGACAAGACTACATTCTTAGCGGCACCGGTTTTCCCCTGTTTTTAATGCCATTATTGTTATTGTTTGAAAAAGCGCTGGTTTAGTGAAGCTGATGTGGATTCAATATGTTTATAGGGGCAACTGGTATCTTTTTAGCATTGCTGTATTTTCCTAAAATTATTTTTGGAATAATTTAACTTTTTGAAAAAAGCTAACAGTGGAGGCAGGACAGAGGGGTAGGGAGATGGGGAGAGGGATAAAGTCACAGGTCCAGTGAGTTCAGACCCACATCATGCGTACAGGAAATCTAACGTTCAGTCATCATTTATTTATCTATTGGTTTCAGTGGTTAATTCCAAAACAACATTTCATACAAATATGCACTGTACATACTTAACATACTTATATACATTCCAGGACCAAAAAGGACCACATTAATGACATAGATATTCACAGTGTCCGTAGTCCTCTTCTTCAAGGACTTACAGCTACAGTTAGGAGCAGTATTAATTAACAGTAAATTAACCTATGTTCTTCGTCTTTTTCATGTTTGTAGTAAGTCTGTCCCGCTGTTGCACCGCTGTATTCCTGTGGATATCGGCTGCTATGCTGAATTCGCCCAGGCATTCATCACGTTCGTCAGTGACAACACTGTGCTGCGCCGGGTCATCGCAGGGGTGATGGCCAGCAAGGAGATTATCATGGGTCTTTGTGTGCTGGCTCTAGGTATAACACATGGTTACATCTGGCTTATAATATGCAAGTGGATATTTTAGGTGAATAATGAATTGTTTTGTTATTTTTAATTCAATGGCATATTCCTTGTATGTTTTGTTTTTTTTATTTCCTGCTGCTGTCACTGCACAAGGGTAATCACTCGTGAGGATTCAGTCGGAAGGCAACTTTCGGAAGGGAAGCTATTTTTGTCATTAAAATAACAGGAAATGTCTGAGTGGTTACAGCCATTGTAACCACTGAAGTTTAGCCCACAGGCATTAATTTAAGGTCCTCCCATTGGGACGACAAAAAATGAAAGAACTTTTTTAGACATCTTTTTATATCAGTTTTTTGTTCTGTCTGGTTTGGTTGTATTGATTGTTAAGGCTTCATGATTCTCAGCAGGACAGGGTTTCCCTACATGGGACATCTGGGCTTTTCTCATTCACTGCTCTTTAAATGAAATGCAAACCCATGGCTTAATTATTTAGCATAGATCAGTGTTTTATTTATGTGTAAATTAAAGCAATGTTTGATCAACGAATGAACAGAAAACCATAAAATCACCACTTTTCTGCAACTGAATGTAACTTTTTCGACGTTAGCAGTGTTTGATTTGCTCACATGATGTACTGTGTTTTTTTTTCTTAGTACTGTCCCTGATCATGATGGTTGTCATTCGTTACATCTCCAAAGTACTGGTGTGGATTACAACAGTTCTGGTAATCATTGGCTCTATAGGTAAATTTCAAAAAAGCAACATTATTAGTATTTATTCTTGCTCTCTCGATTACATTATACCGATAAAAGACTACAGTACGTGATCTTTTCTGCTCTGATCGTTTGCAGGTGGGACAGGCGTCCTCTGGTGGCTCTATGTGGAACACAGGACTGCCCTTATGAATGACGCCGTATCTGTATTTGGGAAAGAAGTGGCCGCAGACAATGTTAAGGCCCTGCTTGTGTATGCAATTGGTGCTACAATTTTCACGGTACGTCTGAGTGCACAGGTACTGTATGTGTGCATGCCTTTGGTGATCGAGCATCCTGTATCACGAGAGAGTAATACGTGTTTTTCATGGTTTCACGTAGGACAGTTAAAAGTATGTCTTTTTCCTGATATGACAGGAAAGGTCTTTGAAAGGTTCAAATTTAATTCCAACCCTCCAGGTAGTTCTCCTGATAGTGATGTTCGTCATGAGGAAGCGTGTGGCTCTCACCATCTCCCTCTTCCATGTGGCTGGTAAAGTGTTCATCCACCTTCCTCTGCTGGTCCTGCAGCCATTCTGGACCTTCCTCTGCCTCATGCTCTTCTGGGTCTACTGGATCGCTGTGCTTCTCTCTCTCGGGACTTCAGGTGAGGACAAAGGCCAGTGGGGAGCTCCAGCACTGGTAGTTCATTTATGTGGATGTTATGCTATATTGGTGTATACATGGTTCAGTATAGTATTTATTGTAATTGCAGTTTTGCTTGTTTCTAGCATCAGGAGCGTTAGTGGTACCATTTCCAAACAAGTAGAATATTAAGTTTTTTACTCGTGACATTTTGTCTTGGTTTCGGGGGAATGACTAAACTCCCACATTTGGAATCTTGTGCCAGTCTCGTGATGTGGGAGGATGGAGTCAAAGAACAACTTCTGTCTTCATCTCCCACTTCTCTTTTCTGCAGTTGATTTTTGAATTCCAGCAAAGTAGTATTTAAAACAAAAGGCCACCACAAGTGAAGTCAAGACATCACGTTTTCATGCTTTATGTTTACTATTTTTGGGTGTATTGGGGTAAGTATGGAAATGTAGAGAATCATTGAAATGTAGTTGCTCACAATGAACTCTGAGTACTCTGAATCTCATCATAATGCATTTGTATTGAACAATACCATATAGTGAAGCTCTCCTAACGCATTTCTTTTGGTTAAATTAAATTCTTGACTTGTTTGACCGTCTTCCCTTCAGAAGTGTGAAAAATATTGTGTAGCCGTGCAAAGAGAAGATTTTTCACAATGTAGTTATGAAATAATGCCACGGAGTACAAGTAATGAATTTATAAAATAAGGTACATGTTGATGTGCATCTCAGACAGCTGGTCCCCAGTTAATTTAGGACTTCACTCCAAAACCAAATGGTAGAGGTGTTAGAGAGTAGTTTTCCATGAAGAACAGTGGTGACCAGGTAGTCAGTCAGCTAAGTTGCTTTATGCAGTCGCACGTTAATTAGAAGTAAAGGTCAGCCAATTTATTGCACTTGTTTCCAGGTAGGTTGCTCAAAAATATCAAGGAAATGTAGAGGGAGGCTACAGTAGATGCGTGCATGTAAAATGACACTGACGGAACTGTAAAACACTGACCCAAACCCACAGTTGTATTCCTTCACAGGGACACCAATAAAGAACAACTCCACAGGTGTGGTTGAATATCAAATGCAAGGGCCTCTTCAGTACTTGGTGTGGTATCACGTTGTGGGTCTCATCTGGATCAGTGAGTTCATTCTTGCCTTCCAGCAGATGACCATCGCTGGAGCCGTGGTCACCTACTACTTCACAAGGTAGGAAAGAAGTAACAGAAAAGAATCTGTATTTTATCACATGGAAGGCTTAATGTCGTCTTTGCTGTCATGTGTATTTGATGAATCAGCTTTAAGGCTGTGTCATTTCAATTGTGTCTTCTCCCTGTATCTTAAGGAATAAGTCCCAGATGCCGGCAACTCCCATCCTCTCCTCCATGGCACGTACCATCCGCTACCATCTGGGAACTCTGGCCAAAGGCTCCTTCATCATCACGCTTGTTAAGATCCCTCGTCTCATCCTAACATATATCCACAGCCAGCTCAAAGGAAAGGTGAGCTGTGAAATTATGAAAGGTGTATTTAAAAATGCTACAAACTCAAAAACTCCATTATGGCCTCATGTTGAGCTTGCAAGTGGCCATTCTTAGTACTTTTAATACAAACATTTTAATGAAGTTTTTTAACCAGTGAATTTCTTCGTTTTCTATAGGAAAACGCCTGCGCTCGCTGCATGCTGAAAGCTTGTGTCTGCTGTTTGTGGTGTCTTGAGAAGTGTCTCGCATACTTAAATCAAGTAAGTAAATTCAGGTTGGTGAAGGAAGAAAATCTAGTGTAGTGGAGACAAGATCCTAAGTATTTACAGTGTACATGTACGTATCGCATTCTTTCAGAATGCTTACACTGCCACAGCCATCAACAGCACCAATTTCTGCACCTCTGCCCGTGACGCTTTCCTTATCCTGGTGGAGAATGCGCTCCGAGTGGCTGCCATCAACACTGTGGGCGACTTTGTCCTCTTCTTGGGAAAGGTACCACTCAAACAAATTTGGAGGGTTTTTTTGTGAGATACTAACTACTACTAACTAGTCTTGTATCTACACTCTCAGGTGCTTGTGGTCTCCTGCACAGCTTTTGCCGGCGTCCTGGCTCTGAACTACCAGCGGGACTACACCGTGTGGGTCCTGCCTCTCCTCATTGTCTGTCTGTTTGCCTTCCTGGTGGCTCACTGCTTCCTTTCTGTGTTTGAGAATGTGGTCGACGTTCTCTTCCTCTGCTTCGCTGTGGACTCAAAGTATAATGATGGCAGCCCTGGACGCGAGTACTACATGGACAAGGCCTTAATGGTGAGAGGATAGTGTGTATACAGGGGATACGTTTACATTTAGTCATTTAGCAGATGCTTTTATCCAAAGCTACTTACATATGAGGAAGACAATGGAAGCAATTATAACAACACAAGGTAACCAAAAATGAATGCACCAAAAACTAGTCTGTTAAAGCCCAGTACAGTATACAAAGCTACGGATAGGAAGTTATTTATTTTTTATTTTTTATTTTTTTAAGAAAAGAGCTAGAAAGGAAGTAGAAGTTAGTGATTGTCAGTTAGGTGTTGACGGAAGAGGTGCATTTTCAGGTGCTTTTTGAAGGTGGCTGAAGACTCTGCTGATCTTGTAGGAGCAGGCAGATCATTCCACCAATGTGGAACGGATCCAGAGAAGGTGCGCAGGAGTGATTATTTTCCTTTTTGGCATGGTACCACCAGACGTTGTTCGTTTGCAGAGTGCAGGTATCTGGCAGGAACATAGGTCTGTATTAGCGAGCTAAGATATGATGGTGCAGAACCAGTGGTGGTCTTGATGGCCAGGAGCAGCGCTTTGAGCTTGATGCGGGCGACAACAGGGAGCCAGTGTAACCTAATGAAGAGAGGGGTTACGTGCGCTCTCTTCGGTTCATTGAAGACCACTCTTGCTGCCGCATTCTGGATCATCTGCAGAGGTTTGGTTGTGCGAGCAGGGAGTCCAGCCAGCAGCGCGTTGCAATAGTCCAGTTTGGACAAGAGCCTGGACTAGGATTTGTGTAGACTGCTCAGATAGGAAAGGTCTGATTCGCCTGATGTTGTAGAGGATGAACCTACAGGACCAGGTGGTGCTGGCGACATGACTTTTGAAGTTTAACAAAGGCTAACAACTGATGTAACAAACCATTATGGCTTCAAAAGGACGTTTATTCTGCCCCAGTGATTGGAGTTTTAGAAGCATTTTTTGGCCCTCATGCAAGAACCATTCATACGAACAGATTAATTAACTGGTACGTACAAGTGATTTTGTGGCACTCGCCACTTTTCTAATTCTCAGAATATTCTATTTGGTACGAGTGAGACACCATTGCTCCAGAGTTGCCGCACAAGTCATGTACAGACAGCCTATCTTTCTTCACAGGACAAAACACACTTGTTTGGCTTTACAATCATAATGCCTTAATCTGAAAGAATTTGGAGTTTCAATATGATACTAAAATTTACTAAAAATAAACAATTATTTTTTGGTTTATTTTCCCTGTTCACAAAATCATCAGTATGGCTTGCCAATTTTTCTGAGAGGTTTTTATTTAGTTTTATGATTTTTGTTGGCATATTTTGGCACAGCAACTTTTACATTTTAGTCATTGTTATTGGTAAAATCCTCTCCTACAGCGGCCTCAGGGTCTTTATGCAGGTCGCTGTGCAGTATCGCAGTACCCTCTTTTACACCCACCAGTGTAACATCACCTACTGTAGCCTATAATATTATCTCGTCTAATATCTCTGTGATTGTCACATCCCTTTGACCACCTCTAATATTAGTCACTGACTGACCGCTTTGCTTTAGAAAGACATTTTGTGGCATCTAACTTCATGTCAAACCATTCACTCTTTATGTCTGTCAAAGTACAACTCTGCTCGATTACACATCATTGGCAGTTGTACTATTCATATTTTCCCATTTTTTTCTGGTCTCCTAATACCACTACTGAATTTGTCTGCTTATTTCCTATGTCTTTTATTTTTATAAATGAAACTTGCCCTTAAATGGAGCGGAACAGGTAACCATATTGCATTTTCAGGTGATTCAACTATACTAATAATCTCACGAACCTACACTTCCGTTAGTTATGGATTTATTTTGACCCGGTGGTTTGTTTGAGGTTGGCATTTTATTTTACTCTGTTGTGCAAGTGCCTTCATTTTCAACAGCTTGAATTTATTTATGAATATTTGGCAACTTGTAGAAAAACAGGGTGGTATTTTTTATTTCTTGGACATTTATGACCTTTTTTTTTTTTTTTTACCATACCCCTTTTATTCTTAACAATGTACAAGAACCATATTCTTTTAAATAAAAGCTATAACGCCATCTTTCCCTTTCCCAGGAATTTGTTGAGAACAGTAAAAAAATGGGTTGGTATAAGCCAGATGATGGAGATGGACGGGAGATGAAGTCTATGGTGAGTTGGTAACTCTTTGTAGTCTTCTTACCAGTATGCTGTATGTAAGCCTTTTCAGTCCAGCTGGAAAGCAAACACAGAACATTCTTGTGTAATCCTGCAAAAGAAAACCTAGTAAACTGGGTTCATATCCGTTACCTTGTTCAGAGCAAGTAAATAAGCTAACCACTACTTTGTGTGTGATTCTGATACTATGCGTTTTGTGGTTGTGAATGATTTATGTATTTCTTGCAGGCGCGTGGAGGAACGTTTGCTTGACAAAGTGCCAGAAAGACTGCAAAAGCCACAAAAAAATACACTAAAGCTTCACTCACAGTTTACCAGCATTTCACTCCAGGGACATCAATTCTGTAACAACGCACTTCCTACAGAAGCTACACATAGTTTCAGCAAAAGATGCATTGGGTTTTATTTTTTAATTTCGAGGAGGAGGGACTACAAATATAAAGTTTGACATTAATAGCTGTAATATGACAAAAGCTCATTCAGGTTTGTGTTTTGTTATTAATAAGATACGTTTGCTAGTTGTGTTTTTCCTATATAACTTAAGTTTTGTCTTTTATCACATTTTAAATCATAAGAACGATTTAACATGTTTTGTTTTCCTTGTTACATAATTATTGTTATGTGTGTTAGTGTGGTGTACATTTTGAAAAGGATAGCTAACTACATTTTGTCAAAGGCTGTTCAAGTTGTTTTATTACTTCTCAAATTTTATACTTAAATAAATTAAAACACTGTTTTATTGTTTGATCTTTTGTCCACATCTATAAGGAAAATAATCGATCAAACATAATCATGTCACATAGAGTTTGCACCTATTGTCAGTATGCTACAGAGCATTAAGGCTTGGCAATTATGTTGTACCCACTTCTGGTCAGCAGGTGGCAGCAAATGAATTGAAACGTATAAACGTTCAGATTTCCATTTAAATGATACAATTGCTTTAACAGGAGGTGGAAATACAACGTATACTAATAAATAGAAAAATGGAACACTAATTCGATATTTTTGAGTTTAGGATATTATAGAAACCTATGTTGAGGAAATCACTGTTGAGTCCTTGTTTCTAAATCTAAGGGTCCACTGACATAAAATAAAAAAGGTGATGTGCAGGATACATAGAAAAAGCTTTAAATTAATGTAAAGAAACCTATGGACACATTGTTAACAGATTAACTAGGTTAGATTTCTTTGTGTCAAAGAAGTATTACCTTTTAGATTATACTTTGCTCTAAATGTTCATCTGTGGAGTCCAACTTTAACCACCTGGGGGCATCAAATCACGTAAAATGAATGATATTTCCATTGTGTATCCACTGTCATGCCCTTCAAAAATATTGAGAATGAAATTACATTTTACCAGGACCAGCAAGTTTAGAAAATAAATGATTTTGCCATATTGATTTCTCAACCAAATATCTTTATATACTGTATATACCCTGCTGTGTTGGCAATACCTGTATTTTCTCTAAAACATTATTTTTCTCCACATATTTTAAATATATGCTATCCCCATGTACGAAGTCAGTTAGGCATTTTTTTGTACATGTTAAAAAAAAATATAGAAAATAAATATAGAATGTAGTGTTTTCCTTCAAAATGTGAAAATTAAAAGTAAAATATTGAAGTTTACTATACCTTGTACATTAGAAATGTTTATAATAACCATGGAAGTAGACTGACCTGCCATAAATCTAGTTCCCCATGAGTGTATCCACAATCTACTGATGTGTAGATTACTGCCTCATCCCCTCCAGTTTCTCTCCAATCCGGCATTGACCACACAAGATTTAAGCCACTAAGCAGTTAGAGGTTATTGATGGGAAAGCTTTCTCTGCACTCTGCTGTCCGCCTCCATAAAAAAAGCAGGAATCCAGAGGAAAACAAGCTCGATTGCTGGTAGTGAGTCACCAAAGTGATTTCTGTAGTACTTACAGAACACTAACCATTCCTGGAAGCCTTTTGTCATTGGATAGAGAGGAAACAGGAAAACCCATTCTGCTGGAGGCCGCCTCAGCGGGAAGCAGAAAGATTTGAGCCTGAAAGGAAGTGTTTTTGTTTTTTTTTAAATGTTGTAATTTTTTCCTTGAATAATTCTGATTATGTCAGTTATTATAGTGAACAAAGCAGGTAGACATCTGTGAGTTAATGGCTGGGGTTTATTGATCCAAATGAATCAAATCAAAACCTTTTTTACCTCTTTTACATATACTTCAAAATAAGACTACAGAGATCAGATTTCTTTAAATGATGTGATTATTTGCAGCAGACTGTAAAATCTGCAGGCATATTCACTGTGGTTTCTAGAATATACATTTTGAATGAATAGCACATGTAGTCGTTCAGCCATGTTTGATATTTTAAAAACCTCTAGCTCCACATATTCCCGAAGTGCATGTGCATTTTATTTATTGACTTTGCAGGATAGGTTCTGCATATAGTGTTCTCAGCACAGGCCATGTATAAAATAATAATTGCTTTTTGACAAACGCGCTAAAGCTCTGATTCAAATAGTAAATAGCTTACAACCATTCAACCTGTTCTGTCCCACTCCTGTATGGATGTCTGTTGTTTGCGCTGACTCAGGCACAGTAACATGAGCCTGCTGTGCGTGTGCGTGTGCGTGCCAGAGTGTATTGACCAACAGTGACTTAACCATTTAAGTGAGCCATACTGCCTCCTCAGCAGCTTGCCCTGGAAGCTCAACTCAGGCCCTCTCAATGCTGCTTACGTTTAGTACACAAAAAAGACTTCAACAATGAGAACAGCTCCCAATGCTGCTGTAGACATACAAACAGAGCGTAAAGCTGTTAAAAAACAAACAAATAGAAAGTAGTGACTGTGATCATAATAAGAGAAAAAGAACACACCCACACATATAGGTCATGTTTAATTCAGTATTTAGTTTCTGAAGCCACAGATGCAGAACAGACAACACCTACCTAGTGTATTTTATAGTAGGGCTCGGTGATAAGGTGGAAATGTGGTATTGATTGTATGGTATTAATACACATTTGTTGTTTGTACAATACTAATATAGGTTCTTTATGAATCATGTCAAATGCATATGAAAGCATCATATAAAGTATTCAAACAGAAGCTGAGGTTCAAAGATAGTTCATGACCTTGGAGTGGAGACAACAATCTCACCACAAGGTCTCCGTTCAGTAGCTGACGAGAAAGAAGTCCTTAAAGTGCTCAAAAAATGGAAATTTGAACATCTGCATTTCAGCGACAACTGTGCAAACGCCTTCTGCTGATGAAGATCATGTGATATGATCGAAAAGCTCAAAACTCACTACTAAATGGACCTTGACATTAGCATTGTCCCACATTAAATTGAGCTGGTTCTGCTTCTGCTATATACATTAAAATTTATGTCTATCACTATATTGTGTCTAATAACTTAGCAGATGATACACCAGACACCTCATGCAGCAACAATACCTCATCATGCACCAGAGTGTGAAAGTGATAAAAGAACCTGCGTCATAGAGTTCTGTTTATCCAAGAAACCTGGTTTCCGAACATCATAAGTGCTTCCTGCAATTTGAGGCATTTCCCATCACCGCTCAGTCGTACTGACTCCCCATGCTGGCAGATTACTTTTTATTGTCGGACTGTCTCCAACAACAGGCTTCATTGTGTGGACATTAGCCATAGGAAAAGTGTGTGAAAATGAACTTTTGATATTTACTCAGTGACTTCCCTATCTGGAGCTTCCTACGGATCGTGTTGCCAGCACACGCACACACACAACCTGGTACTTCTATACATTGTGAGGACTCTCATTGACATAATGCATTCCCCAGCCCCTTACCCTAACCTTAACCCATCACAACTAAATGCCTAAACCTAACCCTTACCCTAACTCTAACCTTAACCTAGTTTTAACATTTACCCTAAAACCAAGTCTTAACCCTCAAACACCCCCTTGAAGGTCTTTTGAAAAGTGACGACCAGCCAAAATGTCCTCACTTTGCAAAAATGTCCTCACTCGCAAGGTCTATAATGCAAATTGGTCCTCACAAAGATATCTGTACAAGTGCACGCACACACACACACACACACACACACACACACACAAAGATTTACACATTGTGTGAGTTCCTGCAGCCTGCTTACACTAGACTGTGTAAAAACAAAACTGTAGTTCTCTCTGCAACAAAAGGGAAACAACCCTTTCCAGGTCAATGAATGTGCCTTTTTCCTGTACTACTTCATTTGGTGTATGTGTTTTTCTCTACACGTGTTTGCGTGTACTTGTATGTGCTGTGTGTATGCATGCATGTGTGGTTTGAGTGTGACAGCGGCTCATAAAATATTCACCTGTTCTTCTCCTACATAATGCAGTAATGTTCTTGCACACAGAACTCATTGCCTACAAACAAGCAGTTTCTCACTCCTGACCAACGTCAGCTTTCTCTCCTTTTAAATAAGCTTTAAGTGATGCATAAATACGTTCAACTTCCACTTATGGCAGATGTAGTGTCATTTCAGCAACAGCTGTGTACACCTTAAAATGAGGGGAAATTATAGAATTGTTTTCACACTTCCCACATACATATAATTAAACAACCTTCATTTTTATAACACAAACCCCCAGCGACTTATCTGTCTTTTCCGAAATATAAGCACATAAGTAGAGAACTGAAACAGTAAACATGGAACAGAAACTGGGTCACATGGTAACAAGAGTTTGCATTCATGTCTGTCCTCCAAGTAACACTTGGAGTAACACTCACGACTACGCAGTCAAGCAAACATTGGTCAATATAGCTTTTATTTCAGCAAATCATACATACACTGTAAAAAATGCATCTGTATCATAACCTTTAAACACTATCAGAGCTGTGATGACAGTGTGTGATTGGTTGAGAGTGGCTACAGTGTCTGAGGTCATCAAAATGATTTGCATGTCATCACACTCATGAAACAGCACACTTTAAGACTGAAATAAGACAGTTCTTAAAGTGAATTGAAATTCCAAGTTAAAAGGAATGAGGGGAGCAAAAAAAAAAAGAACTATTGGACGGTTAGATGGCACTTTTCAGGTCTTAACATGGAATTTCAACAGATGTTTGATTCAAAATGAAGCCTGACGGCAGATTAATAATTGAAAATTAACATAAGCGCTCGGCAAATCCCAGGTCTGCATAAACAGTCACAGGACGTATCAAGAATACACAAATCTGGGATCCGTTTCTGTTTTCGACCCTGACAGATATACACTATAAGTAGTTAGAGTAGATCAGGTTACAAATCAAGCTTCCGAAACAAAGTAAAAGCAAAATAATATAAGATGATTTTGTTTTTACATATAAAGCTGTCTAAACCAAGGCTTCCTCTAGCCAGTGTACTAATATATAAACCATTTTCAAATCCAGCAGAATCTAAGTGTTTTTATGCCTTAACTGCTAAGTATATCTGTGCTTCTCTACATTCTAGCTATCCTATGTAACAAATCAAAATATCTGAAATATGGCCTATGTAACACCCATCATAAGAGAGACCCAAAACACAAGCCATACCAAAACCCAAATAGTATCCGAGCTTGACAGTAAAGCCACTCTTATGCAGTGTAACGCCGAGCTTTAGTCAGTCACTCAAGCATCCTTCTCACACTATTACCACCATCTGTCCTCACCAGTAAAAGGTAAACCTTACCCTTTATCCCCTGCTAGACATTTTCAACAGGTCTACATGGCTCTATGGATTTATTACTAGGCAAGAGGTTTATTTTGTTACACTGTGCGCTCAAATCACGTTAAGTCCAAGACTCATATCTGGAAAAATTTAAAACATCAACTCCACGTTTTCTTCTGAGCTGTGACGAGGTTCTCTTTGAGCTCACTGACGTATTAAAGGTAAGTAAACATTTTTATCATACAGACTTGTGGCTCAAGAAGTTCGGAACTATGCAGTGCAGTTGCATCTGTACACACTTGAGGGAATTTTTCACCCTCAAGCGCCGTTATATATATTTTGAGTTCCACAAAGGTTTAGCCTCTGGTTCTACAGACTGAAACAACATCACGCAGTATTAGACATGCTACGACAAATCTGTTTCATCTTCTGTATTCATCCAACAATGGATTAGAAAAATAGATAATAATAATATTTTCCCCCTAACACCACCGGCCAAGCAGTAATTTGTCTTTCCTTGTTGCTGAGCCTTTGAGATGATTTGACTTGATTTGTGTCTCCGTGAAAACAGCTAGCATGTCGGTTCTGATTGTTATCCAACTCGCACTGTTTTTTTTAGTTTTTTTTTTGCCTTAATTCTCCTAATGAAGCATGTCTAACTCTTATCTTGTTTTTCCACACAGTTACAGTCACAGTTACAAAATCAAGATCAAAAGAAACCTAAAGAGTGCAATATTCTCTTATCTACATCATCAACATCCCACCTATACACAGGAACATTTGAGTAGAAGTTGGGGATGGGGGAGGAAGAGGATGAAGGAATGAAGAAGGGAGAAATCTCTTTAACATTGCGCCTCAGGCATCAACACACTCAGGCATCAGAGTGCTGCACAAGGACAGGACACACTAGAAGACATGGACTGTCCAATGAAGGGAGAGGTCTTTGCACATGTGACCAAATCCAAAACACTGGATTGGTTTTCGATTAGTCCTTGTCACGTTCTCTGGTTGGCTGACACACAAGTGAACAAGTGCCATTAAACCAATCATATTTTATACTTAGAGAGGAAGAGAAATCATAAACGTTTGCCAGGAATATTGTTTTTTTTTTTTTTAACTAATGAACAAACAATACACAGAGAGTAGTCCGTAGGCTGTTAGTACGATTAAGTATCTGCCTGGGGAGTCACCTAGAAACGTGCAGTTTGACCAAACAAACAGTTTTCTCTTTTTTCTTTTTTTTGTTTTCTTTTTCAAAATTACGACAGATATTCGTCGGTGTCGTCATCGTCATCTTCATCGTCCTCATCGTCCATCCCAGCCTGGTCGTCGAGCACAAAGGAATCTTCGTCATCGTCAGTGAACAGCGAGTCTCCGCTGCCGAGGTCTCCGGAGGACTCCAAAATCACGCCTAGAAACAGAGAATAAGCCAAATCTTACAATTTAAGGAATAGTTTGGGGAAATAGTTAAGTCAGTCGTTATATGAGTAGACTGACCCCACTTTAAAGTCTGTACCGCCAGCAGCAGGTTAGCTTAGTTTAGCATAAAGTAACCTAGTCTGGCAATCTCACAGTAAGGACAAGGTCACAGGAAGCTACTGCGCCCGGGCCAAGAAATAGCACATAGCCCCTGTTAAACCACAACTTGTCATTTTTCCACAATCAAGATACGTATCAATTAGTGAGCTTTAGAGGTGTTGGTAAGCTTACTGTTTCTTCATGCTAAGCTAACCTAACTGGCTCCTGGTGGTAGCTTCAAATATGACAGATTGGTATCAATCTTGTCATCTAACTCCTGGCAAGCGAGCAAATAAGCCCAAACTTTCCTACAATGTCAATCTATTCCTGTAACAGTTTTATGATACAGATCATCACACAGCCCCATGAAGGTCACATGTGGTGACAGATTTCATGCAACATAAATAAGAAAATTGTGTGTCTTGACACTGATATCTATGAATTATTTCCTCTGTGATGCCTAAATGCAAATCACGCAGTATCTATAAGTTTTCTCACACAAACACAGAAACATGACACTCTACTCTCGCCAGAGTTTTGCCTACCGCAGTTTGCAGGGCCATGGGTGCGTGAGCTGGCCACCTCGTTGCCATAGCGATCCACACACCAGCACTGGCCGCTGCTGCTGTGACACTGGTGGGACCTGTAATAACCGTCCTCATCACAGGATGGCAGATACTGACCTACACATACAAGCCAAAACACACAGCGACATACAATGAATTACGGTAACCAGCGTTTGTGTGTGTATTTTGTGCTTTTGGGTGTGTTTGAGTGTGTGTGTCTCACCGAGCAGTTTCTTCCCCGCTTGCTTTTTGTTGATACTGGACAGCTCTGCTTTACAAGGGGATTCTGAAAAGGAGAGACAAGGGACTCTGGTAACAAACTGCAGAAGTCTGCTTTTCTGGGAATGCATCTCTTTGTGTGAACTTTGCTTCCTTTGTGTACTTTTTGCTTTAGTCATGATGTTTGTTATCCTGCCGTCTTTGCTTTCACAAGTGCAGCTTCGGTGGTTCTGTAAATACTGTTTATTTATGTCCAGAAAAACTCATTTTGAATCTTGTTCTCATACAATGGCATTTGAATGCAATGTATTTTATTGTATTTTACAGAGTACAGCAATGTTTTCTGCACATGTCAAGGAAGAATATGCCATTCAGATTGAATGGAAGGTGTCTATTTTTTCTGTCTGTAGAAGTTAGTATAGAAATTAAAGGTAGAATGAGTAGAATTTTACTAAAAAACAATGTATAGACTCATACAAAAATAATCCCTCTCAATCATCACTTATCACCCACTAGAAGTGTGTGGCGTTGTCTGTATCTAATGTAACGTAATTAAGCCACATTTTTAAAACCACTTTATTTGGAGGTAAAACTGAAACGGGGTTGAGCACAACTACGATATAACTATAGTAGGTCAAAGTTAAACCAGAAAGTTAGTTTTGTAATGGATGTTTACAACAAACAGTTAAATAGTGGGTAATAATTCTTCTGTTTGCATTTGCATTGGCTAACTTGGGGTTTTGTTTGAAATCTGTATGTTGCATGTTTCTCTTTCTTATTATAGAAGTAAACTCTGAAAATAAGACCAAATTGTGTGAAATCAGAATTTCGCTTTCAATGTCTTAGATCGTAAGATAAAGAGAATGAAATTAATGACATCTGTGCTTTCATGTTTATCCAGGTGTGAACGCATTTGAAGTGTTTGTATTTGCATGTGAGCGCATGGAGATACCGTACCTGTGTACCTCTGGAAGCATGTGCACCACTCAGAGCTGGTTATAACTTTGTCGGCATGTGTGTCGCAGGATTTGAAGAACGCATCAGAGCACGGCTCATTCCTGTCCAGGTAGAGGCTCTTGATCTCTGATTGGTCCAGCTGGAGGTCAAAGTTTGTGTCCAGCCGGGAGAACATCCAGCCCAGAGGGTCCTTACAAATAGGCGACGTCCCGACCTCAAACTCTGTGGGGAAAAGGTTAAAAAAAAAAAGAGAGAGGGGTAGATGCAGCCGGGTATCTCAGTATAACAACAACTGCGATAATGCACAAAGAAATGTCGTGTGTTTTCTCGTTTCTCTACTTTGTTAATGACTCACTGTTCTTGTCTGGCTTCTGGATTTTGACTCTCTTGTGGCTGCTGTTCTCATGCAGTACTCTGAACCAGTCTCTCAGACGACTCACCACCTCCTTCAGGTCCGACTCACTGCACACTGAGGAACAATAACACTTATGATTAATGATGATAAAGTGATGTTTTATCATCTCCCTATTCCCTTATGGAGATGAGGAGTTAGAGTCAGCTATTGCACAGCTGCCCTGAAACTTGTAGGGATTCAGTGTCATGTTAAAGACACTTTAGCAGGACAGACGGGCTTTAGCTTGTCAGGAAGCGGCTTTAACATGGGCTTGGACACCATGGAAGCCTTTTTAATTAAGGAGAATTTATTGTTTCTCCTGCAAAGTATCCTAACTTGCAGTATGCAGTCATGTGTGCAGAACCGTGTACCTTTCTTCTCTGCAGAACTCCGTTCAGGCTGAGAGGGGCAAGGACACATGCCAGGACACTTCACGGCAATCTTCTTTCCTGTGATGCATGCCTGGTAGTCTAACTTACACTGAGCCAGAACAACAGAGACAGAGACAGAAGGGACGAGACAGAATAGGACGTAAAATCAGGATGTGTGTCTCATCAAGAGGAAATGTAACTCATGCATGCTCAGATCTCTCTATTATGAAGTGATTGTGTGTATGGTGGTACCTTGGTGGAGTAGGAGTGGCCGTCAGTTCCACAAACAGGAGAGGGGTGAACCACAGGGCACGGTGTGCACCTTGATCCCGGACTCTGGTATAAACTGGCATCTTTGAAACTAGAGAGAAGATTCAAAAGATTTACTTTACACACACACACACATCTGACTATGTGCATATGAAAACGATGTGCCATTTAACATTACTTTGTATTTGTTCATGTTCTTACATCAATTTCTGAAATGAAGCAAGGATTAGGATTTATGTGTGATTATTGTCTGATTTGCTTGCACTGTGTAGTGGTAATTGTGTTGTTGCTAAGAATGGGAAATGGGGTCAGTATGGCGCTACTGTCCTCTGTCCAGTCTGCAGTGTCCCAGACACACACACACATACAAAGCCCATTCATATCACTTGGCAGGAGTTTGTGTCCATTGTAAGGTGGTGCCAGTGCTGGCGGTAATTGGACTAAAAAGTAATGTCACACAACAGTCACAAGAGAGCCAGACAACCAGTAGACCAGCTGGAAAAATAGAAAAACAGCCACCCCTCTGGTGTTGTTGCTTATCATCATGCTGCATGACTGAAAAACAAAAACAAAAACCGGGGAGGAGAAAAGAGATGGGAAGTAATAAAGAGCTGTGATTTGCTCCTAATCCCCTGCCATTTCATGTTTCACTTCTGGCTTTGTCACGAAAACATCTGAATGCAGATTTGAGGGACCGCTTTGAAACTTACTCCTGTTTAAAAGAGCAAGTGTGTGCATGCGTGCGAGTCTTCTTACCTAACTCTCCTCTGGCTGACACAAGAGGCAGTCTTATAATCCTCGGCCACACACACCTTGTGGCGACTGCATTTGATCTTAAGGCAGGGATCTTTGGCTGGATCGAGGCCTGAACACACAAAACAGAGATATAGAATGGGATCTCTTTTAAGTTTGTATATGTGTGTGCAAACAAAACACAGCCTCTCTATCTAATGAGCTTCCTAGAAAGACTAAGCCCATGAGCCTAAACAGAGAGAAAATATTCCAAGGTTACATTTTCCTTTTGTTCTTTGAAATCCTATATCAATGATTCCTAGTTAACCATGTATTTCCTTTGATTCTTTACAGATTCAAGCTACTGTATGTGGATAGGTGTCAGAGATCTGTGTGCGTGTATGTGTGTGTGTGTGTGTGTGTGTGTGTGTGTGTTAATTCTAGCCACTGTCTCATCACTTACAGTTTACTGGCAATGTCTCGCTCATGCTGAACTCAAAGCCATAATACCATTAAGTATCCTTACTTCTAAAAACAGATGGAACTGGAACTAGAGGCTACTGAGTGTGTGCTCTTGCTGAGAACCTCAAACTGATCTGGTATCAGATCTCACAGTTGAGAGCCATATCTGGCTTTTAAGGTGAGAGCTGATTTTGGATCTGAATCTTACGCTGACGGTGTGATGTTTGTTGGTAAAGACAAGCAAGCTGTTTCTGACCACTCGTCAGCCTTCAGCGTGGCACCTAGGCGCTGGATTTAAGGCCCTCAGCTGATCTCAGAACAGTTTGTGAATGACCTCTGCTCTAAAGCACCCTACTGTAATCCCTGAGCAGCTTTGGCAGATTATCCTGCCTCCATCCTCCAACACACTAATGCTATTGTCTCCCTGACATGTCTGTGTGTGTGTGTGAGAGTGTGTTTGAGGATACAGTGATAAGTGAGAGTGAACGTGACCATGTCCTGGTGTGCCTGGATGTGCGTATGAGCTTATCACTGTCTGTAATTACAATGGGAAATGAGATGATCAAAGAATAGAAAATCGTCCTTGTTTTTTCTTTTTTTACAGTAGATGTAAGCTAGGCTACATAAATCAACTGGTTGGTGTAGTGAAAAGAATTGAGGATTGCTCGGAAACCACCCACTTATCACACACTTGATATACATACAGCAATAGGTAATATAAATGTTAAAATCTGTCTAATGAAAGGTTTCACAAAAAAGTACATGAGATGTCCACCATTCTCTCCTTACTGCTGCCAACTCTGGTTACACTATATCTACAGAGCCATAATGAGTCACAGGGCTGATGCCACAACATGTTTCCAGCAACAAAATGTTTATGAGGGTCTAAATTCCAGGGAGCAGACACAATTCAACTGAGAAATATAATAGTTTAAGGCGGGCAATCGCACGATCGCTATAGTTATAGTTATCTCCACCAAGGTTATGTTTTTGCTCCAAATTGTTTGTCCGTCTATTAGTTAGCAGGATATTTAAAAAAAAAACTACCAAACTAATTTCAATGACATTTGATGCAAAGTTAGGCCATGGACCAAGAACAAGTGATTTGTTTTTTAGAGATGAGAGCATGTGGCCATCTGTAAAACATTTGACTTTTTAGCTTATACCTCCTGAACCAACATTCTTCTGAGGTTCCTTGGATTGAGGTGAATCTATCACCATGGGCCCTTTTCTTGCTAAATAAATGTTAGTCATTTCATTTAGTCTTGTGGCACAGTGGGTGACCCTTAATAAAGGTTATTCATTTGATATGTCTTATTGTGTTCCTATAACTGGCCGCCAAATGTAGATGTCCTGCACTCATTATCTTTGATTAGCATATCACTGATGTGTGACATAATAAATTGAAGTGGCCATAACTCAATGGCATTAAGTGTGACTCACTTGTAATTTTGTACAGCTCACTCTTGTGCAAAGCCCTAATATTCCCACCTAATATATTCCTGATTAATTTTACGTAGGTATTCTCCAAAAATCACAATCAGCCATTCAGCATTGTTGTTCATCACTGTGTATATGTAATGATGCAGATAGACATCCCTACACAGATTGAAAACATTTTAGCTAAACACTTTCTATTAATAAAATACCAAGTTTAAAGATTTGTTCAGCTTTGGAAGAGGCATGAGTCCTCTTTGTCCTTTCTGGTGTTTTTTTTTGTTTTTTTTAAATCACAAAGCTAACGGTCCAACCACTCACAGCTCTCTTCACACTCTCACACCCACCTTGATCGAAGGGCTTGGATGGAGTCCACGTTCCAGGCTCCTGAAACAGGTTAAACCAATAAACAAAATCATAGAAATATTGTTCAAATGACATCTAGAGGAAATAATACATGACAGATACGAGACTATTAAGCGGTCATACAAACCTCCACTTCCTTTAGCAGAAAGCATTACAGAGAGAGAGAATGAGGAATTCATTTTGATTAGGTTTTTCTTTTTGAGTGGAAACTTTGCATAATGAAATCAATTGATGGAAACACCAACACACCATCAAGTACAAATGTGGAGCATGCATTTATTCAGTCAAGATAATGTCAATGTTATGACAGCAGTTCTGTGCCGTCAAGTGCATAAAATGGGGCCTGTGTGTCTTTGTGTGTGCTTATCATACTCCCTTACATCACCTCATGGAATTTTGTTTATATACCATATTTGGCATTTACACTCAACTAAACAGGCTGGACAGTTTAAAGATATGAAAGGAATATTAACTAATAAGGGTTTTGGTTGGGTAAATGCAAGTGGATTGCAATTACTGACTACGACGGGCTTTTAAAAAAAGAAAATATTGTGTTTAACTATTTAATGTTAAGGGAAGGCATGAGGCTTTCAGGCAAGTAAAGTTGGGTTTAATGTCAAGCTTTTTAAAAAAAAACAAACTTTTAGATTTAAATTATGATCTTCATTGCATTGCAGAACAGAAAAACATAAATATGCCTTTCTGGAACAGAATTTACTGTAAAATACATCTGATTGGCTAGATTAACATTAAAGAAAACCTCTGTTTAAATGTCACAATTTGTACTAGAAGGTACTTTAAGGTAGTAATATATTCTTCAATAAAACTCATTGAACCAAGAGCTGAATCATGGCCACTCTGGGAAAATACAGAGACTTCCTGGGAAAATGTAATATTAAAGGGTTAATACTTAAAATAGCTCTAATATACCCTATATATAAAGAGAAAAATGCAAATATGAATCATATTAATTATTAATAATGTTATTTCCCACATAACAAAGTGCTTCACTCTTTCCCTAAATGGTTTGAAAGTGAACTGTTTTTAAAACCTTCCTAGATATAATCAAGTGGTTAAATATGTTGCCTGTGGATGTGTTTCACCAATTTAAATAAGGATTGCACACAGGTGAGTGACTTTCCTGCTTTTAATAGAAGGACAAGAAGGAGACACGCCCAGGGGGTGCTGGCTTATGATGCAAATGTAAAAGGAGCTTAAGAAATAGTGAGCTGTGCGTGTGTGTTCAGAGATTTCACACTCTGGTTTACTCTTAGTTCGGTCTCTTGGCATCCATTCAAACCTAACACCGCACTGTGTTATTTCTCATTCTGTCACAATGATGACCTGTTCTCGTTCTCACATCTGTCTTCTTTCTTTGTGTTCTTCATCATACACATCACTCACACACACACATACACACTCACACTTGTTTTTGCCACTTAGGAAGACATGAATTGACACTCATTCTCCGGGGACTTAACCTGACCGTAACCATGACCACAACAAACTTAACCCTAATTCTTACCCTAACATTGGTTAACATTGTGCGTATCACCTTATGACTGTCTCAACTGATTTCTGTCCTCCCAATCTGATTAAGATAACATAAGATAAGATAGAACTTATTTTATCCAGAGGGAAATTGTCGTGCAACAGTTGCAGTACAAAGTAGGCAGAATGCAAATATAGAGTGCAAAAAAAAAAAGAGCTGACAGAAGCCGCTTTGGAAGTAAATGACAAAATGAAGTTACCCTGATAATCTGTTGAAAAAAGAATTTCTTTGCAACTCAAATGGTAGATAATAGGATATCTATGCCTCAGAATGAATGACAGTGTTACACAATTACTTGCTTAATTTTACCAATCAACTAACAAAACACTACTTGAAACTGCACACATGTAGCTTTGGCACCTAGTGATTTATTGTTACTCCAAAAACAAAATGTTCTCTTTCTTTCTCTTTTGGTGTTTGTGTTCTCTGTGTGTGTGTGTGTGTGTGTGTGTGTGTGTGTGTGAGTGTGTGTGAGAGAGAGAGACTCATTCAATTCTATATGCCAGAACAAACAGGAAGGGAGAGAAACAGGGGAGAAAAAAGACATCTTATCAGCATAAATCCCACAGTGTGGCTCAACAGAGACGTGTGTCTTATCCATCCAATTAAAGTCCTGCGTTGGAGATTTTAACATTCTAATGTTGTGCAAATCTCCACCAAAATGATGCATCAAATTCAATTAAAGAGTGAAACTCAGAGATGTTTTCGCTGGTGTACAGTTCAATAGCCTCTATGGCCACAATTACCTCTCACTCTCACATGTACAGAGCTGAATTATTCTACTATTGTTATATATTTTTTGCATATAACATTTCCTATGGAGATGGGTGGTATAGACAGCAGAGAGATGAAATGTGAATCAGCTACAACATAGGGAGGCCAATTCAAGTTATCAATTATGATGCAGTAAGAAACTAAAGAGCAGTGAAGCTAAATGTGCATTAAAAAAGGTCCTTCCAAAATGCAAGTGAACATTGACAACTTGTTCAGCCACGTGAGGGCAGACATGAATGATTGGCTTAACACTGACTCAGTTCAATTAAATTCACAAATCAATCATCGTCAATTAAAATGTATCCAATTCATTAACTATTAGACACAATTATACTGTATATCCATTAAAAAAAAGTAATACAATGATAGCTGCAGTAGTAATGGCGACAGTACAAACGTTTCAGTACGTGCAGGGAAGGAAGTTAGTGAGGTAGTTCGGCTTGGTTAAAGGGTGAGTGGGTGAGAGGAGTTCTTGGTGAGTGAAAAGGTGTGTACGTATTTTTATAAAGATGCATACTACAGTGTACTAAACTGTACTGTACTACTGCAGATTGTCGACTTCAGACTGTCTTTGGTACAAATGTTGCATTGTTTTAAGTCAGTAAAGTGTTCCCCAAGCTTCTTTGGCTTTTTTTAGTTTTTGGCAAGAAACACATAATGTAAGAAAGGTTCAGTGCTGGCTGAAATGTGGTTGTATAGATTAGTTATCTTCCTGCAGTGCCTCTTTGCAGTTTTGCAACGTTTACAGTTTTTTTATGTTAACAAGCTCTCAATTTTACTTCAGGAAGAAAATACGTATACACCTTTGTGAGATGCAGTTTCAGTAATTTATGTTTCCTGTATTGTCACCCGTGGAGAGAATAGACACAATGACAGCTACTGATAACACACATGGGAAGGTTGCATATTACTTTGCACAGTAATACCCACACCTCAACTAGCCAAAACTGGTTCTGTAGGTGTTACTGATGGTCAGCACTGTGGACTGCAGAGCTGAATTTAGATATCTACTTGTGTGTATTTGTCTGTATGTACAGGGCATGTACGTCCCCAAACCATTATAATTTGGACACTGTTTCCCACAAGATCCTAATTATTTTTCAAGCATTAATTTATCTGTCAGGGAGTCTCCCTCTGTCTCACTTTGCTGCGCTCTATAAGGTGAACGGCGTCAACTCTTTTTTTCTCTGCTCTAATTAATTTCTCCTTCTTGTCCTTCATTGCTGGCCCTTTCTGACCCTCCGCATCATCACTGCAGACTCTTCATTACTCATTGTATCACTTCTTCCGCTCTGCCTTCCACTTCTATAAAGCTCCATGTAAGAATAAGAGAAAATTCCACATTTGCTGTCTGTTTCTTCTGTTTAGAATTACGCACAGTACTTTAACATCTTACTATAGAAAGAAAACAAACATACTGAAAGCTTAGCAAAGGTAAAGCTAAATAGAGAGATACTTTTTTGTTCAGGATGGTTCCCCTCTAGCACTGCAGACCATGGAGACTGAATAATGAGAACATTGCATTATGGGGGCCAGGCCCTCTAGACCAGTCAAGACAACAAAAGTGCTTGCGGTCTGATTCCTTAATGGAATCAACAGACGCACGCAAAGGCACACACACACACACACACACACACACACACACACAGTTTTATAAAAAAAAAACTTATCACCACAACACTGTGCCAGAATCTGTCAGCACAATACAACATCAAATAACAGGATGAATGCACTTCACTGCACATGCAACCAGCCAACAACTTTCCAAAAACCACCAAAAAACCCCACATTCAACAATAGGTCTAATGGCCTATTGAGTGTATGCTAAAAATAGCAACTTTTCATTTTATCTCTCCTTCTCTTTCCACCTCTATTCCTTTCTCTCCCTTTATATTTTTTCTCATGTGCACAAATACACACAAAAACAACAGTATGTGTTTTTGGCTCTGTTGGCTAACATCCTAATTTGCTATCGTGTATACGGATTTTCTGTGGTTTTAGCTGCATGTCTATAGAAATAAGCCCTCATGAATACATTGCTTCTGACAACCACTTTTCTCACCATTTTTACAGATCATCCCTACCAATTGTGTCCCAATGACTCCTGACTCCTTGCTGCCTTCCCCCTAACTTCCAACAGGGGAAATATGTGCATGTTTTCACTGTACTGGCTCTGCTTGTCTTGCTCAAGCTTGTCGCATGCATGCACACACAAATACACACTGAGGTGCTTTGAAGTGGAAAAGGCCTCAAGCTCTGTACCTTCTCTACATTTTTCACCCTCCACAACACAAACAACACAGGATGGACATGCACAGTAAAAACACACAGCAAGAGAGATAAGAGGTGAAGAGAGGAGAGGAGAGGATGCAAAGGTGTAATCTGCTCTAATGAGGCTGGTCTAAACAAGATGTTAATTTACTCCTATATTGTATAATTAAGCATCATGCTCTTCATCACACATCATCTTATCTCTTTACTCTGTGGCAGTGCTGAAAGTTCGCCAAGGCCTAGGGAGAGGAGCAGGATGTCTAAAAAACTGAGAGGACACAAGTACAGCACAGAGAGCCTAAGGCCTCTCCAGCCACCCTTACACCCTAGGCCAAGATCCTATCTAATGCACTTAGCAAGAGACCCACTCATGGCTCTTGCTGAAAGATGAAAGAGAACAGTACATGCCTAAAATGTAAATTTTAAATCACCGCAAAGCGAAGTTTGTCAGAGAATACCAGTACATGAGATAAAAAAGTATGTGTATTGGGTGTATTGCCGTGGTTCTGAGAGAAAGAAAATATGAATAATAATGAATGCAGTTCTTACTTGATTGTGGGATTAAGATAGCTTTGAGTGCAAGTAAAGAGTTTCATCCCAAACCAAGATACCCAAACATCTGTATAAACTACCAGCATGATAAATGATCACATTATAGATTGGTCTCATCATTAATTTTAAGCACGAGGATTGTGTTTCACCAGCTATTCGTGAATCTATTACTAAGTTTGTGTGTAAAGTCCTTCCTTAGTTCTTAGCAAGTTACTAGCTAGTTTCAAACTAGTGATTTACTAAATTGTGTTGCACCATAAAAACGCAAGGAACGTCTTAGTTAGTGAAGACTATAGTAATGCCAGTCTGTTGCTAGCAAACACACAATACAAAAAATGCACTGCAGAATTATTTTCTGGTGGTATACGTGTACATATCTAAGCTATATAAATACCTGTATTTTCTTTCTTTTATTCATTTTATATGTCAGGTATATAGCAAGCTAATGTGAGCTTTGTCATTTGGTTTAGTAGGCAGCAGGTAAACCTGGCAGTTAGAATAGGTTAACCAACTTACTTTGGTAAAAAATTAATATCTATGTAAGTGATGTGTAGTGCAACTTGTTTTAATTTAGTGATGCGTAAATCTCAACTTAAACTCTAATGTTAAAACTAGGCTAAGTTTGAACTTACAAAGAGTCGGCAACCAGCTCCAGTTCATTACAAAGTTAATTTTTGAGGGTGTAATCAAGCGGTCTGACCTTTTCTCTCCCTGAAAAACAAAAATGACACAAGGGCTATGTATTTCAGAAGTACAATTTACAAGACAAGTGTTCAACATCTGTGCGGTATGTGTGTCATGACAAACAGTTGCAGCTTTCCTGTGCTAACTGGCCCGCCGAGCTGTAACCTTTATATAGCATATGCAGTACGTGACAATACTTTGACAGTATTGGGATGCATGTGTTCCATTATGTGTGACTGTATAAATCAGATCGGCATCACTTCCAACTACAGTGCGTCTAGATAATGAATAGATTAATATAGAAATAGGCTGATTCATAAATGAGACTGCAGAAACGTTGTCCACGTTATTTTTTTTTATTTTCATTGAGCAAAAAAAACCCAATTCTTCTGTTTATGTAAATTTTTTCTTATTGTTTTAATTTCACACTTGCTTTAGCAATGTAAACGTCTGTTTCCCTTGCCAATAAAGCCCCTTTGAATTTGAATTTGTTTGACCTCTGTACCAATGGAAACAGTGGTGATACAAGTCCAACTGGCAACATGCAAAGAGAAAAGTGAGCAAGTTTGCCAAGTCTGTCACTGCTTCTTTTGTTATTTAGTTGAATGTATAATGTACTGATAAATAACTGTGTGAAAGAATGCAAAAACACACAGTGACACACAGACAATCTGGCACACAGCACTAAAACAGGAAATGAAAGGAACGCACATACAATATGCACAGAGCACATAATGGTGTTGTTCTCCACCTCTATCTCCAATGCCTGAGCTTCAAGGTTAAAACGTGGACGTGAATGCACACAGAGCCTTCAGTTCACGGCCAATCACTTCACCCTCCTTTATGATTCCTTTCCACTATCCTTACCCTGTTGCTCTCAGGTATCTGTCTATCTATCTATCTCTCTTTTTCATTCTGTTATGAATAGGTTAAGTGTCCTCTCACTGCCATTGGGGGTATTTATAGACCTCTGTTTGTATTAACACAGTCATCAAGCTTTCTCAACTATCTCTTTCACACACACAAACACACAATCTTTGTCTCACTGTTTATATCTCAAAGAGTTTCGATTATCTTAAACAGCACAGCACACGGCCAATCACATTTCCTCTCTGGCATTTGGTCCCGACACCCTATTTGCATAATCCAAATCCTGCTCAATAGCTGGACCTGTGGTGTATCACATGGGTCCACCTGAGCCGATGGGTTCACACGCTTAAGTTTGGTAGGCCAGGGGAAGTGAGAGATAAAAAACGCCTGTCACAAGTTACATATAAAACGTCTTTGAAAATTAAAGAGAATGTTGCTCCTGCTTTTTGTCTCTCTCTCTCACATCAAATATATCAAGGGCTCTAATTCAGAGTAAAATCCCACGGCATGTGTGCAGCATGGTGGTAAAACCACCCATTAAAGCTGGCGTGAGTGACAAGTGTATTTTCTCATTATCTTAACCCTGTTGTTTTTGCAGCACAGTCAAAGTATAGCTCCTGAACAAAAAGCCTGTTTCTCATAATTTGTGTGCATACATTCTTATTTGTGTGTGTGCGTGTGTGTGTGTGTGTGTGTGTGTGTGTCTGTGTGTGTAAATGAGTGCAAGTGCGAGTGCAAGTGCAAGCGTGTACAAATCACTTCTGCTTGTGTGGACCCATTAACCACAATCTGTGGTTAGAGGCAAGATATCCTTCTAACAAAAACACACCACGGGAAAACTAAATTGCACTATTATATTGAAAGACTTAGACATTTTACCTTGAATTCTACTCCCAATCTAGCACTAAAATACTAAAAGTATCTTAATGTATCTTAGGCTAAAAGACCTAATGTGTGTACGGTCACACTACTTTAAAAATAAGCATTTTTCTTAACATATAGTTATGTCTAATGAATATAAGGATGTAACAGTGGAAAGCATGAATACAGTAATTCTTTGCAGCAACCTGGCCAGGGGCAGATCTAGGGTCAGTGTTCATCTCTGGGGCTTAGACCTTAAGTTTTTGAATGAATCTGGGGTCACACGTCTATCTATAACTACTGTAATATAAGTGTTTTATGAATAAACCACTATTATTAACACAGTTAACTGTCAAAAAACAGCTCTTGCCTCGTTTAACATATATGAAATGAAATGAATCAAAGCTATATTTTCAACAGCGTATAAGAAATTGGCCTGTAATCTGACTGAAACCATTTTATTTCTCTTTAGTCAGATGCTCTGGGTTGGTTATGGAACAATAAATGCAATTAGAAAAAGCTACAGAATTTTTAAAAAGCTGCCAAGGTCCACATTAGAATCAGTACAATTAGCATTTGCCTAATGGTATGGTAAACATAACGAAATGCTCTAGCCAGTTTTGAGCAAATAGTCCAGCCCCTCTGTAGCTATTTGAAATAGGAGCTGATAAGTGAACAGTTATTATCAGCTCCCACTGTATGAACAAGCTGCATATTGTTGTGTATTAAGGCACTCCTGCAGGGCTGCCATCCGGTAAAAATCTGGCCGCTGGAAACTGTCCCGGCTGATGCTCCACGGACAGGTGCTGAGGAAAAAGACTACACGGGGGAGGGGCTCTGTTGTCCGTTCCGTCAGAGCTTCGGTCCGATCATCCCGTTTAAAACACATTGGTTCCTACCCAGCTATGATCGGAGTTTAGTACAAAAATCGCCACGAGTGATAAAACAGTTACGAATCGGGCCTTCGCTCGAAAACAGTCAGGACTTAGGCCTCGTAAGCAAGCTGCCCTACGTGATCAGTCTGTTTTATGTGCCATCATGGCATTCAGCGGCAGCATTACTTACCTTCTATAAACATGTCGTGAAGACACTCACCAGCAGCAACCAGATCAGTTCAAACACATTCACTGCCGCACTGCTTGA